>VXAU01004384.1:138050-262783 GCA_013399695.1 Formicarius rufipectus | reverse complement strand
AAAATGCATCTTGTATTTAAATGTGATACATTAAAGAAATAAAAAAAGGGAAATACTTCAGATTGTTATCTGAGTCTTACGGAAAGTTCAAGAGCACCACCTGATCTACGGCTTTCAAAAGAAGATTAAGACTGGAATTAGATAAAAATTAATCAGCAGCTTGCTAAGCTGTATGAAACCCTAAGTACTCAAACACTAATGGAATAAAAAAACCCCACTTTGAACATGGTGTTATGCCATTGCACTCTTGCAAAAAAAAAAAAAAAGATTCCTGACGTAATACTACATTCTTTAAACAAAGAGGAATGGTCTGAACGCAAGAAGGCATATATATCCATTCAGACTAATGGACTAATTCAAGATGTGTCTCACAGAACTGTGTTCTTTATTAATTTCAGATTCTTATTACTCAGAAACACATGGCCTTAGAACAAATACTGGCCTGTGTTGTATTCCCAGCTGGTTCTGCTGGAGGATCAACCAAATTAATGTCCCCATGTAGCCACTTTCTCTAATTCTTATCCTTACATATTTGAACTGTGAATTCTTCTTTGCAATGACTCCCACTCCTCCAGTAGGTTTATAGAGCAACAGCACAACAGAGTCCGCAACTAATTTGAGTATCCTTTATTAGAATACTAAACATGATTCCAAAGAACTTCCAAAAAAAAAATTCCAAAAGGTAGAGACAATACAGATAGCACTTGTGACAAGGACAGAAAGAGACCTGCTGAAACACTGCACTTGCTCATTTCAAAGGGCCCAGAGCAAGCTGATATGAGTCACCATTTTCAATCGCTCAGCTCTTACAGTGCTTCTGCTTTGTCTAATAACTTCAAAAGCTGCTAATTAGTCCAGTTTTGTATGAAATGTCAGAGCTCTTCTGGTAGAAGGTCCTGAGTACATAAGAAAAACATTGGACCATTTTAGGAAGGTGGATGACAATTACTGCCCTATAGGAAGCCTTCTAAAAAAAGAAGGAAGCTTAGAATTTAGCAACAATGAAGAGATTACAGCAGATTTTTAAAGAACACTTCTAAACAGGAACATTTGCTTCATTTTTTTTAAACATTTAAGCAACATGCATAGAACAATATGAAACACATATCCAATATGTTCCTGCTCAGACATGACCTTCTCAGACATCAACTCACGTATCCCCACAATGGCAATTAGCCATTGTTTTTATATTCCTTTTATCTAAATTTATCATCAGTTAACAGTTAAAATAGTGAAGACAGTGATGAATACATACAGGTATAGGGACAACTTGGGAGAAGCTTATACTTAATAGCAATCAGTAGCAAAAATGAGAGAATAAAGTCCTTCCTCATACTTTCTCTCGATAAATCCTCATCTGCAAAATGCTGCAATATTTCAGATGCATTTTCTTCACCCTATCTTTTTTTGGACATAGCTTGTTTGAACAGGAACTATGGGTTTTTACAAGCTATGACCAAATTCTCAGTTTGTAACATGCAGAATTATATCAAACCTCAGCTTGCATAATCCTACTTTTCCCCCCTAGGTTCCTGCTGTTAGAGTAGGAGCAAAAGGGAGGAAAAGAAACAGTGGAATACCAGAGTATCAGAAACAGGTACAAAATTGAGTTTTTTCAACAGCTGTTTATAATTTCATAGGAGTAACAAAGAGTTGGAAAAGAGTACGAAAGCAACCTTGTGGCATGATAGGAAAGCAGGTTCTGGGAGAAGGGTGCACTGCTCTATGCAGGACAACATCCCATTTTCTCAACCCACTTCCCCAGGCACAAGCCTCCTCAAGCCTGCAGAAAAATGCTTCTTGGAGATTTTTTCTCACTGAATTGAATACAAGTGTTTCCATAAGCTAAATTTGCTTTGTTCTCTGTGTAGTTCTGAAGTTGCTGGTCCTGCTGCCAGTAAAACAAAAATATAATGAAAGCTCTCTAGAGACTTTAGAGAGCTGGAAGCTCCAGAGAGCAAGGAGGAAGCACTGTTGCTGTTTTACAGAAAGAAAAACAGTGCTATGGAGAATGAAGTGACTTCTCAAAAAGCACTTAGTAGTAAAACTGGAAACAGTATGAAGTAAACACCCATACAGAACAAGCATAGAAAAAAAATCCAGAGTAAAATAGAGACAAAGATAATCTCTTCCCTTCTCACCCCTCTTTATAAAATAACATCTAAGATCCACTTCTAAAGCTTGAAATACTATAGGAATGTTTGGGGAAGTCTGAAGCATGAATTCAATGTCTTCAGACATTTCAGCAACTCCCTGCTCCTATGGTAGCTCTGCTAGTTGAGATCACTCCTAACACTCTGCATTCCCATCGTGATGTTGAATTGGCTATTGTAGTAGTCTAAACAAAGCTCTCTTCCAGTCGCCTTCCTTGGCTTATGGCCCCATCATTTATTATGCTATAGTGAGCAGTGTTAGGAAGGTAAACAGCTCAGCTTAATCCTGTCTTGTTTAAATTGGCCCTTGAAATGGTCAACGCTTTAAAATCTAGCACTTAGTACTTAGTGAAATATTTTATTATATGGTTTGGCCCTTATCTCTACAAGCTTCTTGATTTATACAGAGAGCTGTAAACTCATGAGAGATGTTTTCTAAGGGCTAACATGCAGTAAATTTGGCTGACGTCTCCTAGGCCTGACATGCCAGACTGACTACTTGAATGGCCTCACAAAATTACCTGTCAGCTCACTCCTGAAGGGCTTTCCCAAGAAGTGATGGCTCAACCATTTAAAAGGGCATTCCCAGTTCCCAGGCACTCTCTCCCTTATGTGCTGGAAGCATCACATGTTTAGAATCAACAGCTGAATGTTCAGTATGATGAAGTCTCAGCTGTTTGCAAGCTGGAGCCAGGAAATAGACTGTCTTCTCCATGCCCAAGGGGGTTATAGATGGTTTGCCACAGCAGACTTGTCTAGCCTGGAGTTGTCTGGGCCAAGAAGGAAATTCAGCAAACAAGAGGGAAATGTTGAGGTAGAAAAGTGGGAGGACTGGTTTGTGAAAGTCAGTCTCTTGCAGGGCTTGTGGTTCCACTTGGCTGACTCCAGTCCTCAGGAGAAGAGGGGTCGGGGCATTGGCGGTGAAGGCTGGATTCCAGGAGGAGGATTACAATTTACCTCCCAACTAGACTGGATAGCAGCCAATGCAGTGCTGCATCAGACTCTTTCATGTTGAGGAGTCCATGGGAGAGTAATCCTGAATTGTCTGGTTTTTAAACTTGAACTTCAGCCACAGAGATTGTTTTTTGTGTTTCGTTTCATATTGTTTCCCAGAGTCAATACATAAGCATAGAATAATATAGGGTGGAATGGAACTCTAGATGTGTGGATTTTACAAAGTTCTTGCAAGAGAAATCCTTCTCCAGCTTGCTCCTTCCCTTGACAGCCCCTTTGCAGCTCCAATGAAGCTCCAGCTCCTGTCTTTCTACCAACCCTAACCTGTGACTCAGCCATAGAGGAAGCCCCACAGCCCTCCCAAACGAGAACAACTTCTGAAGGGAAAAGTCTACTTGCAGAGTGGCAGTTTCTTTGGCAGCACCTTTACAGCCTCACACTTAGTCTCCTGCCCAATCCCAGCCTAAGGCCCATGCATGTGATGAGCCTTAGCACAAGTTACACAACATAGTCCTGCTTGAAGTAGTTCTCAGGGGCAATAGCTTTTTGGCAGCTTCTCCCCTTCTTTGGCAGCCCATTTACAGCCAGACTGAGTCTCCTTGCAGCCCTAAGCTGTCTCTCCTTGGTTCACCACCCTAACAATAGTCAGGCCACAGCCTAGTTCCACATGATGTCCTCAGCAGACAATATTTTTGGCATCCCCACTCCAAATGACCCCATAGCTTAATCTCTCTGTCATCCCCAATCCTAAACAGAATTCAAGTTTACAAATACCAATTATTTCACTCTAATCCACTCCAAGGCATTTATTAACAGGAACCTGGGTTACCCTCCCCTTCTGGGGTAGGTCGTAACAACAACTTCCTTTGCTAGTCCTTTACTGCCTGAAGCAGGACCATAAATACACTTTTCAAATTTGCTTCAATCACTGTTTAAAATTAATTAGATGTGATATTTTCAAAAAGTGTAACCAATCCTACTTTGCCATTCATAATGCATCAGTGTACTAATCCCACATTTGATTAGTGGATTTGCAAAGTTCAGAGGGTGTGCTATACCATTTTTAGTCCCTTAAACATCAGTTTCTGCCTAAATAGTGCCAGAGCCAAGCATGCTTCTGAACAAAGATGGTCACTAGATTACTTTTTTCACATGTTCTTATTCTTTCTAGCTTCCAGTAGAAATGGATCTCTAGACAATAACATGAGGATCATAATCAGGATTAGCCAGACTATTAGTCACTGATACTGCTCTGTGAGAGTCCAAACCAAGGTCTTGATCAACTACATTTCATAAAACCAGCTACAAAAGAAGGACAATGAAGAGAGAGACACACTAGCCCAGGAAGAAGCCAGTGAAAGATTTGGGAGTGAAAGCAAGCTCTCCTCACTCCCACCTTTAATCCTTGTTCACCAGACCACCCTTGTTTAGGCACTGCTTTGTATTATTATGTATTTAGGATAAAGACAGCACTTAGGGCACAGTTTTAATGCCATGGAGCGTGCTATCTCTAACCTCTTCACAAGGATAGTAGCCACTCTGCAAATGCAGCCCAGTGGGCCTTTTTCCTAGGGACATGGAAAGTTTGTGGAGGCAGAAGGCATTCATCAACACCAGTTAAGACAATTTGTTCACTTTTTCCAGTAATTTGATAGGTATCTCCAATGTTTTTCAAATGGAAAAAGACCTCTAACTCAGCAGCTGAAAGACATGCTTTGAGGTCAAGTTTCCCACACTTTTTGTAAAGAGCTTTACAACTTTGGGGGAAAAATATCTCTAACAATCTTTGTGAATGCCAACCATTTTGCTTATTTTTGCATTTTTTCATCATATTTTCATTTTTCAGCAAATGTTTTTAGGTCACAGGTGCTAGGCAGTGGTAGAATTAGGTAGGTGCTCTGCATGTTTGCATGAACAATACACTGTAGGCTCTCATTCATTCAAAAGTGTTGCCTAAGGTTTAAAACTGGACACAATTACTGAACTATATGTTTTAAATCACGTTACTTGAAAACTACCAAATAGCAAAAAAAAAAAATCTGTCACAGAAGACTTGATA
Organism: Formicarius rufipectus; assembly: GCA_013399695.1. Lineage (NCBI taxonomy): Eukaryota > Metazoa > Chordata > Aves > Passeriformes > Formicariidae > Formicarius > Formicarius rufipectus. The sequence goes on along the minus strand of VXAU01004384.1, from coordinate 257,617 downwards.
AATCCATGTGTAAGTAAATAATATTTGTCCCGAAAAATATTCAGTTGGACTCATTTTTTAGGATTAAGTGCAAATAATGAAGGTAATTCAAATCCAAGTGTTACCCTACATACAAACTGTATAAATAGCTGTTCCTCTCTATTTTCAACAAAAAGAAAATGAAGCTCTTGAATCTAAATATCCTGTCTGCCAGTATATTCCAGTGTAAATACTACTTTAGAGCTCATAGTTTAAGCATTTAGAACATGTAACAAAAGTCAAAGCACTTGAGTACTTCATAGCTTTCCATATTTTGCATTGAAAGGAATTCTACTACTTCCCAGAAAAAGAAAAACCTGTAAATAAAAATGCTTTCAGTAGGATCCATCAACACTGGACAACCATTACCACTTCTATTGCTTGGATGGAGGTATACAACTACTTCTACAACAAGACCACTTGAGAAATGTGGCTGCTATTAGGGGGTTGGGAGATTGCTTTATCAATTTTTATGTAAATGCATGATTTTAGGGTAAGAGACATTGATTCATGATTTGATAGTGGTGTTCTGAAAGTGCTAGGTGTACCTGATACCTCAGACCCCAAGGAGGTCAGCCCATGCAACTTCCTGAAACCCCCCTGAACTAAACGCTCCGTAGATCCCCATGTGACCCCATAGGCTCTGGGCAGGGCTGGCTCACCTAAGTCGGTCATCCCTACTGCATGGAAATATGTCTGTGTACATCCTGAAACCTGTGCGCTGTCTCCCTCTTAAAGACCTTTTGCCATGATTGATACTGACACAGGCCAACTACTTATGCCTGCACAATCACCCTAATTGAATTTCCCTTTATGTAATTTAAGACAAATTCTTTTACATGCTGTCTAGGCATTTTTAAGGCATTCCAAGGTATCTCTCCCCAAGCTCTTCTGCTATTTTCAACATGGTTTAATTTTTGGCACATCCAATTTCTATTTAGTGTTCAGACTAAATAGAGAAGACTAAACAGACTCCTGTGTTTAGTGAAGTATGATAAACATCTTCCTTTCCGACTGGCCAAGAGCACAGTGAAAAATGGGAAAATATTTTAAAACTCAAGATTTGTATGACGGATCACAGAGTTGAAGGATGTCATACTAAATATTGAATGAGGTAAGTAAAACTAAGAATAGTCTGTTCATGCACGATCCATATGCTGAAATCCAATATAATAAATATTTGTCCAAAACTTTTGAATAATGAATGTGTTTAAAAAATGAATTACTCACTTCAAGAACAGTTTCTACCTAGCAAAACACAGCTAAATTCAGAATAACATTCACTGCAATAAATGTGACTAATTCTAGTAAAGAGTAATGTCTGTTTCTTCCCTGTCTTACATAGGTCAGAATTGGCTGGGAAAATTTACATTTCATTCAAAGCCTTTAATTTCCAGAGAAAATTATATTTCATACTTATTTTTCCCTTCCAGTCAAACCTGGTCTGCTTGTCACTGAAACCTCCATCAAATTCACAGCTACAGCTAAAGGATTTTAATATTCCTGAGTCCAAAAACTCACCCAGCACTCAATTGTGCCACTTTTTTTTTTTTAGCAATATTTTGCTAATTACTTCTGGGCTAATTAATGCTGTGTATTGGCCTCTCTCTCTGTGTGCCCTGGAGCCATTTGTTATGCTATTTTAGCACAGAGTGTATTTTGCTGCTCATTTGGTTCCCTACCTGGCACCATGACAGGTGCTGGGAGAAAGGCTTGAGCCTCTGGTGTTTCTCTGCAGGGTTCAAATCCCTACTGCAAACTTTAGGCTGCAGCCCAGTTTGAATTAAGAAAAACATGCTGAATCATTGGCAGGTTTGGTGCAGCTTGTTTCTGTCAAATAGTAAGGGACTGTTTTTGTTGAATCTTGAAAGAAAAGCTTGCCTGTTCCAAGTGGCTTAAGAGAGGACACTGAGCACTCATGTCAGAACACTCATTTTTCAACACTTTGAAACTGTAACTTGGGTGTGAAAATATAGAATTCAATTAAGGTGAATATTGCAGTCTCTTGCTGCTCCTTGTCACTGTTTATGGCAATTGTAATCACTTGTGACATAAGAAACAGCACGGGAGCCCAATGTCAGAGGTTGCATATCTGCTTCTATTCTGTCAGAAGAAATTTAAAATATAAATATGCAGGCAGAATACAGATCCTGGAATAACACCAGTGCAATGCAATGAAGAATCAGGCCCTTAATATTTAATCTAACAGTCAATGTTTGGATACAAAGTCCCTTCTGACTGCATCAGAACAGAGAGCTTTTAGTTCTGGAATCACATTGTTGGAATTTCAGATGTCACTCAGATGCCACTTGTTTTTTTTGCTGATCTGAGAATCAGACTCAGCAGAGACCAGTAATCACCTCTAACTGGGTTCCTGGTCTAGACACAGGGAATAGCAGAGCAAGTAATGCAATTCTCCTGCCACCATCACAACAGGAGGAACACAGCTGTGCTCCATACTTACCAGGATGGCCTTGGCTAAGGAGCGAATGAGACCAGCAGAGGATGGATAACAGGGAATTGATATTCCAGAAGTCACTCATGGGCTGCCTGACCCTTTGGGTCAGGCTGGCACTGCCACTGGTGAATTCCCCTCAAACACTGCACTCACTTCTGCATAAACTCAGTTGTACTGTCCTTCCACACTTCAACTGTACTTCAAAAGACCTTTTATTTTGAAATACACTTGGTAAGTGATGAAAGTGACTCCTGGTGTACACAGGTGTTGAGAAGGCACAGCCTTGGTTCCTACGCACAGACTTCTGTTAAAGAGTTCTAGGAGCAAACATCAAATAGAGACTCCACATTCTCTCTGTCTCTCATTGTAACTTCCTGAGCATCAAGAAGGAGCTACTTCAGCAAGCGTGGCCTCACCTCTAGACCATATTCCTTTCATCAGTCCACAAGAGTTTGGGCTTGGCAGCCAACAGAGCAAAGTCATTCCTCTGCTTTCACTCTGGACTAATATCTTTATGTGCTGCTTGTTGCTACGTGTCTGGGCACAACAACATAGCCCTGCTCCCATACAGTGATAGTGGCTACTGCAGCTCCACTCTGCACATTCCACCTTAGTCACTAGCTCAAGACAAAACCAAGCCCCTAAACTGCTGTATAATACACACAGTGGCTTTTACTGCCCTCTGAAATTCAGTAGTCTTTATACTGTAATGTGAGAAGCACACCGTAAAACCAACCTAATAACTTCCAATTGCAGCCTGTGTACATCTGAAGTAATGATAGATCACATCAATCAGTTCTGCAGAGCCTGTTACTGCTTTAAGTAGTACACAACCACAGAGGTAGATCTCACTGCCAGTGGACAGGTAAGACTCATTTGAATCTAACACATAGTATTGATTTTATGGAATCCAGTGATAACATGATTGTCATCTTTCCTAATTAAAAAAACCCCAACAACCTTATAAGATTAGGAATAGAGAAATGGTGAATGACAATTAAATTTTAAAGCATGGTTACCTCTGACATTCAGGGATCCATTTTTGAATAATATTTTTCATTCTATCATCTGAGAGTGGCAGAGTACTGGCAAGAACCCTATGCTTCCTTTCATGGCACTACAGCTGTAAACTGAGGCCCTAAAACAATGACCCACAGCCAGTCTTGGAAAATAACATGGTCTGAACAGGAAGGGGAATAAAAGAATATAAACCCTGGAACTGAAGAAAGAATAGCTTAGTGAATGAGTTTGTAGAAACTGAGGGGTACTCTGAGATTTGAACTTTATGGCAAGATTCATGTCAGACACAGGATCTTCCCTGTAACAGAAATAAGACAGTGAAGAGAATACAGGGGACTATATCACATGAACTTAGAGGGTAAGAAATACCTTATAAGAAGGAAAACAGGAGGAGGAATTACATTATAAAAGTAGATGAGGGAGCACAAGAGACATGGCAGAAGGCTACAAAAATCACCTTGAGCCTGGGGTTTAGTCCAGAAAAACAAATGATTATCTCTCAAATTGAACAGGTTCTTCAAGCATGGGACAGGAGAAATCTATTTAGTCATCTTCTGTAGGCAAGAACAATATCATAACAGGCAAGTGACTGTCTTACTGCTAAGGCTGTATGTGGGAAAAAATGCTTTGCCTGGATTCTCTCTGGATGAGCATTCAGAACCACAGAACTTGTCTGTTATTGGAGACCCTCACCTTTTGCAAGACTTACTGCATCCTTTCTGTAGGCATTTCAAGGTTGGTTTTGAACAATTGACCATTCAGAGCCTCATTTTTTTCTAACACTTGAGAGTTTCCTGCTCAGCCTATAGTTCATACTACTACTGGGATTTTCTCCCCCTTAATTACATTGCTGAAAGTTTTCTTTTCCTTTAGGTCATATATTTATCATTTCCTGTCCAAAATGAATTATAATTCATCACAGCTACTGGCATTTTTGTTCAGCAGTTGGCTTTGGCTTTTTTTTCCTGTTGGACAAGCTGCAGGAACAGTTGTCTTTGAATCATACTTATTAAAATTGTATAATGGAAGTAATTTGCATTCCTGTTATGTGTACCATTGGGCTGATCCAGCAGTAGACCCTCTAGGAACTGGTGAATTCTTTAAACTCTCCCTGAGGTAATGTGAATTTGCAGAGACCCCCTGCCTCATACAAAAGAAGTCAAGGATCTGGCAAAACCAATAATTTTCCCTTAAACCAAAAGCCATAAGAAAGCATAGTTCTATAGCCCACTCAATTCATTCAGGCTAATTCAAAAGGGAATGCTGTGGGCTGTCATTTGTAATCTGCTTTCTTTTCCAGAATATGCAAACATGTCAACTGAACAGAAGTAGATGTGCCATAGAGAGGTTGACAGTATTTGTGTTTATGCTGGTATAGGGTAACAGAGCTGAAAAGCCTAATTAAAAAAAATCTCCAATGCCACATTTCTAGCAAAATAAACCTATTACATTGCAGAGACCTAATTAGGGTAGGCTCCAAACACTGCAAGTGGAGGATTAACTTCAGAATATACTTTCACCGAGTTCAGGACAAAATACACCATCTTACCACCCATACTGACAACCTTCTTGCAGTACCTGAAGAACAGTGTGGATCTAAACCAGTTGCTCTCCTCACAGCTCTCCTGTGTTCAGAGGAGAGGGTATTAGTTTAAATACTTCGGTCAAATGTCCACATTAATGAGTTCTGCATTTCTCTAATGGGCACCATAAGATGGTTAAGAATTTTTGGAAGTGCTGCACCCCTCACCTGAGGCATTCCAGTGAAAAGAAGTGAATATGGCCAGTGGAACCTCACCTTCAAGAGCTGGGGTTCAGCAGCATCAGTAACAAAATGTACACTCTGGTGTCCCATTCACGCCCAATACTCTGCCTGCAGCCTCAGTGCCTGCAACACCAGATATGCTAAACCTACTCACTCCTCCTTTCCTGTTTATATCATCCACTATTTTCCTTCCTTTCTTCCTTGTTACAGCTGGGAGAGGGTTAATTTTCTTCTTAGCAGCTGCTACAGTGTTGTGGTTTGGATTTAGTATGAGAATAACGTTGATGTTTTGGTAGTTGCTAAGTAGTGCTTACCCAAAGTCAAGTATTTTTTGTGCTATTCAGTGAGGAAGTGCACAGGAAGCTTTGAGGGAGCGTGGCCAGGACAGCTGACCCACGATGGCCAAAAGGGGTATTCCATATCAGGGGGCATCATGCCCAGTCCAGGAACTGGGCAGGTGCCAAATTCTGCTCAGGGAAGGGCTGAGCGTTGGGCAGTGGGTGGGGAGCAATCTTACTATGCATCACTGGTTTCCCTTGAGTTGTATTGTTCCTCTCTCCTTTGGTTATCTCCCTTCTCCTTACAATTATTATTATATTTTACTTTATTTCAATTATCAAACTGTTATCTTAACTCACAGGTTCCACCTTTTTTCTGATTCTCCTCCCCATCCCACCAGGGGACTGGAAGTGAGCAAGAGGATCTTGGCTACCAGCCAAGTCATAAATCCGTAACTTTTCCCCTCATTTTCAAACACCATTTATTCAAATATGTGCGAAGTATTTACTCGTTATTCTGGACATGAATGGAAAAATGAGCAAAAGCTTAACAAGCAGAATCTATTGGCCTGACCAAGGTGCAAGAAGATTCAAGACCTAGAAAACAGATAATAGTTCCATGCTTCAGTAAAACCTTAAAATGAAATTTGGTCATCCATGGCATAAAACCAGAAAGGGCACTTTTCATATAAGTATTTTTATAGAGGACAACTTCATTAGAACTCTTTGAATCATCTTCTTTCAATGGTCTGCCATTGAAATAATAAATTTAAAATGAACTCTGCTCCTTAATAAAACTGCAAAAGCTTTAAGAGATTCATATACCAACAAATTTTTCATTTCCTAATGGCCTTTCCCAAGATAAATTTATTCTGAGCATGTAATTACAAGGGTAAAGCTTCCCTAAAAGCATCACTTCGGTTTCAGAGCAAAGGTAGTATCACAGCATTTATGACAGCAGGAGCTAAAGCATTGATACTGCAGTAGAGAAAAAATTTACCATTAGCACAGTAGGCAAACTTTGTTCTGAATCAACAATAAAAATTCCCAAGTGGTATAAAAAAAAACATTTAAAAAGTGACAGATCTGTTACCAATAAAGTAGAAGATACTGAAAAGGCACAGCTGTTGTAGAAAATTTACAGTATGTTGAAAGTTAATGATCAAGAGCTGAATAATTAATATATTAATATGAATACTTAATATTAATTGGCATAAATATAATTTTACAATATATTAATTAAATAAAATTGCATAATTAAATATATTGTGAATTAATTATTAATCACTTAATTAGTGGTTTAAAACAAGTAATGAAATCCAGTAATTTTTGGGTTCAACAAGTATTAAAAACTGTATTTGACTTCCATTCTCATATCTTTAGAGGTAGAGTGAAATTCCAAGTGCAACCAATGGATTCTTTAAACTCATTTTTGTTCAGAGAGGCCTCTAACACAAGCTGCAGTTCAGTTTCAGGATCAGTTTTGTGGACAGACAAAACAGTATGATTTTTTGGTTTTGTTGGTTTACTGTAAACCACAAAGTTGTAAGATTAGTGCAGGGACCTAATAGCTATTTGTCCAGGCTCCTTTGTGACATCTGAAACAGCTTAATAAGTCTGATTTTCAACAGGAAATGAGAGTTGTTGCAACAGAGGGAAAAAAAACCCAACTATTAGCATCTTGGTTCAATTTCTGCCTCAAATTTGACACTTAATTGCCTGTTAACTCCAGAGGGAAATCTTAACTCTAAAGAATAATGTGCATTACATCACTGCCATTTACATAAGTGTATATTGTGAGAATACTTGTTCAGGATGAGCTATTTCTTTTTTCCTTCTCTCGATGAAAAGGAAAAATCTCTATTGATGAAAAACCTATCAGAAGCCACTTACATGGATGTTGTGTCCTTTTATCCCCAGAGTGAAGACAAAAAGTTGCACAAGATTTAGCAGACTAGCAAGAACATGGCAGAAGATTTGACAAGCTACCTCTTCTCAGTAGCTCTATTGCAAGTCTGAGGTGATTTGAGGTTGCTTCCCTGGAACTGATTAAGTATCTTATTACTATTTTAAATAATACTTCATCCTTCACACTAATGTTTCTGCTCCTCTCAAAAGAGCATGATGTATCTTTAAAATAAGTTATCTGCTGTGGTTATAATACAGGGTATATAAGGAACTGGTTTGATTTATTTTTGGGAGGTGGCTGGGGACGCAATTCTTCAGCAATCATGAAAGTAATAATAAGGATGCTTGGATTATTTAAAGAGCAAAAATCAGTCTCAAACAAAATCAGTCACAAGCTTCCATGCTGTCTTTTGCCTAACTGATATTTTAAAATACACACTTGTAGTTCAAAGAGGTCATCTGAAGAACTAAAACATGTACTGCCATTATATCGGACAAAGGAAAAAATAAGATTCCTGCACTCTAACCCCCCGATGTAATACAATACAACACTGCATTAGATCCAGAATCTTCCTAGTTTGAGGGAAATTCCATACATGTACATTCACATTGACAAATTAAGTCCTTCAGAATGAGGAGTTAGTTACTCGCTACGTCTTGCAGGAGTTACTCGCTACGTCTTGCAGGAGTTACTCGCTACGTCTTGCAGGAGTTACTCGCTACGTCTTGCAGGAGTTACTCGCGACGTCTTGCAGGAGTTACTCGCTACGTCTTGCAGGAGTTACTCGCTACGTCTTGCAGGAGTTACTCGCTACGTCTTGCAGGAGTTACTCGCTACGTCTTGCAGGAGTTACTCGCTACGTCTTGCAGGAGTTACTCGCTACGTCTTGCAGTTGGTCTGATTTTGTGACCCTTACAGCGCAGAATGACTTCGCTAAGACAAAGCAGTAAGTTTAGCACTGAAAGGATCACCTGCCCACTTCAGCAAGTGTAGTGACTCCAAAGAACAGTGACACTGACCTTGAGTGCATTACACTACATTACAGCAATATTCTCAAGTGCTAGTTGCAAAGATTACAAAGAAATCTGCCTTGGCCCATAAGAAAGAATGACATCAAAAAGTACTTGATCACTCTGTGTATCAAAGTGATAGTTTGAGATTTAAGTCACATTGTAGAGGTTTCCCTTTTGACAGAATCATAGAATGTTATTTTTCCCTTTCTGGCACCTCCAGAGAAGGTAAGTATGACCATTAAGTACAATATATTTCTGGTTGTAAGATAAAACATAATTTTGCATAAATGTTTACTAACTCTAAACTTCCATAAAAGAAACCATAATAGTGCTTCTTTTTGTTGTTGTTTTTTGTTCTGTGTTTGGTTTTTTAAGTAATCAAAAGAATACAATGAAAGGAAGTTTTTTAGTACTCATTTTCAATTATCCTGAAGAGTTTGTGGAAAAAGAATCTTTTGTAATAAACATATAGCTATTAAAGAAATGGGATGTCTTTGTAATAACAAGCTCTTTTTCATTCACTTGTAGCATTCAGAAAAAAGTCCTAAGGTGTGTAACTACTGGTCACCATTTCTCAGTTGCAGAAAACAGTCACAGTCTGCTTAATCTACATGATATCATGAAGATAAGCATGAACATCTCCACATTATTTTCACAGCTAATCACAAAATGTCAATATGATTTAAACAATTAGGGCCAAAAATAAGTCTAGCCAGTTCTAAGCAAAAGGAAAGTTATTTTAAAATATTTGGTGATCTGAAAAGCAAGTTTCATGTATCTGTAATTAACATGTTTGAGGCAATTTATTCTTCTCAAAGTTACCCCAAAATTTTTTTTTTATGCTGATAGCCAAAATTACCAACTGTTTTATGATGAACAGACAGAAGGTAGATGGGTCTAACAGAGGTTGTAGAGGTAACCTTGATAGTGGTATTTAATAATTTACAAGTGATTTGAAATCAAATAATTTTTAATTTTTTTTTTACTTTAATGTTTGTGTGTTTATATTTTCTAGGCATGTGAAGTTGCTAAAGTTTCTCCTTGGTAACTATGTCAATACTGTCTAAACTTGTAAATACAGCAAATAAACTAAAGGGAATGCAGACAGACTTCCCATTACAGCTCAAGAGTCATAAGATATTTCAAAAAGCCAAAGTAAACAAATAGAGACAATAAAAAAAATAGATTAGTTCTAGCTACTTCTTTCCCAATTTTAGCTTGATAAGTATGTTCAATGATGGAAACAGAAAGGTAACATTGTCATATCACAAGCAACAGAACTAAAGAAACTCGAGAGTCCGTATGCATTTCCCGCCTGGTACTAATCTGGTTTTCGCACTGCTAAGCGCAGAATTCCATTTAGCAATATAAGAAAAATAAATTGCCATCCTACAATGTTTCCACAAAACCTCATTTTCTTCCCTGACCAGCCCCTTATTTCTGTCTAACTCCCTCACTTCACACAGCAACCAAATTCAAATTGCCTACAAAAGAAAGTAATCTAGTGCCATCACAAATTATGGTGCTCAAATGTCTCCTGTCTGGGCTAAATTGGGGAATGCATATTTTAGTGCTCTCAAAAGCCCCATCATCCCTCCTTGAACTTTTCTCTTACACTATATGCATGATGGTACTACTTTTCCCTCCTCTGGAGTATAGAGTACTAGGATAAAACCAATCTCATTTTCTCTGATGAAGAAAAATCATGACATATATCATTCATGGATGAGAAACTCTCTCTGTGGACTGACCTGCCTCCATCTGCTTGAAATTAGAGAGCAGTCTGTGTCATATTCCACGTGTTCATGAGGAGCCCACATCCACCTCGGGGGCTGAGATGCCAAAACATGCAGCCCAAATATTTGGCCTTCAGTTGCTTCTGAGACATTTGCCCCACCTGAGAGAGAGAACACACATGCAAAGGCGTGTTTGTCCACACATGAAGACACAAGCACAACAACAAGCACTTGTCCCACAGTCTGTATTTGCCAGTACATAGTCCAAAATTCTTTAAAAAATATAGCTATGTACCAGTCCTATAAAAAGCCTCTGAATGGAAGTAGAGTTCAGAAGATGGGATAACTCTGGATAGAAGATGAAAACGTTCCACACCAAGAACTGGGTCTGTACAGGCTCACTATTAAATGCTATCCTACAAATACTACTTTCTAAACAAACATTCATACAGTTTCAAGCCATACCAGGGTAGGAAAAAGTCATCTTGTCCTTAAAAAGAGCAAGTAATCTTTTTGCAATGACACCTTTTTTTCTCAGCAGTTTGTGAAAATAAAATATGAGCAATTCAAGCCCTAACACTTACAGGCACCAATGGCTTAATTATTTAACAGTTCCTGGACTGCTGATATTTCCAGCTTGTGGACTTAGTTACAGGCTCAGACCTAGGGAATTGTGTTAGTGAAAACAGATTATTAAATAATGAAATACAAGCTTTGAAAAGCCTCCGAGATGTTTACCTTTAGGAATAAGGCCAGCATTAAGAGATTTCTAATAAAATATTGAATGAATTAAGGGACTTCCTTTTTCTGCATGCAGAGGTTACATTTAAATCCCTTTACTGCATAGCAGCCTTAGGCAACACAACCTGACTTGACATTCTGTTGCCTTGAAAAGGATGAAGAAGCCAGGTTTTTCTACATGAAAGACAGGCAGGACTTTTCCTTCTACTCTTTAGCTGTTCTCTGGGCTCCCTTGTTGAGCAGGGCTGTAGTGATACAACTGAAAAGCCCAGAAAGACTTTGTCCGACTTTCTCTGGATTTTAAGTGTATGTTTGCTTATTTTTTGGCAAGGAAGCTATAGCAAAGCTAACTTGTTTGTGAAGCTCCTAACTGAAGCAGCCCTAAGCCATGCCAAGCCATAAAGGTCTGTCTTCGTAATCCAGCACAAAAAAAAAAAAGGGGGTCATTTGCCTCATCAGACAACCTTGCTAAAAGTCAAAAAAGCCCAGGTTGCTACTCTGAGCATTTAAAAGCTGATCTAACAGAAACAAACAAAAACAACACCCAGGATTTTTGAAAGCATATTCCTATAAGTTTTCCCCTTCCAAACACTAATCTTCAAAAACTCTTCAGTGTAAGAAGTACTACAAGTACTACAACCCTGGCTTTGTAACACTTTGCCTGAGACCTGACCTGTGATCCATTACCAGCACTGCAAAGGTTACTGATTCTTTCCTCAAATACCAGAGTCAGAGAAATACATCTTTTAACATCTTAGCTCCAACTAACCACCCAACTCTCTCCCTGAACCACTCTTGCTAAATACTGGCAGCCAGCTCATGTCACTGCACCTTCTCCTGACACACAAAGTATTTGGCTGGTATAGCCATGTGATAAGGTATCAAAGGGTGCATGTACTCTCCCAGGTGCAGGCTGTCAAACACCAGCTCTGCTTCTCCACCTCCTCCCCCCAGACTCCTGCAGAGCAAACCAAGCTTGGCTGGGAAGCTGAGCAACTACCCCAGTGACAGTGGCAGAGGTGACACTGCCGGACTCCTCAGTGTTACTGACACAAGATATGACCGTCTCGTGATAACACCAACTATTGTGATACCCGCAAAAGCAGCAAGTGCAAAAGGATTTAGACATCTGCAGACAGGTATGGGCTTTTTCCTTCACTTCACAAGCCTCCTGCTTCAAAAGAACTTGATCTTACTGCAAAGTGCTGCAAAATGGTCTGTGACCTCTGTAGAAGGATTTGTCTGTGGAGGCTACATGAAGCATCAAGGGCATAGAGACCCTCTTCTTTTTCCTCTCCTCCTGTACTGCCAGATCCTACACCTCTCATAGACTCATTTGCCCCCTCTTTGCTTGGGATCTGCTTACCTCAGTAAAACAAAATATTCTGGCATTTTGTAGGGAAAAATATGAAGAGCTGATGTTTGACATTGAAGGAAGGAGGACAGAATTTACTCTGCCTATTTCTCTCCCACACTAGTGTGAAAAGGCCTGTCCTGTTTCCAGGGGAGGATAAGAGACAGAAAAGCAGGAAACAGCACAATGAAACTGGTCAACCCAGGGTGTGTCATTAAGGCTGTGCAGAGTCTTGTGACTTGTGCTGAAAGCAGCAGCACAATACAATTGCAGACATTCCGGTGCAGAAATATGCCCTTAGTTTCCCATATTGGTTTTAAACTAGTATTAAGAGGGCAAATAAAGTATTTATTGATCCTTAAAATTCACAAATATTAGCAGAATAATTTTCCAGAAAATTTCTGGTGCACTGTATATATTACTCAGAATAATTTAGTCTGCTCTTAAGCCATGTCATAGAGAGCAAAGTGAAAAAGTGACTGACCAAAGGCAAAAAATGGATCCAAAAGGTTGTTTAACCCAACTGCATTGACAGTCTCATGTCAGCTGGCTTGCAGAGAAAAAAAAACAACACCTCCATACTCCCAAGCCTGACGGAAGAAGTAACCTCCTTTTCCACCAAAAATGGAATAATTACAAACTTCCTCAAAACCAAGTACATAAAAGACTCAAATCTAGAATAAGGTGACTTGATACCAAAGACAGGTAGATACCGCCAATTTCAGTCAGACCTAGCAGCTCAGCCCATAAAGATGTCAAAAAATGAAGCATACTAGTTGAGAACAGCAGTTAACCAAGCCATTACTGAATATCATGCAACTATATTAGGCTATAAAAACACATTTCTTGAAAGTTCCTTTAGATTATTTTCAATATTAAGTATAATCATAAGTATTTGCAAACTATTTTCCAAAAATAAAACAATTGCACAGTATAATTCTACCACCTCTCCCTACTCAATGCACAACTGCACTTAACTCCTACCATTGATTGAAACCTTATGTAATAGATAAAACATTAAGAATTAAAAGTGTCCATTCCATGGAGCTGAAATGGCTGAATTTACAGAAAACAAAGATGAAAACACTTTCCTACTGACCACTGTATTATACTGCATAAACTGGAATAGCCTACCCAAAAGGTCCTTTAAATTCTGCTTAAAAAAACAAAACAAAACAAAAAAAACAAACAAAAAAACCCCCACCAAAACCAAAAACAAACAACAAAAAAACCAAAAACCCAACCAAACAAAAAAACCCAACCAACAGGGAAAAAAAAAAACAAACAAACACACACACACAAAACAATTCCCCTTAAATTAAATTCACCTAAATTAAACAATTCAAGCCTTGGGTTTCATCAGGCACCGTATACAATAGCCTTAAGAACACAAAACCATAAAAAAGCCTACTGGGGTTCATCTAGCCAAGTTTTCTCCCTCAAGAGCTTTACTGGGGTTGTTGCAGAATCCTCCTTCCCAATCCCTTCAGTATTTCTTTATGGACCTCCAGTCCATGGTTCTGGCTAAATTTTTTGATCTGTTGGTATCATCTGCTTCCTTACTCTCCTGTGGAAGCACATGTCAGAAGTTTGTCATGCAACGTGCAATGAAACTAGTAGATGTCTGATTTAAAACCAAAGAAGTTATGGAGACTCTAGTCCTATTAATACAGAGTTTGGTGAATAATGGGTTGCATTTGAGCTATCTTCATAGCTTTGTAAAAAAACCAATTCCATTGCTCTGAACCTTCTATTTGAGAGTTCCAACATTTCAGTCTCTCCTTGTGATGCTGCAGCCTCATTCTCTTAACCATTTTAGTTTCCTTTCTCTGTACCTCAACTCCAGTCTCTCTTTTTACAGATGGGGAGACAATTGCCACATGCAGTATTTAAGAGGACAGATTTTTACACAGCTGTCAAGTAATGTCTTTTCCTTGGTACTATTCCTGATGTTGCCAAACATTTTGTCGCTTTGAGGGGCTGCCTTATAACTGTAACACATCTTGGTTTTTTTTTTTTTTTTTTTCCTTTTAATTTTAACACTTTTTTTTTTTTTTTTTTTTTTTTTTTTTTTTTTTTTTTTTTTTTTTTTTTTTTTTTTTTATCCTAAATATTTTGATCACAAAAATCACTCAGTTGTACTGCAGCTCTGGTTGTTCTTATTCAAGGGCATCAACAGGCATGACCACAGGGTTTTGAGTTAAGTCCTGATGCAGAAAGCATCATAGTAAGGGTCCAGGCACAGGACTCTAACGAGACCCAACACTCCTGCACAGGCAAAACCAAAACTTTTGAACAATTCTTGTCATTGACCTTGAGGAGTTTAAAGACACCTTAGAACAGTTTTACACACTACATCAAGGCTTAGTACCTGTCTCCCTTGTGATGACCCTCTGTCATGGCCCAGAGGTTCTCCGAATCCGTCCCGCAGGCTGCAAACCCCCTGGTCCCTTATGAGGCCAAACTCAATCTGACACAGGCTGAACAGTAACTCAGAATCACTTCCCCAGAAGAAAAAGCATTTGTTTTCTCCACCAAAGGTGTAAAGCACAGAGGAAGAAGCTAAACCAAAGAGCTCTATGACAGTTTTCCTTTAACTATGCCTCAACCTTGCCCGCTACAGAGTGGGCAAGTCCCCTCATCCCAGTTAATCCTCATCTGCAATGGGGCTCATATCAAAAGGCCTGTATTCTTCACTATGATTAAAAGACAGATAAGCAGCAGAAGCTCAAGGGAGTCACTGCACAAGAGGATACCTCTGTTTCATACTAACATAAAGGAAAGCCATAAAAGAGAGTAAGAAAAAAATAATCCAGCCCATTAGGGTCTAGATACACCTTTAACAAAACTTTGAAATCCAGGGCTTGTCAGACTAGTCAGCTTTCATTTTTATGGACATCTTCGTCATGTCTTTTTATGCATCCCTAATCTTTTGTTTTCCCTGTAACAAGTCATTCCCAATACTTGTTCCTGTTCAGTTTCTACTCCCATGACATGCTCCCTGTCAGAGTTTGTCTCTGTACTCATCACCTCAGCTGGGATGTAGATTTTTTGGCACAGAATGTGTGACATACACAAGAGTCATTAATTCTTGATACATCTGCAAAGCTCTTGATCTTAGTCTTAGTCCTTTAAGAAAACCTTTAAAGAAGGAAATGAAAAGGCAGGTTGCAGCATTAATTTATCTTTTTGTCTGCCAGCAACAAGGGAACCAACTTCCAAAACTCTGTACCACCTCTGCATGACTCTGCAAGTGAGGGAAAGAGCAGAGGAACTCTTCCTAATTCTACTTCCAAGGGCTACAAAAGCTTCCAATTATTGTGGCTGGAGAGTGTAAGGGGTATTTAGGCTTCAGGGCAATTTCATATTCAACCGTCTCCCAAAAAGACATTGACCTTTCTTTAGTTAGGCAACACTAAGACACCTACGTACTGTTCCCCTGGCAAAGCAGTGACATGCCACGGATATCTCTTTCATGTTGTTTGGGCAAGTACTTTTTCACAGATACTTTCCTTGCTTCCCCATAAAGAAGCAAGCCAATGTCCTAAGAAGAATAGATTGATATACATTGATTTCCTTTGCAGCTTGTCCTTGAAGAAAATATTTTGCTGAAGCACTGTTTAAATCAAACAAAATGCAATTGTTAACCATTAATGACTGCAAGTACAGGTAAAAATGTCTTCCCATAGGCCAAATCCGATATAATTGTTCATGTCTTCTGAGGATCTGGTCCAGTGTTTCCAGAAGCTCCCAGCAAATAGCTCAAGAATAAACACACAGAGCAGCATATTTCTTACATCTAACACAGATGGATGCTGAATATCAGGTGCCACCAAAGAGCAACTCAAATTGCTTTCACTTTCCCAGTACATCAGATGACCAGTAATGGGGAAGAATCCATTATGTATTTACCAGACAAATGCAAACAGTCAGCACAACAGAAACCTTACCCAAAGATACAGAAAAGGCTCAGAATCTTTCCATTTATAATCTGTAACTAAAAAAAAAAAAAAAAAAAACAAAAACAAAAACCCCACAACAAGAAAAAACCCCACCCAAAACAAAAAAATAGGCTTGATTTAGAAAGTAACGCATATTTTTTTTAAAGCTCTACTGTAAAAATATTTTTTTATTTATAAGACTGTTTCAATTGCTCACACAGTTTTTCCCTTGGTCAGCCTTTTTTTACCTGAAGGCATGATTTTCCCCTTTCCTTTTTTTATGTAATTACAATGTTATGAATACCACTATGTGTTCCTGAATTAATTTAACATACAAGAGGCACTGTTTCATACTTTACAGCATTTATCTCCAAGAACTGCATATGCAGGAAATGACCTGCAAGTATAATAAACAGATGGCTTTTTGTTTTCTTTAATAATCTGGGCAGACTGCTCATATGTCAGAATCACAGTTATGCACAATGAACAATGGTCCAGTGCATCCAGATATGTCTGATAGTTGGGCCAAGACATTCTAGAGTGCCTCAATATTTATTTCAGGCTATGACTGACTGGTTGGTGGAGATTTTTGTCAAATATTTTCAGGGTTGAATCTGTATTTGAATGGCTCGTCTAGCGTGAACAGATGTAACAGGAGAGATGAGAAAAACAGCTCAATTTGCAGAGGAGACTCTTTCCTCTTCTAGGGACTGTGGAGTCTGAGTCCATGTAGATTTCTAAGAAGCAGAGAACTCCAAGGTACTTAGAAACAATGTTATTTAATGTACGTGGCTTAAGTACTCACCCTTTTCAGCTGAGGTTGGAAGGGACCTCTGTGGGTCATCTGTTCCAACTGCCCTGCTCAAGTGGGGCCATCTAAAGCCAGTTCCATGGCCATGGCTTGTAGGTATCTCCACGGTGGGAGACTCCACAACCTCCACATCAGTACTCAGTCACCCTCACAGTGAACAAGTGTTATCTGCTGGTCAGACACCATCTTGTGTTTCAATTTGTGCCCACTGCCCCTTGTCCTGGCACTGGGAAGAGCCTGGTTCTATCACCTTTGCACGCTGCTTTCAGATTTTCACATACATGGATAAGGTTCCCTCTAAAACTTCTCTTACCTGAGCTGAATGATCCCATCTCTCTCAGCCTTTGCTCATATAAAAGAGTCCCTCGATGCCCTTAACAGCCCTTTGCTGGGCTCTCATCTGTAATTCCACCTCCCTCTCTCCTGTTGGAGAGCTGCACACAGCACTTCAGAGTGGCCTCAACAAGTAAATACACAATACACACAAAATATATAATGATCAATATATACAGGACACAGCTTCCACAACAAAATAAGCAGTGTTTTGCTCTTTGTAATGAAAGTCTGCTGTCAGCCTCAGTTGTTTACCCTTGATTTCTAACTGATATCAGATGCAGCCCCAGATCATGACAGTTGTCATGGACAGGTGGATACCAGGAACAATCTTCTCAGGGATCAAGCAAGCAGATTGGACAAAGAAAAATATGGTTTCACAGCGAGAAAGAACAAGAGGATTTTGCAGAAAGGCTAAAAGAATCCATCACTCAGCAAACTGCAAATAAAGAGACACAAGACGCTTCATTCACCAAACTGGCAGTAGAACATGCGAATGAGGATTGTCAGTGGGTACTAAGATCTCTTAGACCTGACGGCAACTGACATGATAAAAGCATGTAAGAATACAGAGTCTCACTTGTATAAAACAGTCTTGTTAACTAAGGCCCTGACTGCACTCAGATCCTCTGAATCCAAGTGCCATGGCTGTAATCAGCTGGGGCATTTCAAAAAAGACTACCCCAAGAATAAACCTGTGATGCCGCCCAATTATCGTCCCAGATGCCATAAAAGCCCACATTGGGCTAAAGATTGTGGATCCCAATTCACAAACGAAGGTAATCCTTTATCTCCTCATTTATCACATAGAGGAGCAAGGAAGCTGAGGCTCGGAAATGGGGAGTGCAAAGGGGAGTGTGAGGACACAAAACACCCAAGTAAGCCACATCCAGTTTCTCCCCACAATTCCAGAGGGAAACCTGGAATAAGTTTCCCTTGGCTAGAGCAGGCACCTTCCTTCACAGTAACTATCAATGAGTCTACCAGCCATGTGATTCCCATAATATTTAAGGGCACTACTCCAGTAAGTCACAGATGTCAAATAACCAGACTTATTTCAGCATCAGAGGCAAGGGTAGTTAAAACACCCCAAGTAGAAAAACAGTTATTGTTGAATGTTATCAATATAACTGTGTGGGCCCCTTTTCCTCCTGTGACACTGATGAAAGGGATTTCTATTGCTCATTTGCTGTTGTTGACACTGACAAGTCAGCCCTTGGGAAAAGATGTCCAGCTTGTGAATTGGACTGAGTCTATAATGCATAAGAGCCTAATGATAACCTATTCAGTTTCTTTGCCTAGCACATCAGATTCCATCCAAATTACAGGCCTAATTGATACTGGAGCAGATGTTTCCACTGTTGCTGTGAAAGACTGTCCTAGCCCCTGGACCTTGATCTTGACATGTACAGGTATCCAAGGAGCAGGGGGAATGCAGTCACCAAAGCAAAGTTTGTCTTTGTTACTCCTGGAAGGGCCAGACAGCCAAACAGCTTCAGTCAAGCCCTTTGTTCTAGATCTACCTATGACCTTATGGGGGAGAGGTATTTTAGGTCAGTAGGGTCTATCTCTGACATCAAATTTAAGGTCATGGCCACTGATGAGCAGCCCTTCTCCCTGAGTTGGCTGTCTGATGTGCCAATTCGGATTTATCAGTGGCCTATAAGAGAAAACAAGCTGCTAGTCCCTAAACTGATTGATGAACAACTGCAGAAAGGTCATATTGCCCCATCAACTAGCCCCTGGAATTCCCCAATTTTTGTTACCAAGAAATTGAGTGGGAAATGAAGACTATTATATGATGTACAAAAAAATAAATTCTGTTGTAGAACCTATAGCACCACCACAACCAGGAATGCTATCGCCTACCATGATTCCTAAAGATTGGCCCATTGTTATTATACACATACAAGATTGTTTCTTTAGTATGCCTTTAGATTCTAAAAACTCTCCCACATTTGCTTTCTCAGTTTCATCAATTAATGCTGCAATGCCATCACAACAGTGCCAGTGGACTGTCCTCCCACAAGGGATGAAAAACTCACCACCCATCTGTCAACCATTTGTTTCAACAATTCTGTCACCTGTTCATAAGCTTAACCCTTCTATTTTGATTTATCACTGTATCCATGGCATTTTGTTGGCTGTTAGGAAGGAAGAAGACCTACAGAATGCAATGACAAACAATCTACATTGTCATCACATGGTTTAGTAATAGCTCCTGATAAAGTTCAAAGGTTCCTTCATGGAAATACTTGGGGTGGAAAATAACAGTCACACATTCAGCCTCAAGCTATTATCATTTCTACTTGCATTAAGACTTTATATGATTTACAGTCCTTTTTATCACAAACTGGGTTCATCCCATGTTGGGACTAACTGCTGATGAAATACACCCCTTCTTCCATCTTCTAAAAGGAGACCTCAATCTCATATCACAAAGACACTTAACTGAGGAAGCAAAGCAAGTCTTGTGTAACATCAAGAATAAACTGTCATCATGCTGAAGTGGGAGAAAAATAGAGGGTTTTCCTCCTACACTGGTTGTTGTCATGGGTGTTTCACAACCATATGGGGTACTGGGCAAATTGTTTGACAGAGGTAAAAAAAATTAACCTTTGGGGATGGATATTTCTTAACCATCAGTTCTCAAAAACTATCACCACTCTCCCTGAACTGCTGTCAAAGGTGTGCAGCAAAGGCAGGCTCCAAAGCTGGGAGCTAACGGGATGTGATCCGTATGTTATATATTTACTTGTTTCATTACACTAATTTCAACAATATAGTTTTTACTTTTAGACAGAAGTAGCAGATTTCACAAGTCGATTGTCTATACACCTCCCTGCTAGCCTATTTCTGCAACTTTTCACAGTAGTACAGATAAAACCCATGTCTAATTGTTCTCCTATTCCCCTCCGTACAGCACACCCAGTATTCACAGATGGCTCAGGAAAGACTAGTAATGTAGTAGTATGGAAGGAACATTGTCAATGGAAGTCTGATACACATTAGGTTAATGGCTTGTCTCAATTGGTTGAATTATCAGCAAATATAATCTTTTCAATTATTTCCTGAGCTGTTAAATATCATTTCAGGCTCTATACATGTGGCAGGAGTAGTCAAGAGAATTGAAAATTTCTACTTAAAAGACAAACAGTAAGAATTTGGCCCATCTATTAAGATCTCTTTTACAGGTTGTAAGCAATAGGCAACACAAATTTTCCATCACACATGTTAGAGCACATACCTCATTACCAGGACCCATTGTTGAAGGCAATCACCAAGCAGATTGGATGGCAAGTACAGCTGTTGTCCCCAATAAGCTCAAGCAGGCCCAATTAGCTCATCAGTTTTTCCACCAAGGGGCCAATGCTCTTCAAAAAACTTTTGACATCATGCATAGCCAAGCATGAGCCATTATATCTAATTGTTCAGATTGTCAGCAGGTTGCTCCTTTACCATTGGAAGGAGTGAATCCCAGATGTTTACAATCCCTGCAACTCTGGCAGTCTGACATAACCCATTATTCACTTTTTGGGAAATTAAAATATGTCCATGTCTCACTAGACACCTTTTCAGGTTCCATGGTGGTGACAACACAACCCAGGGAGAAAAGCAATGATGTGAGGAAGCATTTCTCCACCACTTTTGCCACCACGGGAGTTCCAAAAGAGATAAAGACAAATAACAGACCAGCTTATGTTGCAAAGACTACACAAGATTTCTTTAATTAACGGGGAATCAAGCATATAACAGGAATCTCCTATTCTCCAACTGGACTGGCAATAATTGAAAGGGCAAATAAAACATTGAAGACAATGCTTTTAAAACGAAAGACGGAGAATTGGTTTATCCCCTAAAGAACAATTAAATAAAGCTTGTTATGTTGTGAATTTTCTAAATAGATTAGAGAAAGATTTGCACCAGTCCAAAGGCATTTTCAAAATAATGTAAATCCAGATATCTCAAAACCTAAGGTGTTCTTACATAAAGATGTAATGACATTAAAAATTAGTGGTTGCCTTCCCTCTGATAACCTGGGGGAAGGGGCATGCTTGTGTCTCAACAGAAACAGGTCCCAAATGGATACCATCTTGGTGGGTGCAACCTGCAGAGGATACATCATTGAAGCAGCTCTCCTCTACAGAGTAACATGGAGACATGGCACAGCTACACCACTGCCAGCATGGGTAACAGATACAAGGAATAGTGTTTGGACCACCTTAGCTCAATATATCAGAGTGGATTCCTTATGTTTGTCTGGCAATGATCCAGAAAACCCCTCCAGGTCATGTTTAGTGGGTCTCCATGGTTGGTTAGAGAGTAAAAAAACCATACAAGCCCATTTTTATGTTCCTGGTAAACCCCTCTCTCCTACTCCTAAGGAATTCAAATATAACAATTGAGATCCCCACGAACTGGAAATTTTAAGAACCCTACCAGCAGCTCTTTGCTTCAACTTTCATAGATCTGAAAAATGAGTGCCTATGACCTTCGATGTTACTTCTGAAGGGGCATATAAGAGTGAAGGATTTTGGTGTAATAGTAATGCAGGATCTCTCATAACAATAAGATCACCTCCACTGCTGGAGCAGGTATTTTTAGTTGGTGGGTATAGAGTGTTGAAAGAAATACCCAGGGGCAGAGCCAGAGGGCCATGCACCTTTGGAAAACTCCATTTTCACACCTTCAAAAACAGCACCATCTCTTAGACTAAGATCTACCCAAAGACGGGTTAGACGTTATTTGCCTCCTCCAGATAGGAAGCACACTTGGACAGAAAAAGAATTTGGAGATACTTATAAAAACAACCAATTTACTTTCCAACCCAACTCTGCCTTTCAAGGTAGCTCTTGGCCAAAACAGCAGAACATCTGGGATGGTGGTGCCCCGACTCCCACTATTGGGACTATGCATGCCCTTGATATGTTAACCAGGATGAGCTGCTGGCTGTCTAAAGAGACAAATGCCACCAGAGCAGCACTGGAAGGTTCCTAGCAGATACTGAGGCACTTGAAAAGATGACCTTGCAGCCATTGATTTCTTGTTACTCATGAAAGGCCACAGGGGTCAAGACTGATGGGCTCTGTTGCCTTAAGTGACCACTCTCAATCAGTCCATGCCAAAATCCAAGAATGAAAGGACCTATTTGGCCAATTGCAAATACAGGAGGACTTTGGATTCAAGGACCTCCCTTTTGTTTCCCTTTGAGGGATTATCTAGAAGGCTCAAAAGGTTTTCTATCTTCCTCCTCCTAGGTTTGTTTGTTGTTATAAGTGTTCTACTAACCGTTTGTTTAGTCACCTACATACAGAAGAGTATCTTGAATAAAAACAGGGGAAACATAGGAAGAAGGAGCTACCCAAATTGGAGAGACAATGTCTGACAACAAACCTTCATCAATGGAGACATAAGTGTGTGAAGAGGACTGGACTGTTTTTCACTATAATGGACTTTGTGCTTTGGGTTTTGCAGTTAATGTCTAATTCCCTTTATTTTCTGTTGTAGTTGCTGGAAAAAATCCTTCTTCTCTTTCCTCATGGCCTCCAACCCTACCCTGTGATTGGTTGTTTTTTACTGCATTACAGTATATTCCCTATGTGGTTATTCCAACCCCTTGTTTTTCATGCTCCACCCTAACTCCACCCCAGTTCCATTCCCTTCTGGAAAGTTTCAGCCAGACCCTATAAAACGTGGAAGCCATTTTAATGAATAGCCATTTCTGCCTCACCCCTCCAAAGTGTGTCTTCTTTCTTGACCTGACAGAGCTGCACAAGAGTACCTGGGAAGTAGGTACCCTATTAGTCTGTAAACTGGGGTAGCTTTGGCCAGCTTTCCACTATACAGAGATATCAAGTCCTTTCCTGCTTGAGGTGAAATTTGCCCCTTAGCTACCCCACTGCACTGGCCTGAATCCAGATTATAAAAAACTCCCCTTAGCCTACACCTTAAAACTTCACTAACTACAACCTTTCAAAATAAATTAAGCTTGATTCACCTTGAAGCATCCACTTTCTGATGTCCTAATCATTCTCATAACATTCATCATCATCATGGCTAGACTTCGCGAACAAAGATTTGGGAGGGCTCTGCCCACGTGGAGTGGGTGAATCCCTCAAGCCCGTGCAGTGGATTTTTCAGGTGAGGCACAGTGTGCGCAGAACTGGCCCCACGCTCTACTCCTGAGGTTCACCTGCCAGGGCCTAGGAAGCTTGGACAGTGACAGTGAGGTCCTCAGGATACCACCACAATACCACCACTTAGAAGGTGATGCCTATTTAAATATAAATAATTATAGTGATCATATTATTTGGAAAGTGATGGCATCAAAGTAGATATGAAAGAATGAACTTGCATCTTTTAAATGTATGAGAGATATTTCTCTCTCCTGACTGATTTTTTTTAAACTCTTTTACTTTCAGACATTACAGGGCCTTTATTTTGTTCATTTTTCTAGTAAACTTCTCGGGAAGTAGTAAATAAAAACTGTAGGTTTCTTAGTAGACATTTCTTCCATAAACAAACCTTGCTTCCTGCTATTTCTTGGGTTTGATTAGTTAGAAATAATTGCTCTCAGACTTCCATGGTCCATTATGGCTCTCTGCTCCCAAGACCTCCCCTTGGCCTGATTTACAAAGGGCAAGAAATCAGCCCTTACACTCACTGACATGTGGCTGGTGAAATCTTCAGGGAAGACATTCAGCAGTGAAGAACACATTGATCAAAAGATAATAGCAAAATACATTTGACCCTTTTTATAAGGACAATAGAACAATTCACACTGATTTTCAAACAGACTGGGGTCTTCTGCTTTTATCAAGGATAATAAACAGACTTCTTCACAAATATAAATGCAAAGGGCCAGGTTCCACAACACAAATTTAAATCAGGAGAGACTGTGTTCAAGTCAGTAAAGCCAAGCTGGTATATTGGCATGAAAAGTAACTAGTAAATCATCTGTAGGCAACAAACAAGAATTTTGACAACACAGACTTTTTTTCCTCTAGAAACTGGCATGACTTTTCAAGTAATGCAAGCATGAATTGATATCAGATACACAGTGCCAAACTACAATCGCAGCTTTTGGAACTGTTCTAGAAATGTATCTATACATAATTATACAGAAAGAGCTTCACATGACCAACAATTTTTTTTTCAACATTGTTTCCTGCAAGCATAGAGAAATCTTAAGTTACCCAGCCTTAGAGACTCCAGTTAATAATACAGCCAAAACTTTTAAGAGTGACAAGGAAGCTTCCACGATGCATTTGAGACTGAACAACAGCACTGATTTTAGTCTTTCAGTCAGCAAGCCCTGTGAATTTTCAGTTTCCATTTGATCCAAGTATCCTCATCTCAGAGGGGATCATTTCTGTTGTTCCAGTAAACTATTAAGCATTGAATGAAGTCCAAGCAATGCAAAATACCACGGAAACATTAATTTTCAGAGAATAAAACTTTAAATGATTATATGAACTCACTGAAGTACTCCTACAACTGAATAAACTGCTGCAACTTCTGTTTGAGGAGTCCAGCTGGCCCTGACCTTTCTTGTAACCTCTGCAGAATCTGACTCTTAGAAAGATGACGAGGAGAAGAGAAAAGGGGCAAGTTGTTTATTTGCAATACCCATGCTATCAAAAATTATATGATCTGTACTCCCTTTTTTTTCCCCCCCCTCTCATAGAAGAAAAACATTCATCTGGGAAGACAGTTCCCACAGAAATCAATCTCTGTTTGCATGGCGGTTTGTCCCTGAATATTCAGGCAGAGGAGACAGAGCAGGATCAGCTGGAAACCATCAGAGAGTCACCAAATCAGACCAGCTCTGCCTTTTTTACTTACTTTTCTTCAGCAATATTTTTCCCTTTTGGGGTTCCCACAACATAACAGATAGACAAAACTTGCTCTGTGCCATATCCTCAGCTTACACCACTAGCAGTTTTTAGCTGTTTTTCTCTATCGTTTCTCCGGTTGAGAATAAAGACCTTATTTTAACACAAAGATGGACTTCCATGATAGTCAATTGACAGAGGTTGCAGCACTTTATGTATTAGCATATAGCAGCAGAAATATTCAAGATGCCTCAAAAACTACAAAAAGGTAATAAAACCTATACATTTTCTCACCATTTAGCACCACTGATGATTTTTTAAATTTTTTCACAACATAAATGTTTTAAATGCAAGTACATTTGCAGGTTTTTTACAGTGCATAAGTTATGTTTTAAACCTGTATGAACTTTATTCCCAGACTGGTGGACTTTAATCCTATAATCCTGCCAAGAAAAACATTTCACATTCACTGCAGTAAACAAGAGCCCTACAAATGTAGAAGAAAGTCATTTACCAGATGTTACTATTTGTCTTACAAGTCTGTCTTTGACTTCTGCTTATTTTCTCTTGACCTTGTAGGCTTCTCCCATGCACACTTGGCTCAGAAAAACAAATGTCAAACCTTTGTAAGCCAGTTGTTACCCAGCTAAAAGGTCCATTGAGACTCAATACATGTACCTTTCTGGTGTGTCACAAGAGCCAACTCTTATCCTTTGACCACCCCAAAAGGATCATTATATCCCATTCCCGCCTCTTTTGAAATTATGCCATACACCTTCACACTTGCAGCTTTTACAAGGTTCCTCAAGACATTGAAAAAATAAGACAAAATCCCAGCTAAGAAATGCAGATAAATGAGCTCATTCAAAAGTCACAGAAGATGAGATGATCTGCGTTACAGCAATGTATAATTATTGACAAAAGTCTCAAAAAGTAATATCAGTAATTCAACAACTGAAGTGAATATACGTTTGCACTTCAAACTTTAAAAAAAAAATCTCCCTTTCCCTCCTAAATAACCAAGAAGCTGCTGGTGGTCATAAAGCTACACAGCATTTGAAAGGCATTTGGTCACTTACTGACACATTTTTACAATATCCATACAAGCATTCAGCACAAATTCCCATTGCATTAGCCAAACCTGAGGGTCAGTGGTGCTAGATGTGTTCCACTGAACTAAGAACCCTCTCACACATCACATGGAATTATCAAGCCCTGCCACTGAAGCTACTGAGCTTCTGGAACCACTGAGAAGCTTCAAAATAATTAAAAGCTCATGTCCAGAGTAATACTCCAAAAGCAGCTGTCGTAAACAGAGGAAGGAAATACAGAAGAAGCAAGTTATGAAAACCACTTTCTCCTGCACCATCATCTGGGACTTGCCTGGGCTCTGTTCTCACCAGCCATGTTTTAGCAGCTCCAGAAGAGCGTGGGGGACATGCTGCTATCTAAGTTGTACGTGCAGAAGATGGGCTTCAGCCATGTACTTTTAGCACTTTTTCATCTGTTATCACAGCACTTTCTTTGCTCCCAACTGCCTACTAAAAATGTTTAATGGCATGGGAAAAGACAGCGAAACAGAAAGCAGGAAACATCTGGAGCCCCATCTTTCTGTGTGCAACAGTAGTGAGGGGACATGCTTGCTGGGAACACTGGGCAACTGCTCCAGAGCTGTGACTGAGATGGTTGGGAGAAAATATTGCACCAGATTCTTATTGCTGCTAGTTGACATGGCTCTCAGGAGATTTGCCACATGCAAGTTGAGGCATAGTTCCATCCCCTATGGTTTTGGCCAATCCTAGCAAAAAAAGTGGAACTAAAAAAGAAGCAAATAAAATTATGTGGAGCCTGAAGTCAGCCCAGGCAACAAACAGGACACAGCTGTACTGAAGGAGTAGCCTAATCCAGCAAAAATGCTCTGACCAGAACTGTGACCTGAACAATGCAAGTGAGAGATTCACACGTGTTGCATCCCAAAACAGACCCTCACCAGAAGCAAAAACATCCTGGTTGGGACCACTGCAGTGAGTCAGCTGGGGATAATCCCAGGGGAAATTTAAGTCTGTAGGATTAGAGGCTGGTTGGAACCACAACATGCATGAAGTGTTTTGATTCACAGAAGAGAATATTCCTTTGCTACAGATGAAGTTTAGTCTCTGCTCAAGTGTTAGTGTATATTTTAATCTTCATGCAGCAGGTATGTCTGTGGTGACTATTTCTCTCCCAAAGCAGCAGAAAAGTTCAAAGACACTTGAACCTAGAATGGCCTGGCATAAAGGATTAAATTTCACATTCCCTAGGAAGACACTGGAAAGAAAATTGATATTACTAATTCAGTTAGGATAAAGAACAGAAACGTGGCCACAGTTAAGGCAAATACTTTCAATGCAGCTGAACACACGAAGCAACATTAGATCCAAGTCTCTTTCACTGAAGCTCTCACACCATCATTAGTTCTCTCCAGAAACATTCCACTAGAGTAAACAAGTATTCTAAAATACTGCAATATTTTCATCACATCAGCTCTGCTCAGCTTGCCCAACTGACTGAATAGTCACTATACCTTAAACACAAATATTAAAAAAACCTGGAGTTAAAAATTTGGCATATTTCACATAAAAAACCAGCTAGAGTTCATATTGAAACTATCTTTGAATTAAGTGCACTATTTTCATTATTAATAACTTTAGGAACATATTTATGTGAAAACAGGTGCAATCTAAATAAGCAAGAAAAATAACCAGAAAACCACGTGTACATGCCCAAAATGCTAGTTGTTCCTTAAGATAGTTAAAAAAAAAATCGCTACCCATTTTCCACATGCACATACATACTTTTGCTCCATTTTAGGTCTTTAAAATTCTGTCTCCTGTGGTCTTACTGTTCGGACACAGGCAATATGTGTACATTTTGCAATCATGTAAAGTTGCAAGTAGATCAGAGACAAACGCTACTAGAGAAAAAGTTGTCATACAACTCCCAGAAATCCTAAACAAAACTAAAAAAGTTCACTGATAAAAGGGAAGTTAGACAATTTGTATGTTCTTTTCCTGCAGTAGCCTGGGAACAGATTCTAGATGTGTGCACATGAGCAATTTGAATGTCTATGTCACAGGGACAGACGCATTAGCAAAATTCTCCGTGGTTATTTTTCCTCTTGAGCTATCTCTTGGTCCTTGCACAGCATCTGTATAACCAGCTTACAAATAATAAGCTGCCTGGTGGGGGAAAAGTGTGGCAAGAGACACTTACATCAGAAAAAGAGGGAAGTCCTGTAGAGCGAGTGCAACATAAAGGCTTTAATTAGCATCTTGGAAAACCAATGTAGGTAACTTGATGCCCAAGAACTGTTTTATAGAAATTCTTAAGTTGTTTAGAAATATCTTGATGGACATAGGTCCAGGAAAGAGCACAGCTGGGGAAGGAAGAAAGAGGAAATTAAAAGATAAACCTTCAGAAGAGAGAATATATTTTGGGGTAAGGTTATGCTGTCTCTGTTCTCTTTCCAAAGCCATCAGAAACAAAGTCTCCTTTATAACTCACACCTTTCTGAAGAACAGATGAATTAAACACCAAGGTAGAAGAGAAACGCACATTAAACATTAGTAAAATCAAAAGGGGCATACAACGATAGCAAAAGGCACTTTCATTTTAGTTTCACATGACCTGTGACTTGTCAAAACATTGAGTTTGACTAAGTTCTCCAACATCATGGTTCTAGCATTTCAGCACAGTATAACCAATAACAATCTGTTAAAATACAGTATTAAGAACACCCAATTAGTTTTAGTCCACAGTCCATAGTTATCAGTACCTTCTTTTCACTAAGCTCTTGTAAATATTTGGTATGTAGGGAAAACGTAGCTGCTTCACTTATTTTAATTAAGTTTTGGTGCTTATCTGAAGGTTTTTAAACTACTTGCAGGGGAAAGCCCAGCTGTCTGTGTGAGACAGCTAAACCCCACATGACACAACTACGTCAACTAATGTTGTGTTGATTCAGTAGCTGAAGTAGCTGCCACTACCCTTCCCGCGCTGCATTTTCACCACATTTAAGCTCCAAAGCCACACAATTTTCAACATCTGAACCTGGGTTAATCAAAGTTGTCCTATCTCACCGTTAGTCTGGCTAACAGAGGCAATTTGCTCCCACTGGAAAGCTCCATAATGGCAATGGAACACTGAATTGCTCTTGCACAATATTTTGCAGAAATTCAGTTTTAAAAAAGCAAGCAAGCGAAAACATCCCAGCAGCTTGGAACCAAAACTAAGTGAGTTTTCACAGCAGATAAAGAACAAACAAACATCAGAACCACAAAGTGTGAAGTCCTTGTTGCTTCTGTCTTACAAATAGGCTCATGTTTTTCCTCTGTCAAGTTCACTGCTGCTTTTGTAGAGCACAGTTCAGAGTACTTTGGTCCTACAGTGGCAAACATTGCAATTCACACAGAGTTGTGCCAAAAGACAGAAAGGAGGAGGGGAAGACAGGGAGACAGAAGTCTGCTGGTTAAAAAGATAAAAACCAACCAAAAACAAAACAGCAAAGGAGAAATTTGCTTTCAAAGAGTAATGGAAAAACACTGAAACCCCAAGCACTTTAGTTAAGTCATTGGCTTTAAAGAGAGTGATTTACTTTAAAAGACACAAGAAACAAGTGAAAACGTCCAGAATGATGCTGTGCCCTGGGCTAAGTGGTAACACATGGAACAAGTGTTCTGCAGTCCACTCTGAAAGAAACATCATCTGCAGGTCAATATGGGAGACTTTCTGACTGTTCCAGTTAACTTTACACTTTGCTTGAAGAAAATCATGGGCAAAAAGTGTAGTAATGGTCTTCAAAAAGGACTAGGAAGATGCTATAATGTCATATTTCTAGGTTTTTTCTTTTTTTTTAATGCAACTGCATGTGAGCAGTAAGTGTTCCTGCATGAACTCCAAGTCCTATTCAAACTTTTGTCTGCAAAGTCTTTGCTATTGAGTTCTGCCTAATAATCAGATCCAAGAGAGTTGGATAATTGTGTATTTGGATGAAAGCAGCTTTGGGTTTTTTTGAGAGAAACAAAGCAAGCTCAGCTTGATGTGAATGTAACCATTTGTGTTTAGAAAACAGAACCAACATGGCACTCATTTAAATGGATCTAAGTTACTAGAGGTTGCTGTCAAAATAGAACTGCAAACAGAAGTCCTAACAGAATAGGAATGTTTCCAGGGACTCAGCTAGGCTGCACACAACCATGCAGGCAGTGTGCTTCAAAATTCATTGTACACTCCTATTCTTTCACCACATTTGGCACTACCCCCAAATGTATCAGCCCCCAGCCTCCACACCAGCTTTGTATCAACTGGTGGGCACAACTTGCACATGTGCCCATCTTTTCTGTGTTCCCCAGGATACACAAAATCACATAACCATTGCTTGATGCTATGCACCTGTCAATCCTTTCACTGATCAAGGATACATAAAATGATTATTCAGTTTGATGATTATAGGGAGAGTAGAGGATTAGCAAAAAGGACAGTTTGCTCATTTGGATTTTTCAGGACTGTTCAGTACTTTGGATACCAGCAAGCTTTTTTGAAGTCATATGTTAAGTCAGATACCTAAGGAAAAATTAAGCCTAAATATATAAAAGAAAATGTTTTGGAAAATCAAGACAGTGGATAGGACTAGAAAGTTTAGGGAGTCATAGCTAGCCATGAAGTGGCTGGTGTGATCAAAAAGGACAAATGTAATCAATGGGCCCCTACAGAAGGGAATCTGGAGCATCAGAAGGGAAGGGTTATAGCCCAGTACTTAGCAGGGGTAGCATGCTGACAGAATACCATGTCCAGATCTGATGGCCAAGCTTTTAGGAAGGTCCTGACAACATGAAGACAGTTTTGAACAGGGGAACAGAACTGATGATTAGAACCCAGGGCAATAGTGTTAAATTCTAGGAGTGCAGCCTGTTCAGTCTAACCCAAACTAGTTGAAGGAGCAACTTAGTCCACCCTGGGAGTGCTGGCCAGGAAACAGAAATAAGATATAAAGCATTTCAGCATCAAAGCTATAAGGAGATATTATGAATAGGACTCAGACAATTCCAAGGTAAAAATAAGGCATATTTTTTTTGTTCCTTAAACACTTGGGATAGGCTCCTGTTGAAATAGCCTCGTTTTTTAATCAGAGATGGTTTTCAGAGAGACACACTACTTCAACATGAGATTAGTTTTTTATTAACCTGAAGCACTCCCCAGTGTGAAAAGTACCAGAACATAAACAAACTCCTTATAAACACAAGACAGAAGAGGAGCTTTAACCTCCTGGATACTGGGAAATTTTCCCTTCTGAACAGTGATTGCTATCTTTTAGCAGATGTGGCCAGGCCTCAGTATTGGCAGCTGGATTAAATTTCTGCACCAGGCAAGGAATACAGTACACAGAAAATATCTCCCTTTCCCCCACTGATTTCAGAAGAACATCAGCTAATGGCTTCACTGAATACTTTCATGAGGTGTGTGAACCCTCCTGTAGCTGCAGTGGCCAGCATTTGACAGGGCTTAAGTAAAGGTGGAAAAACGTTTAAAAGGATGCATCTGATAATTCTCAGAGCAGGTCTGACCGCACCCTCCTGCCTAACCCAGCAGACACAGAACTGACTGTGTGCTACTGCTGGGCTGTTGGGAAATTGCCAAGAGTGGTTCTTGCCAAAAATTCACCCTCATTTCAAAACTTAAGGGAATTTAAAGGACAGGATTAGATTCAGATTCAAACAACAGCCCAAATTGAGTTGGGAACAACATGGAACCAAAAAAGCTGACCAGTACTTTGAGAACAGTGTTACAGGACAGCCTGTTCTGTTCTGCAGGGCATCTCTGGCCAATGCAAAATGCTTCTGCCATCTCTTGTCTTTCCCTCTGTCATTGCATAAATCCAAAGATGAACTGGCTGTTGCTCTAAAATAAGTTATTTCAGTGGGAAGTTTCAAGATTTCATGTTCATAAACTCATGCTTGATGCAGTTTAAGACAGGTAGGCATTCAAACTAAATGACACCACAAATAAAAGCACATTAATACTCAAAGCCAAGGTTTTTGTCTATCTGCTTTGTAATTGTATTATAGGAGAAAGTGTTTTCTGGAGCGAAGGGGGAAGGCAATCTTACTTGTATCAAAACATGCTCATAAATCAGAGGCTCAGATGGTTTACTATTTAAAAACAAAGATTTAAACAAGTGATAATAGTCACTAAGCACAACAGTTTTGGATCTGCTGCAGTGTCACTTCAGAAAATTATCTTTTCCACGCTTAACTGCAGACATGCACAGCAAAAGATAATGGGATTGAATTTAAGTGTTCTTTTGGAGTTATAAAACTAGGTTTACTTAAATGAAATTTTAAGCAAATGCTTGGAAGAAAAACTGAGCAAAGAGACTAGGTGGGCAGAATGAGAATCAAGGGGAGCTGCTGGCAGGTATGGCTTGGTCTAAGCAGCTGCTGTAAGGAAAGTCAGCCAAGGAGGGATTTGGGGTTTGGCCAGAGCAACACATCACCAGGATGTCCAGGGAAGGGGACTCTGAAGTGGCAAACCTGAAGCTGAAGTCAAATGAGTTTACTGGAAGTTGCAGGGATTGCTGCCTCTGCATGAGCAAATGGTTTGCAGTCTTCTGGACGCAAAGAAACTTTTTGATCTTTGAGATCAAATCAGACCACATTAGTGAAGGGTCACTGAAGCAACACATTAGAGCCATGGGCTGTACTTTTCTTGAGCGACAATTAAAGCTCATGTTTGGCAAGCTGGTGCTGATGATTTCAAAGGAACAAAATGACAAAACAGGCTTTAGTAAGAAGGACAATATCTTATAACTTTTGAAATCCAACACTTATAAGCAAATAATTTTGCTTAGCTGGCTAAT
This sequence comes from Formicarius rufipectus, assembly GCA_013399695.1. Classification (NCBI taxonomy): domain Eukaryota; kingdom Metazoa; phylum Chordata; class Aves; order Passeriformes; family Formicariidae; genus Formicarius; species Formicarius rufipectus. Next base: position 224,511 of record VXAU01004384.1, on the reverse strand, counting down.
TTTCAGTAGGAACTTCCAGGGTTTCTCTGGATTTTCTGGCAACTAGGCTTTGTCACAAAACATTATTTCCCTTTTTCTTCTCCAGGAAGCTTTTATTACAATGATAGTGTGGAAAATAGTCAGATATGACCTGCCTTAAGGAACTATGATGCCTCTACCTGCAGGACTATTTGCAGGAGGTATTCTCTTACTCTCAATTTAAATATTTTGATGGCCTACAAATGAATACAGCATGTAACAGTTAAAAAGTTCATTTCCCTACCAGGCACTCTGCCAACGCCAACTATTGAGAATAAAGTCATGGGTTCCCACTAAAGCACATCTCCTGAGATTAGAGGTATCCATCATGAGCTCATACGCATTTCATAGTCCAGTTCTCAGAAAAGCAGTCTGCTTTACTTGTTCATTGTCTCCTCATTTACTACATCAGAACAAAATCTTAGTCTTCTTTGCAAATAATTGCAATCTTGAATTTAAAAGAAAAGTGGTGGTTCAACAAAAAAAAAATAAATCTGTATTTAAGTTCCTTTCTGAAGCAGAAAAAGCCAAGAGAACAAAGAACTAAAGACTACCACGTGGTGACATTCATATTGTAAATCATAATTATATAGTAAGGCCCTCACTTGATTAACATGATCATCTACTTTTCCCAATCAACAACCTTACTACAGTTTTCTTTCTTCTAAAACCAGTTCCAAATGACTGACTGTAAAAACAGTGCATGAGACTCACCACATTTGCAACGAATTATTAGCTTTTTTTCTTCAAGTGAAACACATTCATTTAAGCTGCCTAGTATTGTTTCCTGAGTAGGATATACCTGGGAAGTGACTTTGTTCTGCAAGTCAGTTATGAGTATGTTCCTTAGCAATAATTGTTTTCTGCAATGTTTGGGTTGACAGCCAAACTTTAGTGTCTTTCAAACAATTTCCTATGCTAAATGATGCATCAGTCCTCAGGAAAACTAAAAAAAAAAAAAAAAAAAAGGGCTTTTCTGATACTTCTGCTAGCTGTTGTAAAAGAAAGCATTTTTCTTACTACAATTAAAAAAAACAAAAAGGTGTACAAGAATCATTTTCAGTATCACAAAAATATCCTGTACAACTTTTGTCCAAACTCTTCACCTCTCCAGTCTTGTCTATTCTGGCATAAAAATCACATTTCTGTCCTTACTAGCTGTCAAAGTAGTCATATGACCTGTCTTACCAGATTACCTGCAGATTAAACAAATGCTAATTATCCTGTAAAAAGAAAATTACTATGACTTTCATTGACCAAATGAGGTAAAAATTAGTTGAAGGGTAGATTGAAAGAGAAGATGCAGGTCTCTGAGGAGCAGTTTAAGCTGAATTTAGACAGTTAAACTGAGGTCAGGCTACAGAAAGCTTTGCCACACAAAACATTTGAGCACTGGTAAGCCAAAAAGTAAACTTGTGCAATACAATCAGGTGACTTAGTTCAACTTGTGAGCTCTATTATCATGCTGCATAAATCAAGAGTAAAGCTTTTGATAATGGACACCCACAACTGTAAAAGTGACATTAAAATGCAAGAACTATAGTAATCCCATTGAATCAAAAAAAGAATCCAAACAAACTGATCTTTTGGATTGCTGTTCTTTTCATGTTTTGCATTACACATGAATGCAATCAGTAAAGTGGAGGCAAATCAGAACCAAATCCTGGGCTGTATTCAGGCAAATTAGAAAAAAATTACGTCATAGAATTAAATTAATTTTGTCCAGAAACTCTGGAACAGCAGTCATTAAACACCCAATACCTACCCGGAATTAACAGGTAATGCAGTGATATGCTACTCAGAATGAAGCAATGTTAAATTGCAGCTGCTATAACAAGTCTTGTTTGTAAGTCACTAATCAATGGTCATACCTCTGAGGAAAATGTCTCTTCTAAGAATAGGTCGTGTAAGTGGAAGAGGTCTCTGTGATCCACTTCCAGGTACTTGGACACACACCCATAACAGGGTCGAAGCAGTTCTGGGCTTACAGGCTAAGTAGCAGCTCCTGTTTAACACTTGCCACACTGCATCTGCTAAATATAGGGTGGGACAAAGGGATACTTCAAAGAGAAGATAAAAGGGTAAAGCTGTAACCGCTCTCTCTCTAAATGCACATTGATATACTTATTTTCCACATTAACTGGACACAATTCCCGCCATCCACCTTCAGCAAATTAGCTACAACTGCAAGTTAATTTGTGTTCATTTTATTCCTTATACTTCCCTCCCTCTGCCTTTCTGTTCTTGATACCTACTGAAACTTTCTCTGAGGCTGCTCCTATTTCTTCCCTTACTACAAAAGGTAAATTTTGGGTTGTTGCTGAGGCACAGGGAGGGCAAAGGGAGCCAGAGTGTGATGGTCTTAGGAAAAATCTCACATTGCAAGGCTTTCTGTTCCTGAAAAAGCCACAGCCATGAGAGAACACAAGAGCTGTGATTCTTTCTTCAAGCAGAGGTTATCTGCAAAGCTGTAACCCACATACATGTCATAATATATGACAAATATGACATAATATGACATAAATGTCAGCAGCAATGGTAAGAGGTAGAAGTCAGTTGCTCAGTCTGAAAAATCTGTTTCCTTACATATAAACAAGGTCAACTGTTTGCTACTCCCTGTAACTGCTGCCATAGGCAGCCACTTATTATGCCTGTTCTTTGGCATAGCTATAACTGACAACCCAGGACACATCCCTTCCTTTCCTCTACTCCCTATCAAGATGTCAAGAGCTAAACTATCCCAACAGCATCTATGGTGAAGACAATTATATAATATTATATATAATAACTTATTCACAGCAGACAGAAGGAAACATGCTCAGCAGCACTCTGCCACATCAACTACTCTAAGGCTTGTGGCTACTTACACAGGAGGTACTGAGTGAAGTGACCCTACTCAGTTCTTGTAGATCACAGTTCACAACCAGGCAGAACCTTTAATTCTTGCACCATTTATATAAATCTTCCCCTTTCCTAACCAGCCATAAATCAAGCTTCTCGTTTGAGGTTTCAGAAGCTCTCAGCTGACCTATCTCAGCATCAGCCATTGACTGAGAATCCAAACACTTCTCCTTCCAACCCATGCACCAAAACCCCCAGCCAAGTTCCCCAAGCAGCCTAGAGAACCTCTGAGTAGAGGTCAACAAAGTTATCAGAAACAGATTTCCTTCCAGTACATTTTTTGACCTACCCAGGTGAATAAAAAAACAAAAGTCTAAAGATGAGTCTTCATTTAAAAAAAAGGCTAAATTCCATATTTAGCTCTACTTTTTTCTTACTTCTTCCATAAAGTGTAGTGTCCTCCCTCTTTGTGGTCAAGAACTCACATGAAAAACCTGTTTATGACTTCACACATACCTCAAACACCATTATGCCCAACCAGTCTGCACACCAGACTTTACAACCTACTTGTGCCATCCTCTTTCTCTTCACAAGCCATGACTGAATGGCCCTCTCAACCTGAAATTAAAAAAGGTCCCATCCAGCCTACACAGGCACCTGGAAGGTTGTAGTGTCAAGGGAAATTAGGTTGAAATAATCTCTAGTCACTCTTAGATGAAACCCAATCCATAATCCCTGAATTTTAGCTAGACTTTAGGTTCTCACCCAGATTTGACAAGACGGAGAAGTGTTCAACTTTCTGGCCGCTCCGCTGGTCCAAGAGGCTTCCTGGGAGCTGCTAAGCTAGATTTATGAGAGTTAGCAACAGCTCCTCCAATTCTCTTTTTTAGAGTTGGAGACATAGAATTCAGGTTAGTATATGCAAAAAAAAGTGACAAATTGAGTAACCTTGCTTGCAGTCCATGCAAAAAAAAACACAACATGGACAGTCAGAATACAAAAAAGTGCTCTGCTATTTTGGAGCTGTTCCTTTAACTCATGTTTGTTCTGAGGTTTCCCAGCTGTGAGTGCAAACTATTCTTGCAACTTCACAAATGAAGTCAGAGCAAAATTCCCTCTGAAAACACTGTGCAGCATTCACCATTTCTTAACATTAGACAATTTCATGAAAATATCAGTGTAAAGAATTCTTCTTCCAAGTTTTGAAGTCTATCCTACAGATATTAAATGAAAGCAAAACAATTATTTGCCATTTTCTCTAGTCAGTGTTTCCAGCAAGCTATTAACAGCCATATATTCCCATTCCAGGTTTACCTAGAGATGTTTCTTTGGACCTCTTTGCTCTTGCTTATGTCTGGCAGTCAACAGAAAAAGCATCCTATGCCAGAAGCAGAGCTATAATTAGCACCATGCCCTGCAAATCTTTGAGAACACACTCCTTAGATAACTCAGTGGAGAAACAATTTAGGATTGAGGAACTAGGTTTTTACAAGTCTTGTGCCAGAACTCCTAATGCTGCTCCACATACAGAATTAAATCTCCTAATACCCAAAGAAAAAAACCTGAGAACAAGTTTTGAAAGCAGCCCCTTATTTTAGGCCCACAGAAAATCACTTCTCTGATTTTCCAGATGAGATACATGCACTCTGCAGCAGAAGCTGACTCAGTGAGACAAAATATCTTCAGGATTTATCCCCTAGGAAATAATATTTGCATTTAAGAATGTTTATTAATGTCATCTTAGTCACACATCAAGTTGCAATAAAAACCTATTCCTGCAATAGTGTTAGCTAGTAGGCAATGCTTTCTTCCTGCATCTCATTTTATTTTATCAAGATGTAAGAAAATTCACAAAGATAAGATCATAATAAATAATATGAAGAGTAATTTACAAGGTGCAGGGGATTCCTTCACACAAAGACACAACTATCAGATACTCCTGCTCAGAATTCTCACATGGGAGTTAACCTGAATTATCCCTGCAGATACAACTCCAAGAGTTATTACTTGAAAAAAAAAATAAATCTCATTAGTATTTGCTCATCTAAAAACAGACTTGGTGAATATGTCCCAGCTAGTTAGGCAGCCAGAAATTCATTACAGTGAGAAGGGATGATCACACACACATTCAAGGACAACTCTCATGAAACTCATGTTTGACAGGAAATTGTACAGGAAGCCAATTTAGAGAGATCAAAATGAGGGTGGTATGTTCCCAGGACCCAGGGCAAGTCAGAAATCTTGCAGCTGAATTTTATACATATGGTAACTTGATCAGAGTGAATATAGTAGAGAAGGGAAAGAAACAGTTGATTGAAAATATAGATGAAAGAAAAACCAGCATGGGAAGAAGAATCCAATATCTCTGTAAATAAACTAGATCACAAAATTCCTGAAATAAAAACAAAATTAAAAAAAGGAATAAATGACAAAAGCTACTTTACTGTAGTAGGATCAGAAACACCACCATTTGAGAGACATGCATCAAAGCCTGGTCACTTCAATGGTAGGATCTGAAGTTGCTGTGTGTGTTTTCACTGCCCTTCCAGCTAATGCACTCAATGTACCCCTGCCTTTGCACTGCAAACTGAACAGCAGAGCACAAGAGCAAACAGGGAAAAACCAGCAAATTTGAAATTGTGCACTTGGAAGCTTCTTTCATTTTTAAGTGACCAGCCTCAGATTATTAAAGAATTTTCCTATTTTTTAATGTTAATTAGAAACAGGCAAAGTGACACTTTGCCACATTCTCTGTATTGTCAGAACAGCCATGGAAAGGAATTTCAAAGGTCCGTAGAAAATGTATGTGACTGCAGCCTGTGGATCCCACAACCATTGTACATATCATTTCAGGCAGCCATCTGGTGATTTGTGGTAGCATGAACTTTGATCACAAGTCCAAACAGTTTAATAACATCAAGTACAGCATGTCCAAGTAAGAGCAGAGAGCAAACCATTAATCTGAGCTATAACACTGACATTCTCTGGGAAGATTCACAGCTTACAATGTCTTCCCAGATGTCTAAAGGAAGAAAATCCAGTATTGAACTTTCTGATTTCAAAACCAACACCATTTTTTATCTTTTAACCAGTTGAAAATTATAGGGGCTAAAATCATAATCTCTTTGACTTTTCCTTCATTGTCAAAAACAGGCAGTTCAGCAAATACCAGTACATGAACTGGAAATAACGTGAACTTTCACTCATTTGTTCTTTCAAGAGGCACAAAATCCTACATTGAGTCGGTGCTCCTTTACTTTTTTTAAGAGACACACATCTTGGGTTTCTTTGGAGAGAATCCCAGAAGCCAAACAGGAAAGAGGAGGAGCAATGAATGGGAAAACACAAGAAAACTAAGATGTTTCCCACATAGCTATAGGATTTCTCTGGGGCTTTACACAATTTAGGCCAAATTCTCACTCAGTTATATTTGCAGCACCTGACTGATTTCTGAGAGTTGTGAATGCAGGACAGCAAAATTTGGCACCCTATTTCTATCACTGCAAAATAAAAAAGATAATTTTAAAAAACAACTTAAATGCTTATATTCTTCTGAAATAAAACAGCCACAAGGAGCAATGTACAAAAAATGAATTGTAGCTTACATAATTGTTCAGACATTTTTAAAACTTTCTGATACAAAATCATGAGGAATCTATTAAAAGAGACTCAAGATTTTTGAATCTGGACTTACAACAAAACAAGTCAGAATTCTGATGAACAAAATAGAGGACAGCAGAGCTTAAAGAAACCTATGAGGTCATGGGCTTGTAATGACTAAAACCAAAGTCAAGCCTGCCCTCCTGGGCTCACACACAGGGCAAAGTACCCAGCACCAACCACACAAGACAGTTCCATCAGCATGGCTGAAGGGCATCACATATGTCAGCAGGGTGTACCACTGGGAAGATCCAAATGACAAGGCAAAAGTGTGAGAAGAGGCAGCTGAAGTCACTTTCTTCTACTCTGCTGGATGATTTCCCCATTTCTGTGTTCCAGCAAAATATGGGATACTTCTCATTCTTGACTGTATAATGTGGTCAGACACTTCATCCACTTGGTCCTACATCATCTAATGTTATTAGAGGGATTTGGCTGAAAACATGAGAAAGGTGGTTTTGTGCATATTTTGCTTTTCATTTTCTTGGGTTTCTGCTGTAAGTGAAAAAAAGAGTAAAACTCCTTCAATGGAACAACCACCCTTCTCCTCACTGTGAGCAGCAGCACACAGCTCTCCCAGGAGCTGCCAGCACTACATGATGAACTGTAGATGACAATTCATCTAAGTGCTCCTTAACTTAGAATCTTTGGAAAAGCTAAAGTGGTGCACACACATAAGGACCAGCCTCCAGGAAATCAGAGATGGCTGGAGGAAGGGAGAACAAGCATGTCTAAGGTGGGGGACTGCAATGCATTTAGGGTGCAGCTGCATAAGCTTTATTCTGCATTTCATTCTGGGGTCATATTTCCCAGTCATTAATATTAACACAGTTTCACAATCAGTCACTCTGAGTTGAGCTGAACTTGGTAGCAGACATGGACCAGAAGTTTACATAGCACCTACAAAAGGGATGTGAGATGGATCACGTCTCCCTCCTCACCATCCCTCCACGATAATCCACCATGCTTTTCATGCCTTATGGCAACGCAAAAGCACACACACAAAAGCAAAATCTGGTGGACCAAAGGCAAGTCTCCCACTTGGGTTACTGCTTTTTTTCCTTCCCTGAGAAATTTGGGGGTTTCTCCCAGTGCTAGCCTGCACACCTGGTTTTGCTACCACAGCAACAGCAGGAGGAGGTGATCTGACAGTAAGCCACAGCTACAAGCACCACTCTTACAAGTTCATAAAACTCAAATCAGCATCTCTAAAAACCCATATACTGGATCACTGCCATGATTCAGCTCCACACATGCTCAGATTATGCACTGGGTTTTTTGACTGAGAAACCACAGTACAATTCTCATCCTACTCTTACCAGAAACTCCCAGATGTGTCCACAGACACTGAGACCTGGTTTACTTGTCAGCATACTTAAATATAAGGACAGAATCAATAGCCTGGTCTTCCAGTCCATCACCAGATTTTACCCTTTTTCCTCTAAGGCATCCAAAGAAACCCTATTCTCAACCACAGTCTCAAACCTTGGTATGTCTTTATTTGTTCAAATGAGAATGAAGAGAGAACATGTGTTCTCCTATTTCCCGTGTCTTTTGCCATGTCCTGTATCATCTACACCCAAAGGGCAGGACCAGCCTAGTCAAATACTGCCAGGACCTGTATGTCTACTAACCAGCCAACTACTAACCAGCCTACATCAGTTTGACTCACTGATGGCTCAGCACAGCACACTACCCTAGCAGAAACTACTATGTGAGCACCTATAAAGGAAAATTTACCCTCCTGGTCCTCTGCACACCCACAAACACTTATCACCCTGCCCACATAGCACCTCTTAAAATGGCATTGCACTTAAAATACAACTGCATCCTACATTTTTATAAGGATCAACAGCAGGCACAATGTCCCTGCTTGCCTTTTCATCCAGACTTGCTAATGACTTATCAGCATTCTTATCTCAAGAGAAGTTCGAATCCAGTTCGTTAAAGAACATGGTGTGTATTAAACAAAATACAAGTACAAATGACAGTCAGCAAATGCTGCTGAACACCTGTGATTTAATTTGCAGCAGGGGTCTCTCTTTAAATTCACGAGCAGCTGCATGGAAGAGGAAAAGGCATTTGAATCTAGTTACTGGGTAAGAAAAGAAGCAACATCTTTTCACTTTTATGCCTTGCTTACAAAACAAGAGCTTCCCAAACTATAAAAGCAGGCCCAATTCTGGACATTGCTTGCCATAGGAGCATCAAAAATAAACTAGCTAAGTCTAACAAGTCACTGATTCTCAGAAGCCTTTGTCAGGTATCCATCAGAAAGGGAGATGACAGCATTCCATTCTTAGGAATATCCCAGTAGGTATGAAGATGTTTGTGCTGGTAAAGTACTAATTCTAGTTTGGAAACTAGCAGTTATCATTCCAGTAAAATGCAGGGATTTTTTTCTTGATCATGAATGTCTTCAAAATATCTCTTTGAAATTGTTCTAAGACTAACATACTTGCAAGGAACTGATTACTCATTCATGCTCTTCTACTTTTCCCAGAAGATGAATTAGTTACTGTTGGTAAATGGATTCTCAACATGAAGTTCCTTTTAAAGAATGAGTACAGGAGGAGAAAAATACATAGGACTTGAGTCAGTTACAGAAAGTCAGTTAATGACAGAATTTTTGGTTTATAGATTCAGACATTTCTCAGTAACTTCCTTATATTATTGGCTAACAGTAGTTCTATATAACATCAGTTTAAATTTACTGTAATGCAAGAGGATTAGCTTCATCTGATAGTTGGGAAATAATTTGTCTTTTGTCATCAGAAACGCAGACCTAAAGTTACCATGAGTAACAGGAAGTTTAAAAAAAAAAAAAGCTTTTTGCTCAGCACAGAAGTAGTTTTTAACCACCAGACTGAAGAGAGACACATAGGTGACAAATTCTGGCACCACTCCTTCATGAGTTGAGAACTCAGTGAACACTTTCTGAACTGAAAGCTGTTATGAATGATACTGTCCTTCATCAAGACAGCATGAATGTAAGGAGTCTGAAGAAGTGACAACATAGCTGATATCAGTGTAATACAGGAATTCTATTCACTTGAAAAAACACCAATTAAAAAGCCCAAAGATTTCAGAAAGAACCAAGTTTCACAAGGACACTTTTTAAAAGCTGTTTTCTGCAGGCTCAGTAGAGAAACTAATTCCCTAATTTGAAGTTTTGTAACAGCTATTCCTCTAATTTCCCTAGTGTTCTCCAGCTCTATCCTTCACAATAAACATGTTCCTTGGCATCTAACTGCCTCAAAAATGAAGGTGATTTAGGGATTGGAGCACCTCTCATGAGGAAAAGCTGAGGGAGTTGGGCCTGTTCAGCCTTAAGAGATGACTGAGAGGAGACCTCATCAGTGTCTTATCAATAACTGAATGGTGGTGTCAGGAAAGGAGACCTCACAAAGATATAGGGATCCAAACAGAAGAAATGCATCATTGCCTGCGCTAACTAAATCATGAGTAATTTTTCAATTCCATCCAACAGTTATGCAAAGTTCTTTGTTGACAACGGTAAAAGACCCATCTTTATATGCCTTTCAACAATGTCTATATATCCCTTCTGTTTTACTACTAGTCTCGCTACCTGAAGCTGCTGTTTCAAGCTGTCCTTCAGTATATCCCATACCTTGCTTCTGCCTCTGGATCACCACTGAATTTGCAGTCATTTAAACCCCATGTGCAAAAATTAGAAAACCTTAGAACCAGTACTGTCCTTACTCTTCACCAAGAATCACTTTTTATGATCCATTCCATACTGATTATCCCCATTCATCATCCAAAAGTCAGCTTCCAATTCTGATCAACCATGGATATTTTCTGATACCTATTAGATGTTAAAAAAATTTTTTTTTTAATCATGCTGCCATTCATATGTGGATAGAGCTCTCTAAAACCACCCACAAAGTTTATCACAAACCTCTCCAAGGCTCTCTTTGGCCTATGCTGCCAATAAAACAATCAGTGCTGAAAACATTGGGCTGTCATGCCCTGAATATCATGTCAGTCAATGTTATTTTACTCTTCTTTTAGGCTCCTCATCTCTTATTACCTGCTTTGCCTCTATGTGCTGATGCTACACACTTCAAAGTAGCTTTCCACTCTGTCAATGGGATACTTCACAGTACAAGTAGACACTATTTTCTCACTACAGTTCATAACAGAGCACAGTAAGACCAATTAAAAAAAAAATTAAAAGAAAAGAAGCTTCAGGGAAACTTGAACTGCAGCTTTCTGAAAAAAAAAAAAAAAAGTCAGATAATATGCTCACATCCCACTGGAATTCAGATACCTGCAATCTAAAACTTGAGTTTTTACTCAAGTCCACACTGTGACAGCAGAAGAGAGTATTACAGATGGGAAAACTACTTCATCCAAGCACTCCTTGAGAAGCCAAAAGCATACATTACACATATTCCAAAATAATATATGGTTCATTCTCTGAGCCTTCCCCTTTAAGGAATATGCAAAACTTAAAGTGAAACAAAAAAGTTGGAGACAAAGATCGTGAGAGAGGTTACTCTCATAGTACTTTTGATCTGACTGACACAGAGGTAATAAAAATTCATAAGACAACTGTTCTTGCTCAACTGCCTTGGCAAAAACCAGCTGGCCAAAGCTGACTCAACCTTGACATATTTTGATTCCCCAGTGCCCTATTTCTTTGTAACCAAAGGTATTGTGAAGTATTCACAGAAAGGCACAGATTTCCCAGTGGGTTTTGGTGTAGCCTGATCACTGTGGAATGGTAAGAAAAACAAAAGCTAGAGCAATCCTGGATACCAAACCCAACCAAAAAACTCCACCCAAACCACAGAGTTAAAACCTTCCCATTTGCAATGAACACATTTATGTAGCTCTGCATGCTCACAGCATGCAGCCTTTGCCTTGCAGTCTCAGTATTAGAAGTGGCAGATAGCATTAACAGGCAGTTCTAAAAAGTGGAATTTCTGCTACCCAAATTAAAGTGAGTGATGTTTTTCAAACCAAGGAAAGCTACAAAGCAAAAACAACAGTCTGAAAAAGAGGGTGTAGGAGATGAGAGTTTCAGAAATACACAGATGGGATGTTTGTAACACACCTTAAATAATTATACTGCACATGCCAACCCCCTACATTTCCTAAGAAAATAAATGTATTCCATGTATAACTTTGTTTAGCTCCCTGTCCTCTGGATTGTAAACAATGTCTTAGCAGCACTGATGTAGGCAATTGTATTACCGTACTTCTCTTGAGCTTTAATTACAGAAAAAGTCTCATTCAACTACCTGCTGCACTAACACAGAATAAAATAAGAGAGAAATTGCTTTGGTGGAACTACTGTAGAAACCCTGGTGTATTTTAAGTTGATATATCAAGTGTACTCAGAGTCCATCAGTTCATACTATTGGATCTACAGTCATAATTTCATTCTGATCCTTAAGGCATTTAAGTTGCCATAGTTACTTTTCCTCATATTATGTTCTCCAAGCCAGTCTAATAATCACAATAGCACGGCCTAAGTTCTACAGATGCTGAACATAGATAATTTTCACCTTCCCATATAATTATGAGAAATTCATCCTATCTGATATTAGGTCATTTAATTAAGATGCCTAATACTAATTTTCAAGTTCAATTTTAATTGATCATCTCTGAAATTCTTAGTTAATTCATTTCAGCTTCAATTAAAGTCTCTGATACCACTGTAAATCCAGAACTAGTGCTATTCACACTGCCTGCACCGATGAGATTGCAACCAGAATCTAACATATGGATTGCACTTAGAGCTGTAATGATGTTTCAGTGTACTTCAGTTTCCCCTCTTTAGCCACAAAGGCATTCCTATTTGCTGCATCTCATACAGCTATGAGCTTTCCTAACTTTGGATCTTTTTCGGTTAGAAAGGAAATTGAGAAAGCAACATTTTTATATAGTGCATAAGTCACCTTATAAACACAATGGCAGTCCAAAGACTGCTGCTGAAGGTAGAAAGTGATACAAAGGGTACAGCATCTTCCAAAGTTTATGCCAGGGACTGAAATCCATTTAAATTTCAGAAGGATTTGAATCAGGCTGTTGACTAACTTCCAACTTCTTATACACAGGGAAAGCAATAATACATAGCCAGCAAGTTGGGGGTTTGCACACATTCACTTGGGTATGCTTATACTGAAGACTCTAATAGAGTTTTCACTGTTTAAAGCCTCTGTGGATGAACTAGGATAGCTGGGACATACCTTGGAGAGATACACCTGAAATGTAACTCTCCTCCAAGCACACTTAACAATACATAAAATGTCAACAAAGTGTGCAGCACAAACAATGACAGTTCTTTTTCATGGAACCATGAAACAGCTATGGGGACATATGCCAATTGGAGTTCACACACATTTTTTTGTTCTATATTTGCAAACTTCCCTGGAAATGCAAGTCAAAAAGGGAATCAATAACAAAATTCACAATATCCCTTTTCACTTAATAGTTACTGCTATGCATGACACACTCATACTTTGATTTCTTTGGTGTGTCCACATTTCCACAGAATACATGAAGGAGCTATTAATCATTCTGTGAAGGCAAAAGGATACCCTGGAACTGAATTAAGTGTTTCCATGGGATAGCCAACTGCAGGCTGATTCCTGAAGTCACTGACAGGACCTAAGTTATTGCATCTGTTTAAACTCGAGCTGGGGGACATCTTACAGAAACTATAACACCAGTAGAGAGAAGGAACCAATTACTTAAGTATTTACAGCTTTTTTTTTTTTTTTCTACTTCTTTCAGCTGGCATTCAAGGGTTGAATACTTCAAACTCATTTATTCAGGATCCAATAAATTAAAATGGAGTAAATATATGAGAATAAGATATTGCTAATATTCCCAAGTGTGCTTGTGTGGTTCTTACTAGACACTTACAGATTCAAAACACAAAAGTTATGCAGCAATTAGCTACTGTTTGAAGTTCCAAGCACTGCTCAAAACAAATACAATTTGAAATATAAATGCCAATGACTGTCAGAAAAAACACCTGAGAAACCCAGTCTGTAACTGTCTGTACATGGTTCTGAGCATCCAGCTTCAGGTGGCTCTGCACAAGCAGAGTTGAACCAGATGACCTCCAGAGTTGCCTTCCAACCTAAACCATTCTGTGAATCTGTGTGCACAGAAGTGGACATAAAAATACCTATATTTTGTTTGGAAACTGAACATTTCAAAGAAGCTCCTCTTTGAAAGTCCAAATATTAAAGACATAGAGCAACTTCAAGAAATGGAGAACATTAAGATGATGGGAAGACTGTGCAAGTCACACAGTATCAAATGGCTGCATGAGGAGTGGCAAAGTGAAAAATTACATGTTTTGCACAGAGATATGCAAATTATTGCAAATAAACCCTCTAATTCATATATAGTTTCTTTTAAAAAAAAAATCATAAAAGAGCTTACTAACAATTGAATCATTTATCATTTCCAATCTATATTCAGATTCCTCTCTGGAACTCTCAGTGTCTCAAACTAAGCTGACAGACATCCATTTATGCACATAGTTTATTAATAGCAGCACATCTAAACAATCCCAAGGACCGTAAAGGTCACATCCCTAACCACAACAAGACTGAGGTACTCTTAAAACTGACAGTACCTATAAGTAGGTAACATCAAGTGTACCTCACTTTGTATCCCTCTTCCCCATTTCTTAAACACCCAGTCTTTTGGAGCTAGGATCAGGAATTTCAGGAGTCAGTAGACAAGCCTAGCAAAGTCTTTTTGCACCAAGTTGGACACAGAACAAATAAATTCTTATACAAAGCAGGAATATGTTAATAAACATGGTTGAAGGCAAAAAAGAAGGTATTTAAATCACCACATTTAGGTGCCTTTGTGAAGAGGATGGTTTGCCTTTACAGTAGATGAAAAGAGATCTCTCTCCCCAGTGACTAGGAAAGATCCTAGCAGGTGACCCTTCTAGCTCAGGCACATCAATCAGGTGGGATGAATATCAACACCTCTATTTACTCATTGCCTACATTGAAATGCTGTGAAAACACTCCCTGCTCACACAAATCAGGGATGTCACCATCTCAGAAGAACAGATAACCTTTGAATACAGAGGCAAACAAATAAGACTTACATGTCATATGCACAGCAAGACCATGCATTCTGAAACAGAACACAGAGGATTTCACTAGAGCCTTGTGAAATGACAGCAGAATTCCATGTATCCTTGAAAGATGCACTTATCTGTCACTGCATCACAACACTGAATTTTCTGCACTGATCTTTAAAGGTCCCTTCCATGTGAGTCTATGATTGGTTTCAAAATGATGGCTTGTAGTCAAATGTTGACTAAATACTGCTAAGCTTTTTTATTTATTTTGTTCTTTCTGGCTCTTCTGGTCTACAACACACGTCTACAATTTTTCTTACACATAGTCAGGAAAGAACCAGTCAGGCCAAAACAGACAAAAAAAGTGTGATAGGTTCCATTTAACCTATTTTAAGGCAGACATATAAGGCAACCTGGCTTGCTAACTGAGCAAAATCAGGTCTGCAAGAGAAATTATTGCTCTTTTCTAAACAATACTGAGATAGAAACACTCCTTAGGTTTAACAAAAAGTTATCATGAGAGAAGTTTCTTAAGAAAACCTGAAGGTTTCTATTAAACCCTAAATAAATTTAGGTCAAAAGTTGAGAGATTATATTTTGGAACACACTTTAATTAGGAACTAGGAGGGACAAGAAAGCTAGCTGGTTTCAAGCAGGACCCCCAAAATTCTTGTAAAGCCCTAAATGATATGCCTGTCTGACAGCACAGCCTGATCCCACTTGTCCAGAATTTCTGGATCTTAGATTCACAAATGGTTTGTTAGACTGCTGTCCTAAGATCAGCAAAAACTTTATCAATGAGAAAAAATAGAACTCAATAAAAACAGATTCACCACAAAATTCATGATCAGAATTGAAAGCAGTTTCCACCAACAACATTGACTAGGGAATTTGCAGCTAATGACCAAGAAATCCCTTACTAGCTATTATATTAGTCATCCAAAAAGCACAGGACAAATACATACTTTAAAAAAATTATCTTTTGGCAATAAAAATGTGAGATCATATCAAACCCCAGCAAAAGAAAACCTAAAGGACAAGAAGGGGAAAAGAGGTGTTCAGATGCACACATCCAAGAACTCTTCAGAAAAAGGCAAAATTAGTGAGTCCTGTGTGGAGAATCTGGCACCTGCTATAAAATCCAATAGCTGTAGAAATGCAAGAACACAAACTACACCCAGTAAATAAACAGGGCAACTGCTGAAAGCCCTTCATTTACATGCAGAGCAAGGCTTTGTGTTGGATTTATAAGTGTTCTCCTCAAGCAAGCATAATTTAGAAGTATTACTGTGAACAAGACAAGTCCATGTAAATTAAACCAGTTTCACTGACTCTCAACATCAGCTCACATCTGAGACTTGACACTTTACATTTAAAGGTGTTCAAGGAACTTCTTTGGACAAAGCAAAGTTCCACAGCATCAAAATTCTCTGGGAAAGACTTTTTGAATGGCATTTCCATCAAAGACAGAAGTCCCAGAAAATTGCCAAAAAAAGCCTGGTCTCTGGAGGCTTCCAGGCTAGCTTTGCTCATCTCAAAAGTAGGCAGCACATTTTTGAGAAGCATCATAGAATCATTCTGTGATTCTACAGCTTTCTCAGAATCATAAATGCTTCTTGAGAATCAAACACAACTGTCAGAAAACCTCCAATACAGCAGATGTTTCCTATAAGTCACACAGTACAATCTTATCTCTTCATCTATGGCAATGCCACTACTGGACTAACACCAGATTTGAATCTAGACCATTGAAAACTTTTTCATCATGGGTTCAAATTGACTTGACATTATATTGTTTTTACGGGATATAAAAATATTTGTCTTTTTTAATCCAGTTGCAGAAACTTTTCACATGTGGGGTGTACACAGTGACATAATTAATATACACATATATTGTAAAATATACATTTGCAATTTAATTACATCATTTGCTTCTTTCCTAAAAAGAAGAAAGCGACAGAAAACAAAGGAAAATATATAATGGCTGTGAACCTGGCATCTTCTACTGAAGAAACTTACCTTGTACAATAATCCAGATACAGGCATAAGAAAACCTGTTCACCTCCACAGGTATTACATAATCCCCATGTCATATAAACATTGCAATATAAGCTTGTTCTACAGATTACAAGCTATCATTTGTTATCTCCCAGTTTTACTTACTCTGGCCATCCTGATTTATGGACTATATTATTGGATGTGCCCTACAGGATGTCTCCCTGTTATTGAAAGGAATTGGGAGGGGATTTATAGTAAAAAAAACTATCCTTCTTGTAGTTCTGGAAATGCAAGCAATTTTTCTAGGTAAGACATATCCTGAGTTTTTCACCCTCTTTCTGGGGGGTGTCTGATATCTTTTCTCTTATATCTGTATTCAGATTAATATTTTATCCTGTGCACTTCCAGAAGTGTTACAATTTACTTCCATGATAACAGTAATTTTTTAAAATCTTGTTTGTACCACTGACATGTCTGAATACCCCTACATCCGTCCAAGACAAGCTACATGTTCCGTATCCACAGTGTATTTTATGCTAGATGCACTAAAAGGGTTAGAACTACACCACACCCAAAGCTTCATAAAAATTGCTCAGATTTTTAGGTCCTATTGATAGCAGATACTTCAAGTTATCACTTCCACCATGGAGCTCATTACATCTGCAGAGCTTGTGTCAGCCCCCAAAACGTTAAATGCTGTGGTGATTGTCATCAGAAAGTGAGCACTGTATTTCCTCGACCATAAATCAACAGGAAGCAACTAAGTGGAGGGGAAGCCATCAGCATGGGAAATTCACAAACTAAGAGCCCTTAATATGCTCCATCCCAATTCTGCAATAGGCTTGTAATCAGTGGTGAGAAACCCTAATGCTTCTGATGTCATGTCAGTGAAACAGCCACTGTGGTCCCCCTAGAAATCACGACTGACAGATTTGTTGCCTTCCTGCTGATGCAGCCAACACTCTTAATTCTTCACAGGCAGTCTTTCTGTACCTATTCTTTACTGGACAGCCACAGAAGCATGACCACTTCTGTGGCCTTCTGTCCCTCAGTGCAAAAACGTTGACATCCCATACTGCCTCTCAGGCCTCCATCAGCAGGTAAAAAAGCTGACTAGGATAATGTTGAGTTCAAGCAAGATGCCAGGTGGAATTTATTTTAAAGTTTAATATAGGATAATGATGTAAAATGGCAGTTGATCCTCCTTCACAAAGGGATTGGTCTCTAAAACACAATTTAGAGAAACAAATTACTTGGGTCACTTAGGGCAAAATTTTAGCTTCACTGAGAGACAAAAAGAATTTTCCAAGTGACTTCAAAGCGGTCAGGATTTCATTCCTTATACGCTTCAGATATTTTTTTTTTTCCAGAGGAGGAAGGAGCTGTTGAAGTGTAAAAAAACATGATTCATTTAGCTAACTTTCAAATGCACCAAGATGCTGGAAGTAAACCAATTCTTGAGTTGTAAAGGGGAAGAAAACCTTTGAAATGTCACTTTAAAGAGAATACCCATTCTTTTTCTTAAAGGGTCTTGTTTGGCAATAACAAATTGTAGCATGCCTTCCTGTTCCTCACTCTCCTCTCATAAATTTTATTTATTGCCATTACTGTGATGTTTTCTATAATTGGATTCTGGCACAGATCACTGGAAAGAGAAAAATCTTTCCAATCTGATCCAAAATAGGTTTTACTCCATAAAACACATATGCAGAGAGTGAAAGATTATCTCTTTGCTCCCCAGTAATTACTCAAATCATTTAGATATTTTAGTCTAGGTAGACTTTAAACCTGTAGCTTCTGCAGTTTTGTTTTGGTTTTTTTCTGAAGTATCTGTGTGATACTTGGGGTAATTTTTTTCATATTTTTTGGATAGGATAGCTTTCTACTCATGGATTTGGGCTGAGCAACTAGTGTGTTCCTTTCAAGAAGTGTACTTGGAATGAAACTCTCCTCTCACTTTAGAGGTGCAGTCATAAATAAAATAAAGGTAGCACTTTATAACCTGAATTAACAGCTGAAAGCTAGGTATGTTGACTAGGCATGAATCTGTGGCTCTACTTCAGCATCTATTCAGAAAGCATACTGAAGGAATTTAGAAGGTAACTACCAGAGTTAAAGAACTTTTTCAAATCCATGGATCACAATGCAGATGGCCAAGCTGAGAACGGTCAGCACTCCCACATAGTTTTCAGCAAAGCACACACTGACTGGGCTTCATGCTCACCAGAACAATGCTCACACAAGGTAATAAATAAAAATATCAGAAAAAGTCAAACTGCAGAAAACAGCAAGCTGAAAGCACTTAACTACAACATCAGTTTGTTTCAATTTTTCCTCCTGCCTATAAAGTTTAAGCACCAACCAGCACAGGGTAATTAACAGTATCAGCTGCTTCACAAAACAGAAGTACTACACAGTTTTGACAGAAAAATAATTGAAAACGTCCAAGTTCTATAAAGTTCACCATAATAACCAGNAAAAAAAAAAAAAAATCTACTTTACACATTACCTGCCCACCACTGCCAGCTCTTCTCCACAGAAAACACCCGCCCAAGGTTCCCTTTTATCTGTTCCAGACCAACTCAGCTGTGCCAGTTTAACGAGTAATTACCATCAGGTGGACTTGGCATGAGGGGAATTAGAAAGCCATCCAACATTCCTCCTCCTAACAGAGCTTTAGGAGCAGGATGTGTTCAGTTCCTGAGAAGTGACAAGCAGTGGAGGGGTAGCACCATGTGAAACTGGGGCAACTATGTTCAGAAGATGCCTGTTTGTGGCTTACTTTGAACTGGGAGAGAGGAGCCATTTTACTTCAAAGCAATCACAGAGAAGATTCTGTATTCCAGTTCCTCCTACTGAAAACCCAAAAGAATACCACAAACTTGCAGAGATGTTCCTATTTCTATGCAAAGATATTTTTTAATAGTGCCATCCATTTTGAAAGCTTAGTACCAGCTTGTTTTTATTAAGTGGTTGAAAGCATTTGACTCAATCATTTTGAAATCAAAACACCCTAAAATATTTTCTTTCTTTAAAAACCCACAGGACTGCCACAGAGAATGTTACATGCATCTACAGTGTGCATTACTCCACAAAGAGTGCTTTTTTTTAAAAATACTGATAGTTTTATTTTCTCTGGATGTTTGTGAGTACGCAGAGGAGAGAAAGAAATATGTTCAATGAAAGATCTGATTAAACTGACAGTTCAATCTTTTGAATGCTTTCCAGGATAAACACAGTCCATGAAAATTTCTCTGCGTATGGTCTATTATGTATGTATAAACAAAGAAAGTTGCAGTGGAACCCCCCAATCCTTCAGATAAATGCAAGGCATATCACAAGATGTCCTGTCTTACAAACATAACAGGGAGTTCATTAGAGATTTGGATCTATCTCAGCTCTACATTATTCAAAGTTAATATCAAGTATTAAGTTTTTTAAATTCTAGCAGAAACAATTAGGCTGAAAACATTAACAATGAGTATAATGCTCTAGAAACAGGTGACCTAAAGAAGATACTGTAAATAAGTCAGGAGGACTGTCTGTAATGAACAAAGTAATACAACATCTTTTTCAGAAGTGCATGAACTTTCTAAACTTAATCAACACAAACAATAACACACTACAGTGGTAACTTTTGCAGCAGTATCTCAGCAAACAGGGTGGAATGGTACATACTTAAATGTAAATCTTAAAATCCAGGGTGTAGCCTGTAGAATACCATAGGTCATGATAGGGAACATAATCAAGAGAGGTAAGGAAAATATTATAAATGTGAGTATGCACAGGCAGATCAGAGAATAAGAAAGCACAAGAGAGACTTGCTGTCTGAAGAAGGTCCTTCCTGAGATGGTGACTGACTGATCTCATCACTTGTTCAGCAAGGCAAATGATGCTCACCTTAGCTAGGGTAAATATCAGAGCAAAATAATGCTCTGTGTAACCTCCTCTATTTACCTGTATTTATGACTGTTTCTAGAAGTATTATTCAACCAGTTTCCTGAGCACATGAGATGCTCAGTCAAGTGCAGTGTCAGCTGATAGAGCCATCAGGGGACAAGGGAGGGCAAACTTAGACAAGGAGATATCCTGAACCTGAATCTCATCATTTTGATATAAATTGCCAAACTTATCTGTTCAAACTAGCATTTCTTAGTATACCGAGTCATAGCAGCCCTCCAGGGCAGAAGGAATTAAACTATCAGTTCCTACTCACCACTAAGAAAACTCTTAAACTTTGTTTCGTGTTGAGACACCTCATTAGGGGTGGGAACTTCAATCTACAGGCAACATTATAATAAGTAATGATTAATTTAGGAAAAAAAATTAAAAACACAACAACTGAGAATTTGAACCCTTCAGAAAATTGCAGAGACAAGGCATGTGACTATCTGGAGGCAACAATTATTGTTACTATCTCCAGCGAGTACTTGGCCCAGACATGCCTATTTATACCAGACTTATTAGGTCTTGACAGCTTATGGGACATCTGCTTATGGGACATCTGTTTGTTTCATTTCCCTTTAGTCTCGCCAAATGCTAGCAGCAAAAATCCTACAAACTTCTCTCCCTACTTCTGCATGACTTGAAACGCTTTTTTGCATACGTGAAGTTCTACACTAAACGAGATCTAGTGTTCTGTATCTGATACAGAATGTGTGTCCAAAGAACTGAAAAGGCAGGTAAATTTCTTCAGTCTAAGGACATTTGCTTAGAAATAAAGGTGCAGTTAGTGGAGCTCATAAACTTTCCTCAGAAGTAAGACAGTTTTCACAGATTTGGTTTTTAAACTTGAACTTAAAAAGGCTGCAGAGACCAAAATATCTCAGCCAAAGTTTTTCACAAGCAACTCCCTCAAGTATTTCAGTATATTGCAAAATTTCAAGAAAGCGTTACAAAATTACAGAAAATAATTCTGAGGGTTTTGGTGCAGCTTTCCCCATTTTTCCAAAAGTCAGCACACAGATCCTGATCCAAGTATAAGGTATGAAGTAAAGGTTCTAAGCTAAGTTGGAAGGGTTTTAGTCCATCTTGCATTTTGCTGGACTGTTACAGTACTCTAGGTCTAAACTCAAAAGGCATTTCTGTCCTATAGTGTTCACAGTTATTGTAGAGCATCTATTGTTCTTGGCCATTATTTTAAAAGTAATACTACAGGTGAGATTTAAATATCACCTACTGAAAAAAAGGTAAATAGGAGATAGCTACAGGTATATTATACGTCAACCACAGGCAGTTGCTGATGCTTTGATCCAGATATTTTGCTACGAGTATATGCCAAACAGCTAAACTATTTTATTTACAAGAATCCAGCTTTGCCCACTAATTTGATTTTCATATGGTGGTATAAATAATATGTTTAAATTTTTAAAATAACTCTATCTTTGATTATGAACTTTCTGGGAACAGTATAATTTCATACATATATATTATTCGTAATTATTTTTTAAATGCCCTCACTCAAGCTGCAGGGACCATTCAGAGTGTCAATAGAAAGGATTTTCATTTCACTTTAAATCTTGTTTGGATGCAGATTTCTTTCAACATTTTCATTCTCAGGAACCTCATTTCTGGTAAGAATGTTTCAGATTACAAATTAGTTCAAAATCAAAATATGGTTTTCAGCCTTTTTTCAACACTTACTGAAAATTTACCAATCTAGATTATTATAGCCACTAGTGAATTAATAATCATACAAAATCCAGAAAGTACTAAAAAAAATAAAAACAAAAATTCTTAACAATTAGAAACTGTTTTTGCAGAAAATTGCAGCAGCTGTCCAGTTTCAAGTCTATTCTGAGACACGTGCACATGATGGCATGGTTCCCTTCCAAGTACACTAATGTGAATAGGAAAGAATTACACCATTTATGATTATTCCTTGACAATACAAATAAATGTATTTTCATTTCCAGCAAGAGATCTACACTCACTGATGCCAGCTGAGAATCTGATCCAACAGTAAGAGTCCCACAAAATACCTTTGATTTCAGTGGGTCTGAAGTAAATAACATATGACCACAATCTTGATATGTATGTTTTCAGCATCTGTTTCACAACAATATTCATGGGTTTTAGTATATTCATAATACACTATTCTAAATAACTATGGAGGTTTCATCAGCCAAAAGAGAATGTTACATTCCCACCATCTTAGATCTGACTGAGCTAAGTTTTAGCATTATACCATTTACTTATGGGTTAAAAAATATGAGTTTGACATCCCTAAGTAAGTGGAAAGCATTTTTCCAGATGTTCTTCCTGAGGAAAGTAAGATTAAAATTACAAACTTCCATTTGCATGCATTTATTGGTTATATTTTTTAACTTACTTCCTGAATAGTTATATTGAATAGCACATTAAATCAATGAAGGGTTGATGAAAATTTGTGACTAAGAGAGTTAGTAGTTAAAAATTCAAAACCAGATCTTACTGTTTCTTGTTACCTAAAATACATGATTTTATTTAAGTACTGAGAATAGTTTGCTTTTGGCTATATTCGTCAGAATTATCACAGAAAACTAACATCATTATTTACCTGACTGTGCCCAGAAATTGCATAGGTCTCAAATTTTATTTTTTTTTAGTCTATACAAACATAATAGTCTAACAGCCTGACACAAAGGACTTATTGTAGACTTGGTTCTCTATGTTATTTATGAAAAAAAAATCCAATATTATAAAATTAAAGTCTTTAAAACTGTAGTGGAATATCAGACAGGAAAGGGAGACTGACAACAATATCTCCTGTTCCTTTTCATTTCACATTCTGCACAACCTGTAAGTGCTAACAGTGAGAAGAATAAAAATAAAATTAAGTAATAAACATGTAGTATTAAATCTGGTATATTTCAACAGAATTATTATTTAATCTTTCCATATTTTTTCCTTTCTTTTTGAGGACATAGGTTAACTCCCAGTGGCTTGACATGTGGAAATCAGCTCAGTTTCAAGTTATTTTATAAGGCAAAGTAAGATTTCTGTCCAAAGACAGCAGAATGGAGTTGGCCTTTTTGTCTAGGACACTTGGACTCAGTCACCTCATATCATTCCCTCTTTTCTTTCTGGCACACCCTCCCTCTGCCAGGGATCAGGGAGGGCTAGCCAGCAGCCCAGGGGATGCCACATATGGCTTGACATCCTCCTACTTGGCTTGTCTGTCTGTGCCTCCTCACCACACCAAACCCCAGCACTGGGATTGGGACTAAGGGTGAAATGGGCAAATTCAGCCATTTGGTGTTTGGTGGATGAAGAAGCGGGACACTCTCAGCTGCTGGAGAAACTACAGCAGGTCATCAATCATGTGGAAGAGAAGGAAGAACTGTGGCTGATGAACATGATTGGTTTCTACAGGCACAGGGAGAAGATACAAGTAGTTCTCATCAGAAAGAATCAGCAAAAGAGAGAAGGCTCTCTACAAAGAAGTTGGGATGGAAGTGGAGTGAAAGGAGCCAAGGTTAATCAGCTCCCAACCCTCTGAATCCTCAAAACTAACTCAGATTTCTTGACAATTCCCAAACTTAGTATCACTGGAGTGTATTAACACTGCCAAGTACCAGTAAAAGCACTTATTCCATACACTGTCCAACTTCAAGAGACGCAGAAAAATTCCCAGTGATAAAACGGGTACCAGAGCACTTCCATTGTGCAGGAGAATTTTGTGATTATCAAATTCTGGGGAATCAATCTACAGTATTTTCATGGAAATCACCCAAAATATAATTCTGGATTATGTCTCTGGCCAAAATGCAGAATGTCAAAATAGGTCCTTATTGGGAACATGTTATTATCCCTTGTAGATCTGTATATGACTGCTGAGAAGTTCCTGGATTACAGTCATTTTACATCAGTCATACAGAAAACAGTGGAGCTGGTCTAATAAAAAGGTTTAGCATGACATTTTTTTCATGAAATTACTGGTATTTCTTTACTGAACAAAATAAATATATAAATAGATAAACAAACAAACAAATGAATAAACGAATGAATAAATAAATAATAATACAAACAAAACAAAAACACAAACAACCTAAAAAGCAACAAAGAACAAAACCATGTGTTTCGTTTCCAACTGAAAGGAACCTGAGGCCCTAGCATAAGTCCTTTCATTTTTCTCTTGATATAATAACATTTATGCTTGTTTTTTCTCATTCACGTAAAAGAAGGTAAAAGTCATGGCAGGGCCATCACAACATATGAGCCATGAATACAATCATATCCTAACCCTAAACATGAGATAGAGCCTGCTGCACTGCTAAAACAAACAGACAGAATACTTTCATGTATAAACATAAATACAAGGATCATTCTTTGATGGCTGGGAAAGGTTTTATCACCAAAATCTAAAGCACTGTCTGCTTCTCCTTTCTCAAGTACCACTTATCTAGATCTTTCTATTCACACTGTCTAAATGCTGTGTTAGTTACCTAAGAGTGTGCTTTGGTTTCCAATAAATAATTTTTTTCTAGTTAGCAGAAAGGAATGATGAAGCTTTTTCCAGATACCTTGATCGCTTGAAAAGTCTTTATCTTAAAATTGCATTGCAGAGCATTCCTTCCATCTATAGAAGCACACAGAGGTTTGGATATATATCACTTGATTATAAGTCTGTAAAGAGGCCTACACACATTGCCTACAGTAATATAATATGTGAATATTGAATATTATAAGAATAATATAAGAATTAGACTTTACTGTTTCTAAGTAAACAAACAAGCACCTTATTTCAACTCAGCTTTAGTAAGCCTAACAGAAAATTAGATAACTTAGAAATATTATAGAGAAGGGAGATGGGTCAGGGTTTTCCATGAAAAACAGCTTCACTGCAGTGTAGCCAATAGAAATAATTTTAACCTTATTTAGCTTAAGATAAAATGGCATTCTAATATCTCACTATCTTATCTAGATAATTTTATTAGTGCTTAAGATAATAAAAGGCACATCTGGCAGCAGAAGCGCATTCCTCCATGACAGAACGTGTGTTCTGCACAGGCTCCCATCTGCAAATGCAGACTGAAACTGACTTTTGTAAGTTATGAAAGATTTTCTAATCCAAGACATTCTCTTCCTCTTAATGTTCTTTAAATCAATTTTTAATTTGTCTTTATATCTGTTTTTCCTTCCTCCAGTTTTTTCTTCAGTGCTTATAACCTCTCAATGCATCATTTCACTCATGACATGGTTGTGTAACAGGCATCCTCTGCGACATATTGCTGTTTTATTGTTCTTTATATATCTATTTTACAGCATATTTAGGGTTTTATGTAAACATACTTTTATCTGTTACCATTAAAGACTGGTCTTGTTGGAGCAGGTTGAAGTCCCTTAGCTCACAGCTGGTTTCAGGGCTGTCTGAAACAATGAGGATGAAGAATGAGGACAGATGAATATCCCCAAATGCTCCCTAGAGTCAATCATTTTGCTGTCTTGGCCTGAAAAGAGAAGAAGAAAACAATTTCTTTATAGAGCTAACATTAAAAAACACATTCACTAAATATTTCAATAAACATCACACATTATCCTTTTGGACAATATCCAACTTGCCACAGAGTATTAACTTGCAAACTTACAAGTACTCTCCTTTTTTCTTTTCTTTTCATGATCAATTCAGTCTCCAATATAAACAACATAACTTGAAGAATTTTAAACACCATAATTCTAGAGCTCAAGTCAAAATACTCATGACATAATGGAAGTTTCATCTGAATTGCAGAATGCCAGAATTGTTGACTTTTGATATTGGAAGAGACTCTTAGAAATATCTCCTCAGAGTCCAAGCACCTAAAGCAGGTTACTCAGGACTGTGTCCAGATGGGGTTTAAATATCTCCAAGGATGGAGATTCCCCAACCTCTCTTGGCAGTCTGCTTCACTTTTTGACCATCTTTATCCTGAAAATGGCTTTTTTCTCATGCTTAAATTTAACTATTTTTATTTTGGTTTGTGTCCTTTGCCTCCTCTTCTGTCACTGAGCACCACGAGAGAAGGGTCTGATTCTCACTTCTTTACTGCCTCCCACAAGGTGCATATACATATTGATAAGATCCAGCCAATCCTCTTCCCAAAGCTGCACAGTCCCAGGTCTCTCAGCCTTTCCTCATATTACAGATGCTGAAATCCCCTAAATCATCTTTGTGGCCCTTTCCTTGACTCACTCCATGTCTGTAAATCAATGTCTGTCCAGACACAGCACTCCAGATGTGTCTCATCAGTGCTGAGCAGCGGTGTAGGTTCACCTCCCTCGACCTGCTGGTGATACTCTGACTCACGCAGCTGCAGGTCACATGGGCCTCTTTCGCTGCAAGGGCACCTCACTGGTTCATGGAGAATTTGTTGTTCATCAGGAAATCTGGGTCTTTCTCTCCCAACTCCTTTCCGTGAGTAGCCTTGTGATGACGTTGGCCAGCCACTTGCACTCATGGATGGACTACTATCAGGTTTTATGAATAAGAGCTTGAAAGTTTAGGGTTTATGGAAATGGAGACCAACAACATTGCCTCTCCCAGTAAATCTTTCCTGAAATGTTCTTACTCCATTGCATTTAACACAGTAGACAAATGCTCCCCAGAGGAAGCTACAGTGCTCAGTAATTGAAGGGAATTAACAATATATTTCACTATTTCTCCAATCTGCACACTAAAGGTCCAAGAAGCTCACTTCTTACACAAACTTTTCTATCAGGATTCAAGAAAGTCTCTATACACCCAATCCAGAGTTCCTGACTAATATTTCTATTTGGGGTACAATAGCTCCTGCAGTTGTTCCCATATTAAATGTTTGGCAGTCAGTTTTGTCCTTTACACTTTAATCTTTTTTCCCCTTGAGATTCTATCATAGCTTCAAGTTTCAAACTCCCATAGTCCAAAGGCAGGAATATTTCAGTGATTTTAACACAAATACAATTCTAATTATTAAACTAACATAGAAGTATTTTCACTATAATGCTCTTTGAATTATAAGTTCATGTTGTAAATTGCCAGCATTTCTAGTAACATCATGGAAACAGAAAAGAGACTGAGAAAAGGGCAAAAGAGAGATGGAGGGAGGAAAGAAGTGAGGAAGGAGGAAGACAAAGATAACCTTGCCAGAAAAAGGATTTAGTTGTGCTAAGCATAAAAAGCTTAGCATATGCCATTAGTAGAGATACAATTTAAATAAAGCTGCTACTGGGAAAACAGAAATGTTGTGCAACAGAAGCAAATAGCTGGTTTAATGATTACTGGAAATGATCCCTGAGTTTCAGGTTATTTACACTTACTGATATGTACTCTCTGACTGAATTATGCTAAAGCAGCTGCACAGGTGCATCCCTTGTTGAGGAACAGGTAATCTATACAAGATAGGAATATCTACACAAGATAGAAATACTGTCTGTGGTTTGGATGATTCCTCTTCACAGAATTTCAGACTATGCTGAGTTGGAAGGGATCCATAAAGATCATTGAGTCCAACCCTTAGCCGTGCACAGAACCATCCCCGTGTGCCTTTTCCTCAATGAGAGCAGCTTTTGATTGAACAAGGGGTAGTAAAAGTTGAGAAACCAAATGAGTGTTTTTCAAACTAGCATGTTATTATAAGTTTCAAATTTACTGAATTCTTATTCTCTAGATCTAGATATTGAATTCAAAGTGAACCAGTTAGTCACAGTATCACAGAACATGCTGAGCTGGAAGGGACCCACAAGGATCACCAAATACAGCTCCTGGCTCTGCACAGGATGATCCCCAAGAATCCTATCATGTGCTGAGAGCATTGTCCAAATGCGTCTTGAACTCTGTCAGGCTTGGTGCTGTGACCACTGCCCTGGGGAGCCTGCTCAGTGCCCGACCACGCTCTGGGTGAAGAACCTTTTCCTGATACCCAATCTAAACCTCTCCTGACACAGCTTCAGGCCATTCCCTCAAGTCCTGTCACTGTCACCACAGAGCAGAGAACAGTGCCTGCCCTTCCTTTCCCCTCCCAAGGAAGTTGCACCTGCAGTGAGGTCTCCCCTCAGTCTCCTCTTCTCCAGCTAAACATACCAAGTGCCCTCAGCTGTTCCTCATACGGCTTCTCCTCAAGGCCCTTCACCATCTTCATTGCCCTCCTTTGGACACTCTCTAAGAGTTTAATGTCTTTCTTACATTGTGGTGCCCAAAAAACTGCCCACAATATTCCAGGTGAGGCCGCCCCAGTGTAGAGCAGAGAAGGACAATCCCCTCCATCGCCTGGATGATGCCCTCCAGGACAGGGTTGCCCTCCTTGCTGCCAGGGCACTGTTGACTCATATTGAACCTGCCACCAACCAGGACCCCCAGGTCCCTTTCCACTGCACTGTTTTCCAGCATCTTGTTCTCCAGTCTGCACATACATCAGTTATCCAGTATTATAACCAAAGTATCCTGGTTCATTTTTCCAAATTACCCAAGTGGCTCCTAATGTCATATTTTGTATTATTCATATTGTTCTTTGTATTGTTTATGATAAAAACTACATCTGAAATCTAGTGGAAGAATGCAGAATAATTAGATATTTACATCATTTGCCATAACTCCTGATTTTCTGAAAATGCTACAGATCGTAAGCACACCAGCTGACTGCTTGTGAAAAGTACAATAATGGACAATGTTTGGTTTTGATTTTGGTCATTTGGACCTCAGGAATGCAATTTAGGACTCCGTGAGCTGATGAACATATGTTCCTATTTCAATCAAATAAAATTAGTTCCTCCAAATGTAACTCATCCTCTGCCATTCCCTCTGAGGTAGTTGTATAAAAGGCACTACAGCTTTGCTTTTAAACAGGCTAGTAACACCTGCAATAAAGTATTCCTTTCTAATATCTGAAGGCTTCAGGAAGATTAATAACTTAACAAAATGGTGATAGCCTCATTGCCTCCAGCTGCAAAATCCAGGTATCCTTAAAACTGAAGTATAATGGGTTATTTTGTAACTAGATTAATGTGTTACCCTTACTCTGGATCTCTGAAGTTACGCAAGACAAGCTAAGTAGTTTGCTGAGGCCACAAAACAGAAGAGGTCAGAGGAAACACTTCTATTGTGCTGAAACTAGTAGAGTCCTCAGTCAAGAACTCTTGCACAGAAGAATGCACACACAGGACAGCAGTCCCACAGTGATGATGAAAGTGTCTCTAGTAGCTGAAAACACCTTGTTGTAAAGAACTGTGTATTATCACTTTTCTAAGTAGCTGAGGTCAGCTGCATTTGCAACTGTAGTTTTTGCATAATTAAGACAGGAAAACTTCCTTTCCCATGTAACTTTCCTGAACACAGTAAAAAAAAAACAAAAACAAAACCTAGCAGAAACAATTAAATATAATTTTTTAATTTAACTTAGTTTAAGACAAGAATTCAACTCAGCTTTAGACATGTAAAAGATTCAAGGCAGAACAAAGGTCCAATTAGAAAATGAGCAACAGGTAATAATAACAAAGAACACAGAACTGGGCAATTCAGTAATTTCTAATAATCAATACTACTTATGTGGGTTGGCAATAATAAAAGCATTCAAAATTGTAACAAAGGTTCTCTTGCAATGGATCTTTAACAGCATTAGTAAATTTGATTATTTCTTTAAATTTATTTATTAGTAAACATAGTTATGTTTGGAATTATGATTTGGAAGAATAAAAGCGTGTTTGAATGAGATCAGAAATACAAATTTTGTTTCTTTTTGGTTAGTTTTTTTTACAACTCTAGTTGTTTAAACATAAAGGTCAAATGATACCAGGAAAGGAATTGGGTCTTAACAATGTTTAGAGAACACACAAGAGATTTAAGAATTACATTCAAGTCCACATTGTCTTTAACAACACCCTTTCCATCTCTTCAATAGCTTTTCCAACAACTTACCATATATATGATTCCTGACCAAGCAAATCATTAATACTACACATCTCTGACCAAACTGTAAAGGATTTAAAATTACTTTTATGAGTATATGGACAATTTAGTGGTTTGTCAGCATTTATTCAACTTCAGGACAACTTGAGATTTTGAATTAAACTTTTCTACCCAATATGCCAACAATAGGCTCTTTGTGATCCTCAGCCTCACGTGTGTTCCGTCAAAGATCATGTGTTTTGACACGTCATTTAACTGAGATGACTTTCTAGAAGTAATAAAGCTATTCCAGTAGATCCAGATGCTGGTTTTTCCTGTACAAGATTTATCAGATCATTTTAAACATACTACAGAAGCATACTTTTGACTATGCAAAACTGATCAAGCTCAAAACAATTTCTTATGTGATTTAGTGCCAGATATTTTAATTCTGCAGGTCACTAGCATCACATTCTCTATTGTTCTTTCCAGTCTGCTTTCATTGGTTTAGGACTACACATTTTTATATCTTATTTAGGAAGACTGTCTTTTTATATTCAAAAGAAGCCTATATATGTTTAGAAAATAAACATATTTTATTTTCTGTAAACATAGAACATATATAAACATATTTCCACCAATTTCTCTGGTGGAAACTTGCCAGAAAATGAGAAACCTGAAAGGATTCAACAAGGGATTTAGAATTTCTTGAACTTGCTAGCATGAAGGCATTTTGAAACTCTTTCCACTAAAAGCTGCTCCCACTGATACACTGGCAATTTTTTTTTCATCAGGAGAAAATATCATTAGCTATAAGAGAACTTTCCACTTTTTCTGCACAACTTTTTTCACACCACTACCTTGACAGAAGAACAGTGATAGGAAACACAGGAATGACAGAAAATGCCACACTCTTCTTATCATTGTAAATGCGACTATTAGCAAGGTGTGTCCTAGATGGATCAAAGAAATTTTCACTCAGGAACAGTCTCTGTTTATGGATCTACCGTTTTTGAAACTCTCACACATAGAGTTTTACTGATTGTCTAAGGAAGAGACTAGGATCCCAGACAAACCTGGGGAAAATGCAAACCAAAAATGGTGTATTTCATCATCAGGTATCTTTTCCCCCCGGTTTTGCTCATGGCTCCTCTGCCGTCTGGTGGGATCAGACACAGAGCCTTCCCGAGAATCCTGGGTGCTAAGAGCCGGCAGCTACACTAGTGGATTCCCAAGGTTGTGGCTTAGACGAGTCCAGCAAAGTAGTTCGGCTCGGTTTCAGCGAGGAAATAGTTAAAAGAGCTCAGTGTTCCCCCGTGCCCGCGAGGCAGCCTTTGTGTTTAACATTGGCAGGGGCTCAGTTCGGGCTGGAGGTTTGTTTTAATTGGGGGAGGGGGCAGAAAAGAGGGGACGCTCCGACTTCTTCAGTCTGTCTCTCTCTTTCACTGATTTAGCGGAGGTGGAGATATTCCATCCCACCCAGTCAGACGCAGGCAGGAGGATCTGGTAAGACTATCCCAGGAAAAGGCAGTCGGAGGCTACTCTCGGCGGCGGTGGCAGCCCCAGCATGAGGGTGAGCCCGGCGGGGAGGCGCGGCGGGGGGAAGTGCGCGGGATGCTGCGGGAAGCGGAGCCCGATCCCGCCCCGGGAACAGCCCGGCCCCGGCCGCGGGCACCGCTCGGAACCGCCCCAGAGAGGGGTTCGGTGACGGCGGTGCAGCTCTGTGTTGGGAGAGCGGGCTCTGTGTGTGTGTGTGGGAAAGAGCGAGTGAGAGAGAACAGGGGACAGGCACAAGGCAGCTCGGGGTAACTGTTACCGAAAAAAGTTTAACATTATCTAGTTCTTGCCAGAGGCTCTCTATACAGGGGAGGTTTTGCGCTGATTTGCCAAGCGCATGTTGGGATTGATCCTTTGACAGTGGCACAGGGAGCGCATTTCCTTCGGCGGTACCGAGGGAGCCGCAGGAGCCGCCGCGGCAGCGCGGAGCGCTCGCTGTGCCTGTGCCGGGTGGGGAACAGCCCGGAGAAGCCCCCTTCTTCCCTTCAGTGCCCTCCTGCCCTGCCTCAGTCCCTTTGCTCCTGCTCACATCTCAGCGGCTCAGTCCCTGGTAGCGTTTTAGCTCGTTTTTAATACTTGGAGCAATTTCCTTTCCACTGCTTCGGTCTCTTCGTGTGAACGTCGGCATGGGAATTTTTCCGGCTTGATATACCTCAGGCCAGTCAGGAATTCTGTTCTCTGTATCCGCGGCTGGTGCTGCAGCGCTGCGGGAGCACAGGCACAGCACATGCATGTGGCCCCCAGACTAACACAGCAATCCCACACGCTCCAGGTGCTCAGGCTGAGTGCGAAGGGCAATGCTGTGTTACCCTGTCGCAAAAAGTCATCCCGGGTCCTAGGAAGCTACTCATATGAGGCAACTTGTATGTCATATTCTGTAACAAGATAAATACTTTGAAAGTATGCACAGAGGAATGAAGGACTGCCAGGAATCCATAAGAAAAATATCCTTCGATGTTAGTATATTTAAAGCTTTCTAGTTTTGCTTCTTAGGGGAAAGCTTCTTCCAGGAGAGGGAAGAGATGGTAAATGGCAATTCTGTTCCTAGCTTTGCATGCTGGCTGCATGACTGCCGTGCTACCACCATGTTCATATTTTTGACAAGAAAATATCATTAAATAAGGAGGATGCTCATATAACTACTAAAAGATAGGGGTGTGGGTTCTGTTCATAGCTGTATCATTTACTCGGGAAAGCTTTTTAAAAGTGATACAGTTTTTCAATTTGCAAATTCAGGAACCATAGTTGTAGTAAGTAATACAAGTATTAACACTTGCATGAAAAGAGTTAGAGTCAAATATCTCCATTGGTTTTGATCTGATTTAGAAACCTAAAGTCAATGCACTTGCATTATTCCAACAGCTGCTGACTGTCCTGGGATACCACTGTCATTCTACCAGTAGTTAATAAGTAGGATTTACTATTTAGTACATTAACCTTTCAAATCAAGTCCAGAGGAACTCACAGTTGGTCAGATCCTCGTCTCAAATACACCAATATAAGGACTGTAAACGCGGATCCCTGGTCTGTGAGGGACAGCACTCTACATGCCAGACAGGAATACTCCAGTTAACATGGAATTTGCTGCTGTGTATAGGTACACACACACACTTCCACAGACCACACACAACAGAAGCCTTAATAGTAGTAAATATTTATACTGTGTTTGCTCCAGAATTACTATCAGTAAACCATCTCCCTCTTTCTCTGGTAAATTTCTTGTTATAAACTCTGACTTAACAGCCCCATAGGGAATGGAATTAGGATTCATTTATTTAAGAGGATCCTCCCAAATACTTCATGTAAGTCCCTAGGAATCAGAAATTTATAAATACTATCTTTTCTACTCTTTTGTCAACACTGCAGCACTTGTCTTGCTTTGCAGATATAAGCCATGTTAAAAAAAAAATTAAACTGTGTCTTCAAGGAAATGGACTTGAGTGACATCCTTGGTTTCTCTGGAGGTGTAGAATCTACTTCCACTGCAGCAGGAGTTACATATGGGCAGTCCCACTTACTGGAACAGAATGCTATGATGCCTCCTTTCCTAACTGGGAATGTCATGACTTGTTGCTTAGAATACTAAACTAGCATTTTTTGTCTTTAAAAGTGCTTAAATTGTTATAATTAGCTTCACTGTGGCTAAGTACTACACATGAGTTACAGTGCCATTCAGGAACCAAGTGGCAAAGTTTGAAGGGCTTTTCTTGGCCAGAGGTCTACCTATACTAGGTAGACATAGACCTAGACTGTAAGGCTTCCTTCTAATATTTGGGGACTTTGGATCTGGTCCAAAATTTGATTTGTAATATATATATTCTCAGTCTTCATTTGAAATGCGGGTAATAAGTCAGATAAAAATGATATAAAGGTTAATTGTTGCCATATATCAAAAATACCAAGAAATTTAAAATATTTACTACCTTTAATTATTGAGGCATTGCTGTTATCTTACTTTTTCAAAGATAAGAGAATATCTTCTTATTTTAGCTAAAATGTCATTCGGCAGTCTCCAAAGCAGATCAGCTTTTCTTGCAAGACTATATTTTGAAACTGAGTTTCATCCACCTTATTTTTTTCCATCCATGTACAACTTCTGTATCAAGCTAACCATGTTTTGTGGAATTTATTTGTATACGCTACCAATTACCTAAGGAATTGTTTGTGTTTGCCTTTTGTCAGACAGTTACTGGGAGTAATCTAGATTTCAGAGTAGTGCAGTGAGTACAAACAGGTGTCAACACATATCTGTTGTAGAGACTGGATATTCAGATGACCTTCCTAAGGGAGAAACAGGGTGTGGTAGTCTACGTGTTGTATTGATTCTTTGTTCCTTTTCCTTTTATGTTTTCTTTTGGTTGGTTGGTTGGTTTTGGTTTTGGTTTTGCCAACTGTTTCTCTCTGCAGGTGAAGAAGTGAGAAGTATCACACTGAAATACTGAAAAAGGAAAATCCCTGTCTCATTGAATTCCCTCTTTGGAGACTTAAGGATGGAAGCCTTGTGTTTAAGAGTTTCCTTGCTGCTGCTCCTTCCAGGATTTGTCCTCAGTGACAGCTCCGACAGATATGATGCCAATCGGAGTGAGTTGGGAAACCCGCTCTCCACTTTCTCAGGAATGGAATCCAGCTTACTCCTTACCACAGTGCAGCCCCCGGTGTCCAACCAGACTGTCAAGTGCTCTCAACAGACTAAGATT
Organism: Formicarius rufipectus; assembly: GCA_013399695.1. Lineage (NCBI taxonomy): Eukaryota > Metazoa > Chordata > Aves > Passeriformes > Formicariidae > Formicarius > Formicarius rufipectus. Next base: position 189,332 of record VXAU01004384.1, on the reverse strand, counting down.
GCTGAAACTTTTAAATACATTAACACGGTGGTATCTTGTGCTATTTTTATCGTCGGAATGGTTGGGAATGCAACCCTGCTGAGGATCATTTACCAGAACAAGTGTATGAGGAATGGCCCGAATGCACTGATAGCCAGCCTGGCACTGGGAGACCTTATCTATATTGTCATTGATATCCCTATCATTGTGTATAAGGTAGGACACCTCAGCAGTACACTCTAACTGCAGTTTCCTTACAAGCACAGTGTCTGTTCTCTGTGGTTACTTCTCTGGGTATTTGGTGCTCTTCAGAAAAAATAAGACTCCTTTTCTGTTCTGCAACACATACCTTGCTCTCAGGTCTCACCTCCATCAAGAAAGAGTGTATCTCCCATTAAAGATGATGTGGCTCTTAGTTCTTAACCGTAGTGTGGCCTCAGGCATTTCACAGGAGCTATTCAATTATTATAGCTACTATGGCTAGCAAAAGAATTTATAAGGGGAGACTTTTTATAAACTGTTCTCCTCCTTGATGGACTGGTTGCTATTTTTGGAATATCTTATCCTTTCTTTATATTTTTACAGAAAATACTTCCTGTGATATGCAGGCTTCATGTTATGGCTTTGCGAAGGGAGATTATGACAGCTAAGCTGAGCCTTAAGGTTTTCATTTAATGCTCATTAATAGCAGATTCTCAGAATTACTCCAGAGTTAGTGAAATCAATTATGTCACAGATCACTTTTGAAAGATTAAATTGCATCTGGGTTTGTCAATGTATAAAAAGGCTCCTCAGCAATTCTTTTATCTGGCATAAATTTATCCTGTCTCAGTTTTTTGATTTTCCATTTTAATTAAAGCCACAAAGAAGTGCTTTTTCTGATGCAGTATTTGTTTACTAATATAATTCAAGTCAGGACCTGCTTGAATCAACAGAACTAATCCCTTTTTTAATATATCTTGCTGATATTAACTTATCTTAGAAAATCATCAAAGACTTTTATAAGCTTGTATCTGCCTTTTTGTGGATTGCACACAGGTGCATAGCTCATAGGATTTTAGACTTTATCTTTCTTTTCTCAGCAAAAACAGAAGGTGCTTCTGTTAGTAAATAAAATACCAAGTATTATAATTTTAAAAATGTTCTTCACAATTCTGGCCCTTAAGGATTCTAAAGACTTAACTTTTATTTATGTGGGTTTTAAATGAAACATTTTAATGCATAATTTTATTATAACTAGTGTCCTGCATTTCAAATTGGATTTTAAAATTTAAGAAATAGTGATTTGAAAATATGCATCTTGCATACGTATAACTAGTGACAAAATAACTGCTTTACAACACAGGTATTAATAAGACAAGATCATAAATTTTGAATTAATTAGTGGATTAAAAATATCTATGTATGCATATATTACATTTGTACAGAGGCATATTGTCTATAGAAAAATGCAGCACCTGGTTCTGATCTTCCAGTAGCATAAATAACAGATAAATGGTTTAACTTTATCTGATTTTAATATAATGTGACTTTGAAACGAGGATAATGACTGTAACTAATAATGTATGCAATTTAATGGAAATTCAAGTTTGCACATTTCAATATTCAACCTGGAAAATTAAATCATCATAAATTGTTGATGAGATAGCAGAAATCTGTAGAGGATTTTGGATTAACAAGTTGATGAGAAAGATTAGCCTCTGCATCCCCCATAGCTGTGTGAATGCTTCGAAGGTTATGGGGTTGGGGTTCTTACCTGGACTTGTTGCCTACTCGAGGCCAGGCTGGATGGGCCTTTGAGCAATCTGGTCTAGTGGGGGACGTCCCTGCCCATGGCAGGGGGTTGGAACTGGGTGAGCTTTAAGGTCCCTTCCCACCCAAACCATTCTGTGATTCTATGACTCTGGCTGCACCTCCCATGATGCATCCCAGTTTCCTCCCTGATGAATTATCCTAATGAGTTTATGGATAATTGCTAGGGCAGTATTCTTCCCTCTCATGCTGTATGTGGTAGTAAGTTTTAAGGAAAAATGGCATGAGTTCTTTTCAGAGCCAAGTTTGGGAAAGAACAAGTATTTTTCTAATCTTTCAAGAGCTCTGCTGCTTTTTTTTCACTAAGAGGAATGGAAATGTGGAATTAATTTTGTCTTTCAGAATTGCCTTTTGATGGTCTTCTGAAAATTCTTCAGAGTTTAGTTAAAAGTAACAAACAATACTTTTTTCTATTCCTCTTATTATTTTGCAATACATTTTTTTCTGTGCATTTTCTGACACTTCTCTGGCATTCCACAGGTTCACTTGCCTTGCTGTATCTTACATGATGAGCTGAACTGTGGTCCTGAACAACTCTATACAAATGACATTTTGTTAGCCTATATGAAAATTTATTTCCATGCTGCAGAGAAGTACTTGATAAATAAAGGCTGTGAACAAAACTGCAGCCCCCTGACACCACTGGCTGCTAACTTCCACACGTAAGAAGGCAGAACTAAAATCACATTTAAAGCACAATTCTAGCATTTAGTTACTTTTTAGTGGTTGAACCTTCAAAGTAAATTACTTTAAAATCACGATATAGAACCACCTCGTTGTCTAAGGTTAGCTGCATGCACTCTGATCCAGGCAAGCATTTCTAGCATTTACAAGGGAGCTGTAGTACTTCTAGTAAGAGATGCAATTATTATGTATAGTCCATTGCTCATATGTGCCATTCAGTAATGCGCCTGCTTCCATTAGGAGTTGATTTTAAAGTTTCTTAAATGTCATTCCTGCTTGTATCAGTAGGGATCCTAAAATTTGTGTCACCTTTTACCTCCTCTTATGGCAGTGTGAAGGATGGCCATTGGAAATATCACAACTGGAAAAAGGGAGTGATAGTCTTTTAAGGAAAAAAAAAAAAAGGAAGTATTATTATTTTTGTTTTAAAGTTTAAATTTTAAAGTATTTTATAAACTTACTTCAGAACTTTATTTATAGATTCTTTCAGCTTCAGAGTCAGCCTCATGTTGAACCTATATTAGTATATTATATAAACAAACGGTGTCAAACACCTAATACCTTTCAGGTCAGATATTCATTTTCAGGAGGACAAAACAGCTCTGAAATCAGAGCTGCATATTAAAATAAAAAATAGTACAGTATTAAGATGGCCACATTGTATAGAACAGAATATATACTACTGTATAATTATAATTGAATATCAGAAATAGGTATAATCACTTTCTTGAAACACAGTGGTGGCCTTAACTATTTGAAACTACTTTCAAAGGAGAGGTAGGTAATGTTACTGATGCTCAAATCCATTTCACAAATCCTTAGAAAGAAGCAGTTGTAAGTTTATAGTAATTAACAATGTAAGGTCCCAGGAGAATTAAGTTCATTATTCTATTACGCCTTTACACAATTAACAACGATGATGCTGGGAAAAAAAGTAATTATGTAATTTATATCAACTAAAGATGTGGTCACAGGTGTTTGACATTTTTATCCTTTCTTCACAGTACAGTAGGCTCAGAAATTCCCTCTTACTTTCTGCTGTAATTATATAGTAGATTCCCCCTAGCAATTTGTTAAATAGATTGAAATGTGACTAATATTCACTAGCCTGCTTTTAAGATATTCTGGACATATTAAAGCCCCATTACACTTAATTACCACTAGTATATCTACTTGCAATATCAAATCAATATTAAAAAATATAATAAATTGAGTTTTACAGGAAGGGTGCCAGTTCTAAATCCAGCCATGACAGACCTAACTAAGACAATTTAATTTTCAATCACATTTTTATAGCACCTGGACCCAAGCAGTTTCCTCTCTGTCCAAAACATACCTATCTCAGACAATCAAGATGTCAAAGCCTATAGCTCCAAATCAGTAAGAATTATTTTTTTCCAGACAGAAGAAGATCAGAAAATACAACTTTTGTATTTTATGCATCTGTAGAGGTAGATTTAAGGCACTGGAGAAGGGAGAGGTTCCTCTTCTAGTATGAGGTGGCATTAGCACAACCAAAAGCTGCTGCGCCACCCTCATGACCCATCACTGCCAGGTGCATTTGCAGAAAATGAGCCAAGTTCAGATGAAATGCATGAAAACTTCTTTAAGGGGCTGTTTTCCATGCTGAAACTACAGTTTTCTAAGGCTTTCCACAGGCAGCAGCAGAGTACCCATAGCACCACCTCTGCCTTGGCTGCACTAAGACCTGGATGCCCTTATGTCTGTTGCTGCTGTCACTGGCTGAAGTTTAGTGGAGCAACAGTAATAACAGCAGGTATTCCCCACAGAAAATGCTGTCCAGAGCTCTTTCCTGAGCTCACGGAGCTTGAAACACTCTAGACCAAGACTCTCACTTTTAGAATGGCAAAATTCTGCTTGAACTCTGTTCTTGAGAAGTCCCGGGCTGTCTTGGCTTCCAGTTTTATGCACTTTAGAGAAAAATGTTTCAATGAGTTCCATTTATTGAAAACTGACCTACATAAGATTGACACACAGCACGAGTTTATAAAGTAGATGAAGCAAATTAGCCATCTTTTACTTTGTTTCTTTAAAGGTGAATAAAAACATTTTCCTAGTTACTTTTCTGGTATAAAGTGAAAGATACCTACTGAGAGAAAAAAACAAAACAAAACCCAAAACAACAAAAAAACAGTGTTCACTGGTCAGACAGGTTAGGAAGACAATGTCTTCTTTAATAAACTAGAGGATTTTTTGTTAATAGATTCATATTTATCTTAGTTGTAACAGCATCTAAATCTGAGTAGTCCACCTAGAACATGAATCCAAATATAGGAGGCAGATGGCAGTGAGCAAACATCTTCAGGCATTTTGTCTTCAGTAAAGGAAGACTTAGGAGAGGCATTTCTGATCATGGACATTTTGCAGCATCAGAGGACATCCCTTCTAAACCACACATTATTTGACATATTGGAATACCTTTACCAACAGAACTAATATTATATTAATATTATATCTTAACAGGGATAATTAAACACATTGGCACTGGTCTTGTAGCTAACAGAGGAAGTGGCGTCTGCAGTAATTACAGTTTTGTGCCAAAGGAGTATAAAGCCAAGCCCACAGCACACATAAAGTTAAGAGCACTTAGAAAAGAAACCCTCCTTGAAAGACAAAGATTGTCATTTCTCAATGACAATTGAGAAATGTCATTTGCATTTCTCAATGAAGCACTGACCCCAGAAGCAAATTCTGAGGCCTTGGCTGAACAACCACATTCTGGTTTTCAGTGGATTCTCATCAGTGATTCCAAGGAGAAATGCACTGGTTGTTCCAGTGTGATGCAGAAATCCATAGAAACTGCTCCAAGCATGACCTGTTCTTTGGGTGTAGCTCTCCATGTAGTGATCATCCAACAAAGAAATCTAGAGGTAGCACAGGAACTGATCACTGAGTCGTAAAGGCAGAAGTCACCCAAAGTGGAGCACAGAATGGAAGGCCATTGGGAATGTGTTCTGTCCATTTAGGGACTACAGCTTCCTAGCAGAGGGGGTTTGATGTGCATACCAAGGCAGGAGTTAAGGTAGAAATTTTATATTCAAAGTCTTTGTTCAAGACAAACTCCACCTTTCAGTAATGGCTGTATTTTGGGGGGTGGGATATATGTTCTTATCAACGCACAGGCAGCTCCTCTCTCATCTTTGATTTCACATCTCATGCCTTCCTTGCTGTTCTGTGGATTTGTGATACTGTGAAGTTCTTAGAGACTCTAGGTTTAAGAGAATAATTTAGTATGTTTGCTCTCTTTATTTTTCAATCAGCTGAACTCTGCAGCTCAGAAGGAATTGTTTTGATTGTCCATAGCCAGGGTTTACCAGTTCTGCAGTAACTTGTTAACAATCCTGTCACTCTCTTTAGCAACACACAAAAGACAACAGAGCTGGAAGAATAACAAAAGCAATATTGTGCTCAGGGATTGAAAAAAATTCCTTTCAACAAATCACCATGCACATAAGCACACCTTGCAGCTCATTTCCATGAAGAAGAGCAGCACAGCTTGAGAAGCAGTTTACCTAAAAGGGTGGGAAGATAGCCAACACCACAGAACAACAAAAAAGAAACTAATCCTACTTTGTAAACAGCAAAAATACCACGGGAGAGATGTCTGGAGTGGTTAGGAATGCTTTACTGCTAAGTAGATTTCTGTAATTAAATATAAACATTTTAACAACATAAAGCTTAGGATTTATGTTTTTTACCAGTTAGTTGAGACAGAGTGTTTCAACTCACATTTGTTAAAGGGTTTTTCTTTTCTTAATTTTCAGTATCTCTTGAAGTAGAATCTATTTTCTTTTGTGTAAGAACTATACATTCCCTTCCACAGCTGCCTAAGCAGGAGGAAAAGACTGTAGGCATTCAATAAATGTCATGAGACTCTCTGCTACCTCCACCTTTACACAGCTGGGCTAAGATAAGCAAAAGAGTAGAAAAATCTGTGGTAGGGCCATTCAGAGTAAAAAAATCTTTGATGGTTCTCATGCATCCCCACATAACTTTTCTCCCTTTCAGAAAAAAAACCAAAAACAACTAGTCAGTCTTTTATCCACCCAAAGTGGAAAAAAAGACAATTCTTGGTTGTAGCAAGGACAGGACTTGTTGTACAGGACTGTATTTCCTGCAAAGAGGAGTTGAAGAGATGCAGTGTGCTCCCTCTGCCATTGCAGGATTGTGAATCTAAGTATAAGGAAATAAACAAATGATCCCAAAGTAGGAAAAGCTTGAACTATCACCTCACCATAACATACTCAATAGCGGTCTCATGCCCTGCACTATAAAGGCTGGCCTTGTTCTTTGTCTTTCTCTAGTCATTGACCTTAAAAAAATTGAGGTTTTACACTTTAGCAGTGGGAAGGGATACTTAGAGACAGGCTGTGTTCCCTCTCTACCCTTACAGCTCTCCCTCTTTCCAGCAAAGTGGTGGAGCATAGCTGAGTTACATCTGTGGGATGAGCAAGTCTGTGGTTCCAAAACAAGAAATGGATAAGGACTGTCTAGCAGTGGAATTTTCTCCTGGATATATGGTTCTAGGAAGAAGGGAAAGGCTTGAGAACATGCAGTGAATTCTGCATCCTGTGATGTTTCTTGACGACAGAAGGGTCCTGTTTCAGTCACTACAATCAAAATACCACAGCAGAAGACTTAATACATCCTTATTCCTACACATACCAGTCTTACAGATCAGGGATAGGAGAGACACTTCAGTCAGAATCATCAGCTTTTGTCTTTTAATGGAGTCAGTGCAGTGGTATCGACCTCAAACACATCTGTGTTCAGTTGGAGCTCAGCTGGATTCACCCAAAACACCAAGGACCATGTTTGGCCCATGCCTTAAACAGACAAGGGCATATATAACTGTAGAACACAATTTAAGACAGAGCTTTATCAAGACAGCTAGTGGAAACTAGCCTTAAAAAAACCCCAAGAAAGCAAGCAAGCAAACAAACAAAAATACAGTGGAGGGAAAAAAAAACCCACCAAACAAACAATACCCAAATCTGCTGATCTAACAAAACCAAAGAAATTTGTCGTTCATTCAAGGCTATGTGACAAGGAAAGAAAATCACCCCAAACCACAGTGGTTTTGTAACTCCTACTCCCCAGTTAAGAGATGCTGGTCACTTATACAACTAGATCTTATCTCTACAGACAGAAATCTACTGGTTTGGTCCCTTTCTCCATTACTGCACAAGCATAACTTAAATCATAGGATAAAGAAATTGTTTCCGTTTGTCCTGCTGAAGACAGAGCAGACACTGACTACCAGCACTGTGCCAGAGTTGTTCCATCAGTATCACTGAACATTTTGAACACCATGAAACTCAGGAGAGTATCCTGAATGAGGGTGGCACGAGGGGCAAGCACGACCAGTATGGAATGAGGTTCAGGTTCTGGTAATCAGATCTTGTCTGTCAGCACAATAATGGTCACAAGTGGATGTAGAAAGAGGAAGGCTCTAGGGCACTAGGATGAGATGTGAGCAGAAAAGGGCCGGTATGAAACCTTTGATTCCATTCCATTCATGTGGCAGAGGGAGAGGACCTCCTGACATGCACTTGTTGAACCAAAGCAGTTCCAACAGAGCAGCTCAGAGCCGGTTCATATCTAGCACCCAACCCAGTCTGACTATTTTGGGCTGAGCTCCAGTGTCACCATCTGCCTATAAACACACAGTATCAGCCTAGTCTTAGATAAACACTGTGATGCACATGAGCATATTCTGGTGAATACTCATGTGGTGGGGTTGCAACATTCTCTCTTTTAGACTATATATAAATTGCTCAGGATGCACAGTGGGACTTCATGTTTTGTACATCAGCTACCATACTGATGGGGGTTAGAAAATAGCAGCAGCAGCAGAATAAAATCAACTGAGTGACATTTAAAAATCACTGCAAAGGAATGTTCTCAGTGCTGATGTCTTGTTTGTTTCAAGCTGCAGTGTCAGAGCAGAGGGGCCTTATAAAGCAGCAGAGAAAGGGGGATGCTCAAGGAAGCTGTGGCTGTCTGGTCACTTTGTGAGTTTTTTAGGACCAAGAGCAGAGCCTTGAAATCTTGGTTTCTGCTTTCAGTGTAAAAATATATGTTGACTATGCTCTTTTCTCAGGAATTGCACCACAGGATAAAATACTTCTAAGTTGCAAACTGCACAAGAGAAAAAGTGAGTTTCCTTTGCTGTATGTCTTGTTTTGAAACCTCAGAGGTTCTGTAAGAGGGTTTGCAAAAGCACAATCCATTTGACCAGCTCACAGAGAACTGGGATACAAGCTGGGGGTAATCAGTCCGATTTCTCCTATCCTAGTGCCTCGAGAGAGAAAATGTAATTTGATAACATTTTATACTCAGTTTGTTTGGATATTAAAATATGCAAAAGCACTAGAAGAGCAGAGCCAGTAGTTCCAGTTCTTATATTGTACCTTAGTAAAACAGGACTACTGCAATTAAATTCCTGGGCCCATTTTTAAATAAAAAAATACATGTGTTATTCCCCTCTGAAGTTTATGTACCATGTCAGGGCAGAACAGAGGGCACTGGACTTGTTTTGATGTAAAAATTAGTAAAACTAAAAACAGGATCAGATTTACTGACTAAAAATATCTACAGAAGCAAAAACTGGCACCTGATCCAAGAGGAAGTAATGAATGCATAGCTGATGTGGAGTGATAATGGAGTACACCCACAGAAATGATTGCAAAGTGAATCTTACGAAAAAAATTTAATTCTGATCCCAGGGATGTTGATTAAAATCAACTTGAAAAGAATGTCTAATGATTTGGTTTTGATATTACTTCAATTAGTGGAAAGTGTAAGAAACAAAAGGAATAAAATACTTTTAATCTCAAAAAAGGAAAGCTTCCTGGCGTGTGGTGAAGAAGCCTACATGCTGGAACCGTGGTAAAGCTTCCCTGTGTAACGAGTAATGAGTTAGTGGATCTTTTTCAAGTACACCACTTTTCTTTTTGAAGCTAATACTTGCCTCATAGTACCAGAGTTTCACAGTCACTACAAAGTGCTTGTTCGTTTCTATTGCTGGGCAAATGCTGCAGCCACAAGTCAGCGCACTGAAATGAATAGGTGGCTGTCTTTCAGTTGCCTTTTAAAGTGTGATCTATAATGATAAATGACTTTTGGGGCTCTGATTGGCACAGGGGATTGACAGAAGGCTGCTAGAGCTGCTTTTCCCTGGTAGTGCCATTTATAATTCAGCTTTCACTCAGTGGTGCCTGAGAATTATTTGGATTTTACCCAAACCCAGACAAGAGTCTGGAGTTGAAATTCTACGTGACTACAGCTGGTAGAATTACCATGGGTTCTGATCATCCCTTCCTTATTCAACATTTTTGCTGCAGTCCTGACATAAACCAAACCCTCCTGTGAGTCCAGGCAAAAGGTAAAAATATGTCTATACTATTGCAAACCAATCTAGAAAATAATTCTCCCAGAGCTTTCAATTTATTTCATTACGTCTATAATTAAAGTATTCAGTCTATAAATATAGATAAAATCAGAGGAAATAATCAACAGCTTGCAGACATAAACCTTTGTTCCTGAAGGTACTGATTACAGTTAATTACCAGTCCTAGTGATCCATTCCCTAAGTTTCTGGCAAAAGAGGGATTTGCTTCCATCGAATATGATTGTCCTAAACTGGAATCCCACTGCAGAGGTGCTTGCAGTTTCTCTGCTGTGGTCTGGATGGTAAATAAGATACTCAGCTCTCCCTGAAGAAGGCAAGAGCTCTCAATGTGCCAGAGGACACACAGCAACATAGAGAAACAGAAAAAGAGCAAATGGAACCATGTTTGTATGACATTCTAACACTCAAGAAACAGGGAGTAGATAAACTTGGATTGACCGTACAGCTTATATTGAGAAATCTCATTTTACTATTCAGTTGGAGAGGGAAAATAACTCAGATAACAGATAACACCTTTAGTATTTAACAGGCAGGAGTGCACATCATTTTGCTTCGCAGCATCAGCACCCAGTTGGCTGCAAGCTGTGAATGGCAAGTCAAATATGAGCAATCATATGGACAATATTGATATGGTGCTAGAGAGACCTGGGCAATGTGCAGCATATAGCTGCTTCCAGCATTTTTGAGGTATTATTTGGGAAAAGAAAAAAAAAAACCCCAAAAAATAAAAAAAAAAAAAAACAAAAAACAAACAAACAAACAAAACAAAACAAAAACAAAACAACAACAGCAACAAAGACAAACAAGAATTGTGATGAATGGTTGTAAAATAGAGGTGATGTGAAAAATCCAGAGCAGGACTATGAGGAGAAGATGTATTCCTATAAATCTGGTATTCTGTGATAAACAAAATTCCCGTACTCTATAGCAAAGTGTTCTGGAAAAATCATGCTATGAAAAAACAGAAAGGTAACTCCTGCTTTAACTGAGATAAAGACAGATGTGAATTTGAACTTCCCATAGTTAACATTTATATTGCTAAAGGTAGCCATTGTTAGTATGCTGCGATTAAACACTAATTTAAATAGATAAAATGTTTACTTTGAATTCTGCAATCCTGAGCTACAACCAAGATTTGTTTTTTTCTAATTCTGCAGCCAGAATCTACACACTTCCACTATATGAGTGTGTTCCAGAGCCTAAGCTTCTACTGAAAACAAATTTCTAGTCCTTGTGGTTGCAAAGCTAACTCTCAAAACATGAACTGTCAGTAAGCAAAGAAGTCTACACAATTATGAAGAGGGCCTGGCAGAACAGGTCTGCAAGGAAGTAAACTCTGCAAATGGCAGTTTTGATTTAATCATATTCCAAACAGTATAATATGTGTTCAGTTTCAACCATAAAAATATTAAAAATACGATTTACAGGCTGTGCTTATAATTGAAGAAAGACAACATGATTTTTGTATGCAGTATGTGACGGCATCAGTCCTTCAGCACATTTATGTAGATGCAAGTATGGTTCCTTGTTCTCTCTTTTCCATTTTCCACTCTTGCTCAGGGACAGCAAGACTGCGGCACATTACACAAACTGAATTTATTGGAATGCTTGTTGTGCTACCAGTTTATCTCCATTTGATTCACTTGAAAATAAAACTGTTGTAAAGCTTACATAAATTTTAGTTCCACAGTTTCAGGTCTGGATCCAATAGTCTTCAACAATTCAGCAAAATTAGGTTTTAAAAGCTTTGGATAAGCTTGGGTTTGGCTTATAATTGCTACTCCATAGTGTATCATTTGCTGTCTTCCTCTGGAGCAAATAAAAACATCTTCAAATTTAAACAGTACTATCAAAATATTCTGTGTTCTACCCTTCACTCAGTAAGGCTTAATGTAAATCCAATGACTGCACAGTACAAACAGTTAATTACCCAGCAAGCCAATTATTATTTATTAGTGCCTTTAAAAATGTGCCCCCAGGTTATATAGGGGATACAACACCCACTAGGATGTTGATGAAAAGTTGGTGTGTCCAACTTTGATGCTGTCAAAGTTATGTATCTGGCTCAAACATTTGATGTTTTCATTTCAAATCTAATGCTTTCTATTCACAACCATTTTAATAGAAGCTAATATGTCACACAAAGAATTCATCTGACCTCTTATTCAGTATCTTACTCCTGAGAAAGGCTCAGTAGCAGAGACTCAGACTGAGAAGGTTTAGTGACTTTGTTTTTCAAAAGAACTACTCATGGTGGCTGAAACATCCCTTATATGAGTGGAAATAGCTAAATCAGGGCTCAGTACTTTGTATGGACTCAATAATTTTTCATTTTTTATACTTACTTACACTGAATGCAATCTGCCAATTTACTGTCAGCACCAGTAAGGGGAGACCTTCTGTGACTATGTAGGCATTTGTAGATTTGACTGTCCTGAATAATTTCATATCCTGTATTTTGCATGTAGACTTGCTATCACAGCTTCTTTCAAAGACATGTTCAAAGCTTTACCAGCTATAGCTAGAAATATTACTATTTATAAGCTAATTCTTCACAACTATGCCCAGGAACCACTGTACTCATATTTGTTATGTAAATGCCTCCTTGGAAATACTAATCTAAGCCCCAGCCACTCATTCAAACCTTTCCAATGGATGCCTTTTTGCTGCCTTGACGTACAGCCCACATGTAGGCATGATATGGAACAAATTATGCATGCACAATATTTTCTTCACACACTTAGGAATCTGGCAGTGAATACTGCCATGACTTACACAGTGGTACATTTACAAGGAGAAGAATCTACTTGCGTGCAGCATCAGAATTTGGCTCTGAGGTATTCCATTCTGAACCCAGAGTTATATTTTGACTGCTCGCTTCTGGGACATGGTAATGTGGTAATCCACATAACAGGGTTGAGTTAGATTTTCATCATTCAGTACTGGTGGCTGATGCACAATAATAATAAAAAAAAATCTTTTAACAATGAAAGTTATTTCAACGAGGTCAACACTTAAGTTTAAACTTTCACCCTCTGTGCTTCACCCTCTGTAGCAGTTATTTCCCACATGCATTTGGTCCCAAGGACATGCTTAAGGTATGGAGAATTCAAGGTTACAATGACTGTATCTAAGACAAGAAACAACTACAATTGTGACTTACTTGCCAAGTTACTGTTTAAATATACTGATTATTTTATATCTTCTCTTTAGCTCCTTGCTCAGAAGTGGCCTTTTGGAGATACAGAATTTGGACAGTTTCTTTGCAAATTTCTTCCCTTTATCCAGAAGGCATCAGTGGGAATCACAGTCCTTAACCTCTGTGCCCTTAGTGTGGACAGGTACAGTATGTTTGACTCTTGATACTGTTCTTGTCCCTGCAGTTGTCCTAAAACTGGGAGCACTCAGTATGGTCTTTTTAGAAGGCAGATGACAGTATAGGTGCCACTTAGATTCTGTTTTTTGATAACCTGGCTATAACAAAGCACCACACCCTTGGCTCAAAGTAAAATACTAGGTCATTAGAATAACAAACTTTACATGGTTTTTAAAGGTGTTTAAAACCTCTGGTAAAGCATTGTTTCAACTTCCTCTACCAGACAAAAATTTATTGGGATTTGACTCAGTATTCAAATGTCTTTCTTTCAAATGACCTCATGTTTGTTTTGTATTTGAATAAGACCATACTCTTTAGTCTCAAAAATTATTTTTTCAACTCACTGCCTATGGACCACAATTACAGGGTTTATTTTGGTAACTTTTATAACTAATTGAGTTGTACTGAAAAACATCTTGGAAACTTGCTTTGATAGTCTGATATTGGTAGTTTGAAAATTAATGCCTCTGCTAATTTTTTTTTTTCATGCATCTAATGTAATAGCAGATGAACACTCGGCCTTGCGTTTACTTGATCATGTTTTATCTAAAATATCAGTGTCTCTGATACACAAAATACTGTTAAATAAAACACACTATGTGTATTAGTACAGTGATGCAAAGTTAAAAGAAACTCTAAAATTAATCTTGGTTTGGTTTTAGAGAAAAAGTTAATGTACAAGTTTTTCAATGGATGTCACTGAGTAGTATCCATACCTGAAATACACTTCCTTATTGTATTAGTATCTCATTAGCAAAAGCCAGAAACAAAAAAATGTAACACAGGCAATTGTTCTATTTCCATTTTTGAGTCTGTGAGCTACAAAAAGAATTCTGTTTCTCAAATAATATCTACCCAGCATAAAATAAAATCCCATGGACCACTCCAAAAAATAAATCATAGATCAAGCACATGAAACAGACAGTTGCTACATAAATTCTGACAACTGCAGTTTCACCAGGTGAAGTTGTACTGTTACATGTGTTGTCATAAATTGGAAGTAACTCAGCTGAAGCTACCACTTTTTATATTCATGTATATATATATATTTTTTTTTATTATTATTTTTTTTTAACAAGGACTGATTTTCTAATCCTCGCAACAAGCAAATGTTGTTTCCATTTGATTATAAGATCTTATATGGGATCAGACTCAGACTATTTAATTTCCTCCCCCAGTTTACATGCTTTGCCAAGGACATGTTCTTTATCATCTGGTGCTACGCTAGTAAATGGCAGCAGAGGATGTGTGTTAGAAAACAGAAGGATGCAGCCAAATTCTGGTACTGGCAGACATGAACTGAATCTAAGTTAAAACACCATGAAATCTGAGAGCACCTTCAACTAGTCAGGTTGGGCACTAGAAGTGGCATAAGTCATATTAGTACAAGATTCCACATTAGCAAATGGTTGCTTTCTAGAATGGAAAATTAATAAATATGGAATAGTGTGCTGTCACAGCTGGACTGTTTCTGGTCTACAGGCGAGTTAATTTTTGCTTAAAAAAGCTCCTGAAAACTATCTTGTTTATAATTATTTTGGCTGTCTATATTCAGAATTGCATTCTACAACATAGAAAAAGACGGAGTCAATTGAGATAATGAATTCAGAGCTCCATAGCTTCAATAATTGTTGACTCTCTGTCCCTCTTGCAGGCCACAGGCTTGATTTAGAACAGAATTATCCTTTGTTTCTACAAGGACAGTTGTCTGTGCTAACTACATCCTATTGTGAAACTTCACTCCTTACCACTGCCCTTCTCACAAACTGACTTGGCCTGACAGTGCATAAAGGTTTAACTGTGCATGCCCAGGGGGAATAATGTCCACTCACACGTGGAGAGGTTTTTAAGAGGCTTTTTTTAAAAGCCAGCCATTCACCCTTCAGAAGAAACACACATTTGCTTCAGATGCCTCTCAGGCATTTTTAAACTCCAGGTCACGATGGTAGCGATACTCTGATTGTTCTTCTAAACAGTGCCCGCCTGTGACTAAGAGGAAGGATATTTCCTTTCCTGAGCTTTTACTCTTGCTTATGCCACCAACAGAATGATTTTAGTGAAAAAACAGGTTTAAGAAGAGTGAAGATATGGATCTCATTTAATGCGCATACACGTCTTGCCTCCTCTGCATAGTAAATTGCATAGAACAGTAATGCCAGGGTAGATAATTTCATCTGGACCAACTTCCAGAAAGGTTATGAGATAAGTGAAGATTCTACCACTGAAGCAAAACTATCAAGAGCTTTATTGAGCACACTACTGTCTACCTTTAAAATGAAGAACAGCTGTGATCTGTAACAATGAAGTGGAACAGTTTGGTACCAGGAGCAGTAGTGCTATTTAGGAATTGTCGTGACACTAATCTTGACAGTGACCGCTTCTTACATCCTTGATCTAGTCTCTGACTTTTCCTACATGCCTTTTCACTCTTGCAAAGGGTTGATGATACTTGCAGAACAGAAACATGTTCTACTAGTGGGCCATTTGAACACCTCATTTTCTAAGGCAGTCAAAAGGAACAAGGAAACAAAAGCACCTACTGATGTTCTCAGATCCAGACGAGATGTCCTTCTGAAAGGAATGCTTTAAGCAAATTATAGCTAGGTAGGAGTGCAAAATATTTAACTGCATGTATGTTTACTTTAGATTGTAACACGGTGCACCTCTACATATAATTAGCAAGAGGGACTGCAGAGTCCTTGAAAACCAAGTTGGAATGAAGAGCTAAGAACAGGGCAAGAGGGAGAGGAAGAACACAGAGGAGAGAGAGGACCTGAAGGACACAATAGCTGAAGTTGACAGCACATGCATGAGCAGCTGAAAATGGAAAGGGGAGAGAGAAGGGGAGCCACAAAATTAAAACAGAGAAAAGGAAGTGGCCTGGGGAAAAAGTGAATACTTTAGACAAGGTTGGAGACAAGATGGAAATAAACAGGAAAAAAAGAAAGGTTAGACAAATCACACACAGATTGAGGAATTAAATGGAATGTATTATGCATATATTTTATATCCATTCCCTGGCAGATAGCCTATATTTTCCAAGTAGGAGAGAAATAAACCCTGCAGTATTTTTTCACTCTTAATTATGAGAGCTTTGTGTCTAGACAAAGATCCTGTATATTACATAACTCACAGAACACCCACTTGAAAAGTTATACTCCCACTATTTTTCAAATCACTCTTACAGCTGTGAGTAAAAAGACCAAGTAATTATGGGTTAATATGCATTCAGCAAATTATGATCGAATTATTGAGCCTCTTATGCCTTAGCTAAAACCATTAATAAAATTATTCCACCAATAATTCCTTATCTGATAGTTATTTGAATTGTGAATGGAAAAAAGAATTTCTAATAAAATATATACAGGACCCAAATCCTTCCTGCTGGGCACACTGATCTCCTCATGTGCAAAACAGATGTAACTCAAAAGGAACAGGTCCAAAAAACGCAAGAAAGGAAATAATTGGATTCATGATTAGCAACTCATTTGCTGTCACTTACATAGTTACATAAGTGGCACCACACAAACTTTACATTTGCTACTTGAAAAATATATGCAGTGTACAGGTCCCCTTCTTTGTAGGAGCATCAGTAAGTCCAGGATGGGATAGTACCTTGTGCAGCTGATGGAACCAGCTGTAATGCTGCCAGTCTGTAGAAAGTTAACATCAAACTGATTGTTAAAAATCCAAAGTTCACAAATATTTGAATACATGTGTGAACAGTTAAGTTTCTATAAATATTCCATTCAGTCATTACAGCTAAAAGTTGATATTCGGCAAAATGAAATCTGATAGAATGACTAATAATTTAAAATTCAATTTGGATTTTAATATGAATATTTGTGAGAAGAGACGATACTGGTTATTACTTAATTCTCACAAGTAGAGTTTTATTTGTTTCTACGGTCTCAGAATTTTGACCTCAGAGACCTTCTCCCCATGAGTGAACCATTAGCTTCCTCCTTTTCCATATTCTTTGAAGATAATGATGCCTCTAGAAGGTGTTTTTATTTTCAATCTGCAACTCCAAATTGTAATTTGTAAAGTCTTTATACATACATTTCTGTTAAAATTATGTAGTGAGAAGTACACCTGTGCTGCACAGAATATTGTTAGAGATACCAAAGCAAAGGTCTGTTTAGTGCAAGAAGGATGGCACACCAGGCCCTGACACCTCCCAGTGATGTTCTGGAGTTTTTGTGAGGGGCTTACAGCCTGGACTTGCATTCATGCATCTTCCTTCCTCCAATAATTAATTCCTCCTCCTTCCTTTTAATAATTAAATTTTACTGGTCTCTGTAGCCTAGGTCCTATAGTCCTTAACTAATGTTTTTCTCATTGGAAACTCTTTAGTCCTCCCATCTCAGAAATTCAGTGCTTCCCAGTACACTCAAAGCATCTTAATCCAGAATTCTTAACTACTCCTTTACTTAAACCTGTATGTCCAAGCCTTCAATCCCACGCCAAAATTCTGTATTCTGTCCCACTGCCTTTCTACCATCCCACCCTAATCCTTCCACACCTAATCTTCCAACCTAAATTCTCATTCTTTCCTTCCCAAAGCTCACCCATCTTTACATTTCAGAGCCTACACACTTACCAACTGTATCCTCCTGGACTGTCAAGGGCATCTCTTTCCCCACACCTTTCACCTTCCTTGTGCCCACTGGTGCCCTTTTGTACTGCTCTTAGTTGTTGTCAACAACTAAAATCACCACCCCATCTGCCTTTGAGCAGTTTAACCTTGGCTGATGCTTCGGAAAGTTGTTGGAAAGAATAATGGCGGCAGCTGCACATATCCTAAAGCATCTGCCAGGACTCAAAAGGGCAGAAGATGAGGGCTTGTCTGGGGAAGAAAATAATACTTACCACAGGCAGGACAGTAAAATAACACAGCTGCCTACAATTTATAACCTGCTTCAGTGACTTCTTATTCTGATTTGTTTTTTTAAGCAGCTGAACAACCTTCCTTGAGTTTTTTTCTCTTCAACTAAAGAAGCCTATTTCATCAGCGAATGCCATGACACATCCATGTAGCATTGTAATTCCAAATAGGAAGGTGCTATTACCATAAGGAAGTAAAATAAGCAGTTTAGAAACTCTTACATCTCTAATGATAGAAAGCTCTCTAGCTTGAATTTCAGATTATTACAAGATCAAAAATAATATTGGTCTTTCCATAATTTTTCAATAGCACTGTCTTTGATAAATTCTTGGAAGCGCTACATAATTAATTTATTGCAGTTATTGCTAGACAACAGTTAAATCTGTTAGTGAAAATTTAATTTATACACAGATTTACAATACTGTAATATACTGTAATATATTGTAATATATATACAATACTCTGTATTGGATGTCTATCAGTCTTCTCTGAATAATTTTCGAACCTTTGGACCACAGTTGGCAGAGAGATTGAGGTCTCAAAGCCAATAAATTTCTACAAGTTCCTTGAAAACTGGATGACAAGTAGTAGAGAAATATCCCCTCAGTTCATTGAACAGTGTAAAGAGAACAGATGCATTTTCATTTCCTTGAGAGTGCATTCCCAGTATTTCACTGCCTGGAAGCTGACAGCTCTGCTTTGATAGCACTGCTGCTACAGCTGAGGTAGCTGAAGGAGATACCAGCTTTCTATTTGTTAGAATGGCTTGTGTGCCTGCAAGCTTTTTTTCCCCTCTGTTATATCAATTGATCTAGTGAAAGACATAGTCTGTCCTCATAAACCTTGTCTCCTTTCATTAGAAACACTTAGTGTAGCCCACCTACCAGAATGCCACGCAGTTCAGCACCCAAGCCGAGCAGTAGCAGCCAACTCCCTGCTCTCCACGCCTTGTGTGTCCCAGGTGGCCCGACAGCTGGCAGAGGCCCTGGGACAGGCAGGGAACCCAAGAAATATGAGTCTCAGGTGTCGGCTTCGGGATTTTACTTGCTATGTAACACTGAACCATGATCCTTTCTGAAAGGGAACGGAGGGCTGGGAACTGATGCCTGTCTCTTTCAGGTATAGAGCAGTTGCCTCCTGGAGCCGTGTTCAAGGAATTGGAATCCCAATGATCACTGCAATTGAAATTTTCTCCATTTGGCTTCTGTCCTTCATACTGGCTATCCCAGAAGCGATTGGTTTTGCTGTGGTACCTTTCAGATACAAGGATGAAAGTTATGTCACCTGCATGCTCAAGCCTACAAATAATTTTATGTTGGTAAGCAACATCCTTTCTTCTTGTTTTGGAATCCTCAGGATACAGGTTAGACAATAATGATACTGGATTACAAAAGGTTTTGTTAATGCATAAAAGTGCAAAATGTATTCTAATGTGTATTGGTGCAAAGAGGATCTTATGTTCACAGTGACTTGTCTTTACTTTGAGTCAGAGAGACTAAATGGGACTTTACAGCATTTTAATTTCTTCACTGCTGAGGATTCTTAATACAGACATTTGCAATTCAGTCCTGCTTAAAGTACAGTCAAGACATGTGTCAGGGTAGCCAAAGCCTTGGAAGGTTTTGAATTTTCAGGTACAACACCTTAGAGCTTGTAACTGTCAAAACACATGTTTTACCATGATTAGTCATCATTTTACAGGCACATAAAGAAAAGGGTGGGGCCGTGCAATACGCACTAACAAAGTCAAATAAAACATAATGGTTTCATTTACAAGAAATCATGATTACAAAGCTGACAGGCCGACACCTCCAAGCCAGGTAGCTTGTGCAAGGTTAACTGTCATCTAGATACAGCAAAACAGGTGCCTGATACACACCAGGCTGCTTTGGCACACAGCTCTCACCTTCTGTGCTCCTGCAGCTTAACAGTTGCCAATACCCACATGAGCTTGTTCAAAGCAAGTCAGGTGAGGAGTGACTACAGAATTAAGAGATTACTGCAGAGGGGAATAGTGATTTTCCACTTTACACTGAGAAAATATCTTGATTTTTTTTCTACGTGAACCCATGGGAGGGCCAGGCAGCATTCACTTGGTAATGAAAAGAAAAAGAATAATATTTTGATTTGTCGCAGAGAAGACAGATAGCATCAGGTCTTAAGTCTTGAGAGAAACCCCTTATTTTTCTCTGGACTAGAATTTTTCACAATAGAGTGCAAGTTTCTCTTTTTTGGATATCTGGCACTTCTCCTTTTATTGGATCAGAACATGGCTTGGCCTAGAATTGAGACAGATGAGGCAAAAAGAAGCTGGGAATTATAGAAAACAGTAAGTGTGGATGATTAGTGTTTTTCAGAGGAACATCCTCAACTTTGGTAGGGCTACACAGACTGCAGGGATGGTAGAAAGAGCAAGAGACAATTGAAAGAGAAGACAAAATGAATTCCCTAATGGAAATAATTAGTGCAGGTGAAGATGGAGTGGAATTTCCCAGGACTTACTATATCTTTGTTTTTGAACTCCACAGACTATATGACTGGAGGCACTATAAGACTGTGATTTATGAAATACACACTGCAGTACATTTCCCATGTTACAAAGGTTGTTTTTTCTCCACAAATGTGCCCAGATTAAATGTTGTAGTCTTCAATTTCACTCCCCATAAGAAAAAGAATAGTTTTGTCTTCCCTCTTCTCAAAACCACTATAGTTCAGGTCTTCCATAGGCATGCTAACTTTAATGATTACTGTTCTGGTCTTAACGTGCTAAGTGGAAATGCATGGTTTGTTTTATTAGCAGGAATTAGTATATTTTACTTTCTCAGTATAATTGAAAAGTGCCAAATCTCCCCACAGCAGTTTGATTTGCAAGGAAACCGGTTATGCAGTTATGTCCAAGCTGAGAGTAAATGTTGGATGTGCCAGTCAAAATGGAGAGCCTCATGTTTGAAAGTGTTGCAAACAAGTACAAACATGAGATTAAAATGGGAATACCATTTTGACCTTAACTATAGCATCTGCTACCACAAACACCACAATAAACAGTTACTGAACTTTGAGAAGGATTTATTCTTAATGTTTGTTTTTAATAGGAATTTTATTTCTGTTCAAAACTACCCTTGAAAGACTTAAAAGATTCATGCTAGACCATGATTCCCAAGAGGCAGAGTGAACTAGGAAACTTGTTTAAAATGCACATTTCCTGTAGAAAACCAGTTCCATGTGGGCTTTCAAGACAAACAAAAGAATGTCTACTTCTCTTAAATCAACCCATTTTTGCACTTTGATGTAAGCTTTGTGAAACTCAGATTCCACAATTAATCACTTACAGACATTTCTGAGTAGGTTTTATAACTCCACGAAGCCAGGTCCTCGTACAGACCTGATGTATTGGTCAGGGTTGTGACACAGACCTCAATGTGTGTTTGCCTGGCTGCCAGGCAATGCCCATGAAACCTGGAAGTTTTCCTTGTAAACATGGCATGGCTTCATGCAGGACACATTTTGTTCTGCCCAGCCAACCCCATTCTAGTCTGCCTTGGAGGAATTTGCCACGGAAAATATAATTGTCTCCATGCATTTCTCTGCAGAAGGAGCAGTAATTCCATTTGCCCTCGGTACAAACTCTTCAAACACGAGGCGTGTTGTTTTCCCGTTTTCTGCTGGCAGAAGCTCAATTCCCAGTGGGGGAAATTCTACCCCCAAGGAAAGTGCAATTATGCAGCAGAGTGTAGCCCCTCCTCAGGGAGGAGGCTAATGAGGAGGAGGAAACAAGTTAATCAACACAAGGCAGTGACCCAGAGTGAGGTGGGATGTGGCCTAGATATCAGTAACATAGGTTAAGTTAGCAAATTCTATGTGCAGCTGTGTTGAGGCAGAGAGAGAAAAATCAAAAGCATGCTCTTAGTAAATCAACTTCCTGGTGCAACTAAAGTGGATTTTAAAGTGAACATTATTAAATACTAGTCTGATTTTTTTCATCTTTCAAAGTTTAGTACTGTTTGGTTTTAACTGCAAATAAGATGTCAAAAGTTTGACTTTTTCAAATGGGATTCATAATATCCTCAGCCTTTTGACATTTGGTGTGGGAACTGTGATGTTATAAGAGCACATCCGCTAGGAATAAACAAGAGAGGGGAAAGAGGATGACACATCCCCGTTACACTAATAACAGAGAGATGGGAAGTATTTCAAATGCCACATTTTAGTGCAAACTTTTGTTTGAGCCTAAAAATTAAAAATCAAGATATAATACCTTCTGAAGTCTGAAAATATTATTGTCTACAGAAAAGAGTAATTTTAAATGTTCAGCCAAATGGAATATTTCCCATAATACATAAATGCATTAAGTTACAGCAGTGCTGAAGTCACATCCAAGCCTTAAAATTACACAACAAAGTACTGTGTAATTCTATCAAGTTCTGCTGTGTAATGTTCTATCAAGTGCCTCCGTGTCCTGTCACTAAAAGCAAATGGTATGAATGGCAGGCAAAGGGTTAAAAGTAACTGTACCACCAGAAGCCACCCGTCCTAAGCTCTGCATGTATCAGACAAACACTTATGAAGTGGCTCCTATCTGACCTGCACATAAGCAAACCAACTGCCAACCTTTTCACTGATAACAAAAGGTGATTAAACTTACAAGCCATTTTGAATTTCCCTTTTTTGGAATCAGGAGAGAAGCTGTAGAGGTAAATGGCATTTCCTGAGACAGGCTTTTAGTAAGATTCGTTATCTCAAACTGACACTGTCTACATTTTGGCATGTCTTTTCCATAAAACTGGATTCCAATTTTTGTGAAGGAGTGTAAATGTTCAGAAAGCACAACCAACAACAATTCCAACTCAAGACAGATTGCAGCAAATGTGCAGGCAGGCTATCCATAAGGTAAAGTAAATGTTTCACTGCCACGCTCCCTATTTTGATGTTGGTCCAAAACAGATCAGCAACAGGAAAACAGAGGGAAACAGAGGAAAACAACTGTACCAATTGCCACGCTTTCCAAGACCTTTCTGTGGTATTTTGCATCGAATCATGTGAAAATATCTTCTCTTTTCTTTACCTTTCCTACAGTTTTACAAAGATGCAAAGGATTGGTGGCTGTTTGGTTTCTATTTCTGCATGCCACTGATGTGTACTGCCATCTTTTATACACTAATGACTTGTGAAATGTTAAACAGAAGAAACAGCAACTTGAGAATTGCTCTCAGTGAACACCTTAAGCAGGTAAATATTAGAAACACCAATGTTTGAAAATACTGTTCTCCCCTCTGTGGGTTAGCTTAGAAATGTTTTAAAGTGTACTTGAATATAGGAAACTACAGAAGTGGAAAGTGAGGATGCAAGTTGTTTATGATATTCATTTAAACCTGGAACAAAAGACTAAATCACAGTAAAAGGAGGCATTGAAGACAGAATACTCACGAAACTAGCTAGTTTCTTTCTTTTCTTATGTATGACAGTTGTGCTCTTTAACCTCAAATCACTACTGGCTAAATGCTTTGAAATTTGACTACAAAGGTTTGCCAAAAAATGTTTCTTTTTATTTATAAAGATATGACTCCTTGGAACCTCCCTCCTTTTGGCATTCTTTGATATGCAACTTTAGTTCCATATAAAAAGCAAGTGTAGAATAACCCAGTTTAGAGCAGAGTGGATTTTGTTTTCCAGGGTTATTGCGCTGTTGCAGTACCACTGTCGTAGCTGCTTTGAAAGGAGCAGCGGGAGAACAGTACAAACAAATGATCAGAGAACAAAGTCGCTCACAGAACCGTCGGGTATCGCTTTGCTGTTTTGGCAGCGGTCTCTGATGTTTAATGCCTAGCTGAAATTTTAAAAACAATCCCTAGCTTCTCCCCTGTGATAACATCAGCCCTTCATATTCCAGTCTTTCTTTCAAATTCCAGTCTTTCTTTCAAATTCCATGCTCACGGATGTGAATCCTTAGAGCAGTCCTCTCTGCATCAGAGCGAGTTCTCTCAGAGGTTCCTCCCCTGCTGGCTCATTCCAGATCAGGACTAACCGGAAAATCCTCCTCTTGTGCCATTCCTCCACTTTTTCCCCTCATCAGGCCCCAGGGCCTGGAGCACAGTCTGTCCCAGGGCCACACACAAGCTACTCCACCCATCAGAACTGGAATGGTATGTATGAGGTGGGGAAATCCACCCTCCAGCTTTCCCATCCTGACGCGCCGTGCCCAGTAAGCTACTCAGAGTGGCTGCTGGAGGATGTGGCTGCTGGAGGATGACTCTATGCCACAATTTACAGATGCTTATCTTTTTAGCTATCACCTTTTGCCCTTCTTTCTTCCTTTTTTCCTTCCCTTCAGCCTTGTCCACATTAATGTCTAGTCATGATTCTTTTCGTATTTTGATAGAAACTGCTATTATAAAAAAGGGGAAACAATAATAGTCATATGCAAAGCCTAACAAGTCTGTAATAACACATATGTCTTTGAGTTCCTGAATGACAGAATCTTGCAGTGCTTGTTACTGTTGCATTACAGTGGCAGTTTCAGAAGTAGTATCCTTACCCCCCCATATGCTTCTCTTTATCAAACCCATGCCTACCAAACATCACTGGTATACATTGTCAGGAGTCCACTAAAACATCTGTAACTCTCTAGAGCCATATAAAATACTCATTACATTGAAATTAGTTCCTGACTTAGAATTATGAGATTGAGCTGTAATACAGGCATTTCTAAAATGTTGTTTGTAGAGGAACTACTTACTTGAGAACACCAAGGTCATACAGTAGGGATCACATAGGAAAATCAATACACTGTGCAGTGTCCCTTTATATAACACTATACATAATAAATATAAAATATTAGGGAGAATGTGACATCCTGACTAGGTACGTGGTTTAAAGGAACTTTTATTGCAAATTGATTTAGGTGCCTCAAGTTTACAGATTGCCCCACATCAAGGACCAGGTACAAGTGGTTTAGCAAGCAGGTGTGAACCCTATTGCCTCACATACGAAAAGGGTTTCTTGCAGATCATGTATCTTTTTGAAAAAAGAGATTTATCTGAGGGATTGCCAGAAAACTAATCCAGTGTAAAGGAATGAGAAATGCTCTGAAAGTAATCAGGTTCAGGAAGGACCAGCAGTGGATTTTCCTGGGCTAACTTCTACAATGTTCTGGCAATGACCTGTGTGCTCCAGCTGCTCTGGTGATGAGCAGGTTCTGTCGAGGAAGGCCAGAGTCAAGAACATGACAAGCCCCATAAAGAAAGCATTCAGGGACATTAGCTAGTCTGGAAGCTTCATTTGGGGAGTCTTGAATGTTTTATCAAGATGACTCACTTTGCTGCCAATACTAGTCCGCTACAATCACCTGCCAATATGAATTAGGCACTCAATAGACACTGTTACCTTCTTTTTCTAGAGGCGAGAAGTTGCAAAGACAGTGTTCTGTTTAGTCGTGATTTTTGCGCTTTGCTGGTTCCCTCTCCATTTGAGCCGAATTTTGAAGAAAATGGTATACAATGAAAAAGATCCCAGCAGATGTGAACTGCTCAGGTACTTCATTTTCTATGTCAGTGGTTAATACTGAAAAAATATAATGCTGCATACTTGGAGTTTATATGAGTAATGTCATTGTGCTTGCAATTGTGGTTTTTACTTTTCAGCTGCACCCATTTTCAGTGGTTTTGGTTGTAATGGGGATAGGATAATTTCAATAAATCTTGCCTGTCACCACTTCAATCACTTTCCTCTGGCTTTTTTTTGAAGTTCTGTGAGACAGATTATTATAGACATGGAAAGGTACAAGATGAGATTAAGAAAGTTAGGTAAGAGAGAATTATTTTCTCTGACAGAAGAGACTGTAGCTACAAAGAACACAGACACTTTTTTTAGCATTTGAACTGTTTAAATGTTTTGCTTTTTCTTGTCTAGTTTCTTGCTGCCCTTGGATTATATCAGCATCAACCTAGCAACCATGAACTCATGTATAAACCCCATAGCTCTGTATTTTGTGAGCAAGAAGTTTAAAAACTGTTTCCAGGTAAGAACTTCTTGATAAGATTTTATGTCCAGTTAACTCACTGTATTAAACCACTTAGTTGTTTTTTATTTTTAACAGTTGGGAGAAGAGGCATGCAAAGGAATGAAAGATTATAAATTGTCTGGTTTAGCAGCTAGCAGCTCACATAGCACACATACCAAACTGAAAGAGGAACTGTTCACTTATGTGAAATGCTAAACTGATTAAAAAGTTTGACATAGTCTTCATATGTAAACATGTAAACTGACATAGACATCCTCTTGTAAATACTGTTTATCTGCATGTGACATGTGCATGAAATAGAATTTGGTTGATAACATATTTTCCACTCTCAATGACACCAAGCTGCCTGCACTGAATAGTACCACTGACAACTGAAATTTTCAGCCTGGAACTTGAGTTAACTTTGGCAATTAAATACACGTTATGTCTTCTACCTGCATTTTTCCAGTTCCTACACATGCAAATATATTTTAAGGCTAAAATACTTTCCTTGTAACCATGTGCCTCTGCAAGTCCCTGTCCACCTAGTAAAGGCAATATAGAAAGAGAAAAAATGAGAAGTAAAGAAAGTAATTAAACAGGAGACAAATAGCTTTATCTGCAAAGGAAAACAAAAGATGACAGGACTGTGCCACTCAACTTTACATCTGAGAACAGACAGAACCCAAGGTACTGAAAAAAAGTAATGAATTATTAGACTGGAGAATATCTGTTTGTCTAGAGCCTACTCTGATTTAAAAACTATTTTAAGAGAGTATTTTTATAGAATAAATAAGAATGCAGTGTTTCTTTTGACTCTCCCTACTTCATTTGGGAACCATGGAGAG
This sequence comes from Formicarius rufipectus, assembly GCA_013399695.1. Lineage (NCBI taxonomy): Eukaryota > Metazoa > Chordata > Aves > Passeriformes > Formicariidae > Formicarius > Formicarius rufipectus. Next base: position 162,314 of record VXAU01004384.1, on the reverse strand, counting down.
GGTAATAGGCCTGAACTTGTCTTCAGGTGAAAGGGAGAAGTAACAAAGGTTGTTATCAGGTTGCTCTTCATATTGTTAGTTTATTCTTCCCATTTGTCCTTCCAAATATAATTGCCACCCAAAAACTCTAATTAAACGATTCTTAGCAATTTTTTTAATCCTTCCCAGCTTCTCATTACAGCTTTCCCTTTACCTCTTAGTATCAAGGTCATTAATTCAGGCCTTCTCTCCATGTTGTATTTGGGTTTCTTATCCTGCCTCTGTCGCTGTTTTGCACACCCACCTACAGATAGACAGTCCATATATCTCAAGTCTGGCTTTACCTCTCTGCAACACCCTCTTCTCACTGAGGAGTATGGTCCTGAATGGCTTTCTATTCTTCACTGTGCAAGATGATACAGCTCAATATGCTCATTGTCCCTTTTCCTAAAAAGTTTTATCTTCTAAAACGTGAGAAGAGTCCCAAATCACAGGCTGGGGAATATTCTTCTTTTGTCTTCCGTGCTAAGCAGCATGCTGATCCCTAAGCTTTAAGTATAGTGATAAAGAGGGGAAAAAACCCCATCAACCCAGCCCTTAACAACATGTATTGAATTCTGTCAGTTCTGTCTACTTACCTTAATCAAATTTCCATTTTCAGATTGTTAAAGTTATTATTAAGTAAGAGGCACAAGCTGGGCCTAATTTGCTGCATTTATGTTGTTTAAACAAAAGAACGGTTTGCACCCTAGGATAAAAATTTCTCTGAATGCAGCTACCACTCCCTTCAGCTTGAATTGTCTTTTCATTTCTGAATGAAAAATATGGCTGGCAATCTGCATAGAATTGATATATTTGTCTTAACCTTTCACTTTTTTTTTTTTAATATTTCTTTCTAGTCATGCCTGTGCTGTTGCTGCTCCCAGTCTAAGAGTCTAGTGACTTCAGTGCCCATGAATGGAACAAGCATTCAATGGAAAAATCAAGAACTAAACAATCACAATACAGATCGAAGCAGCCATAAAGACAGCATAAACTGAAAATTAAGGACTCTCATACCAGTTTGGAATGAAAGAGGAAAAGAAAAAAGTCACTACAAAGCTATTGCAACAGGAAGCCCAGTGACTGTTCCGTAATAATTCAGACATTGTACCTAATTCTAGAGGTGACTGAGTAGATTGACTGTGATGTTCTCTGAACTGAAATCCACTGGATGGTGATTCTGCCTCTGAAAATGATATTGATGTGATTATGACACCAAAAAACTGGCTTGAACTGCACAGGTGGTTTGCTCTTCTGAACCAGGCAGGAACTGTCCAGTGTCCATGACTGGTACAATACAATCCTTTTTACCTGACCGTCACCCAGAATTAATCACTCTGGAATTTTTCAGAAGATATCAAAATGGAATCTGTCTGTGACTGTATTTTCTCTCTGCCCATTTGTCTTTTATTTGTGTCGTGGATATATTCCATGCACCAGTATGTTTTGCATGTTGTTGTTGTTGTTGTTGCTGTTTTTCAGGTGTATGTTGGAAAATGTTTTAGTCCACACCAGCATTTTATTTACTTATGTTACAGTGGGTCAGGACATTAGCTGGGCAGTTCACATTTGTAGCACTTCAGTATTCAAATATAGGAAGAGACCATTTAAATAGCATCAACATTTGGCACTTAAGCACAGATTAATACCAAAAAAGAGGTATTAATAATACAGTGCTATACTGTGTTATTTATTCTAATGCTCTTTACAAAATAAACATAATCTGTATCAGCAAAGAGAATGAAAGATGCTCACAGAGGGGCACGTTACCGTGTGTTTTTAATTAACTTGCCATATTAATTCTTAAACTATAGGAACCTTTTAATCTATTAAGACTATAGCTGTGTTAAATCTAAGTTCAAATGAGGGTCAGTGGGACATAGTGAAGCACTATTAAAGCTGTCCAAAGAGTTTGGAGAATATGATTATTATCACAGCAACTATGCACAACACTACTTATACATTGTGCACATGGGGTTATAGTCTTAGTGAATGTAGAACTGTGGAAGTGCATAACAGCTGGATGTGCAGAAGGATATTTTGTGCCTTCTTGCTTACAGAGTTCTTTGTCTTACACAATGTTCAAAGATTTTAATGGGGCTTAATAGGTTATCAGCATTGTTAACCATACAAATGCTATTAATAATATATAGAAACTATTGCTTGCATACACATAATTTCCATCCATTAAGGCTACATGGAAAGAGATTCCTTGTTTGGCTATAAAAATGTTTAATAGCTAGACTTCCATGAAATAGTGGAATCAAGTAGTGTGATGTCATATGTAACATGTTTCATGCATAAATCTGCTAAGTAATTTATAGCTTCCTTTGTGCTAGGCTAAGAAGTAGTAATACAATTCCACACATTTTTCAACATCCATTTCATTTCAAGGGAAAGATATAATCCTGCATATTTTTATTTAAGAGGTCAAAATGCTAGCACCTACAGTGACTTCTGCTGCACAAGTTTCCCCAATGTTTACATTCACACAAATCTTCAAAGGTATATTTAAAAAAGGTTCTTTAAATTGGTTTATGTATTTTTGTGTGCTTTTGTCTCTGTGACATATATGAGTGTATAAATACCTATAAATCTATGTTCATATGTTATAAACCTAAATACAGGCTTCTGACAGTGCTCTGTGGTAGTGCCTAAGAGCACAGTATGCAATGAGACTTGGCTGAATTTTACTCACAACACTTCATCCTCAAACTGTATCAAAAAATCATAGTAAAGGAGTAACAAAGATTGAGTTACTGAGTCTCTTTACACCCTGAAACCTTCCCTGCTCCTTTGACAGAATGCATTGAGGAGATGATAAACAGAAAACAGACATGAGGAATGGATTTAAGTTGTAAATTGTCCTTTCTTTACTTCAAGGCAAGAAAAAGCTTTGTGCGCATCCTCCTTTTCTGCTATCTATTTGATGAGTGGATAAACCAAAAGATTCATACACCAGCAAACCAATCATGATTGCTCAGAGACAAGATTTCTACCTGTCCATGTCAGACAGTGAGCAGTAGAGACAATTTAGGCCAGAAACTTTAGGGCTCTTCAAAAATAAAACCAACCTCCACATACCTGCAAAAGTTTCAGACCCTGTAACAGACCATTTTTATGCTTTACATGCACTGACACAAACCATGAGCCATGAAAATCTAACACTTTTCCTTCAAGCACTAACACTTCCAACATCTCTTGTTTTCAGCCCAATAACTGGCTCTGTTATGTGGCAAAGACACATGTATGTCCACACACAAAGCTTACTTCAGAACAGTTCAGCCTAGATGGAAAAAGCATCTTCCCACTCCTCAAAATGCTGACTGGCCTTAGCAGCAGCACTGTAAAACACAAAACTTTTTAACTAAAGAAAAGAAGAGTGTAAAGTATCTAACAGATGCGAGGGAGATTCTTTAGAATCTTTCAGAATTATTTTTTGAAGCTTACTTTGAGATCAAAGCCTGCAAAAACTAATTGGTGATCCTCATTTTATCTCCTCCAGATTCTGGAAGGACAGAGAGAGTCTAAATAACAGTGACAAGTGAGGTTCTGGGAGGTCTCATCTCTTTTTTCCCATCCTTGCTCTTGTCTTTTCAGTGGTGGCTGCTGCTCCCACTCACAAACTGATCTTAAGGGCAAGGAGTGTCATGATGTGCTATCTGTGATGAGGGGGGAACTGTTTCTGCAGAACTTACTAAGGTACTTACTTTTTTTATTCTCTCTTCTTCTTTCCACTGAGAATGGTAAATATTCCTCCTGGTATTTACTCTCAGTTGTGAAAAAGCTGCTTTTCCAAAAGAACCAACAGAAGTCTTCCATAATTCTGAAATTAAACCTTTTTGAATTTAACCTTTCCTTTTGCTGCCAAGTTCTTCAAAAAGGTTCTCTGGCTCTTCTCTGTGCATCAAAACCAATACAGATTTACTTGGGATTTTCCTCTGGTATTGCACAGAAGCTGCTTTATCTTTTCCATTAGAACTTTCCACAAGTATCCTTCCATCCTCGTGTTACTTTTAGAGTTGTTTTGATGCCTGCTGTTTGACTCCCTCTCAGCTGAACCAAGCCCAGCTTTTCTCTGCAGCTGTGGATCTCTATTCTACAAATTTCAGATTAACTTCAAAAGCTTTTTTTGTAACATTTGTTCATTGTAATCAAAATCCACTTAACTATCACATTCATCTCTTTTTTGTGGACTTCAGAATTCCCAACTCTTTTCAGTCCACTCAGTGTAAATTTTCATTGACAGTAACACATCTCAACGTCAAACACTCTGCAGCATTTTCATTAATTCTAGAATATAGCTATTTTCCTCATTTCCAATATACTTTTTTTTTTTTTCAAACTACCTCACTAAGCATTTCCTCTTTGGTGTACTTTCTACTTATTTTCTTCAAAGATACAGCATAGGTTTTCACTTATATTTATGTTTGTATTTATTTATTTAAATATGGAACTCTGTGCTTCAGACCTGACCTAGCCAGGTCCTGTGCTTTGGAAAAAAGTGCTTATGCAATTCATCATAAATCTCACCTGACAGAACTATTCTGTGAAAAGATGCTTATGCAACCCTCATATCTGAATATGTTTATTTTTACCCTTAATACAGTCAGTTTCAGATGTTTACCTGTCTGTCCCTCCATCCTTCCAAAACAACTATGAACCCCCTACCCAATTTCAATAAATTTTAATGAACAGAGTTATCATCACTATGAAGCTACAGAGAATTTCACCAAAACTGCAGGATGGGTACAAAATTGTACTCGTGTACACAGAAATTGTACACAGAAAATTTCTGAAATGTAGTTTATACCTCCTGAATAAATTCACTTGATAGAAATGTTATGAACATTACAGCTGCAGAAGAAGCCTTGATCAGAGCCTGCAACTTGATCTGAGAATCAAACTGCAACACACAAATTCTTGGAAGCCAGTATTTGTAAATTCTGTTGCTTATGGGATTACTGGCTTTTTCAATATTTTTTTCTGCTTTTCTTTCTTCATTTACATATTTACTGCAATCTTGTTACTATATAATTTGATTCTGTGAAGCCTTACGGGATTCAGTTTGTGAAAAGACATGGTACAAATTCCAATTCTGCTGCATTTGTATGAACACATTTCTGCTCAAATGTCCCTGAGGCAAAGCAGACATTTTCATGAGAAGAAACACCAGGACTGCCTGCTAACATTGCCTTGCAGAGTTTCTTCCAGACAATCAGTTGTGCAAAGCTTGGCTCAGCAAAGTATTCCTAATTAACACTCCTCACTCCTTCTAAGACTATAGAAAGGCTATTATATTCAAAATCAGAGTAAAAGAAGACACTTAAAAAGTGTACAGATCAGAAATAGCTCTCAAGTTGCATAGGAAAACAAACAAACAAACAAAACAAACCCAATCAAAATCAGGCATGTTTAAAATGTGGCTGCAAAAGAAACACAGCTTATCATTAGTCCAAGTGCAGGAAAGGAAGATAAGAACTAAATAAAAAAAGTAGGTCATCTCCACTTCCTTTAAAGGAAGACAAAATTAATTGACCTCTAGTATCTCATCTAGAATCAGTACAGATTCTAGATACCACTGTACAGATTCTAGATACACCCTGTACAGATACCACTGCTTCTATCTGTTGAGTCACAGTTTTGCAGCCCTATCAGTTACAGCACCTTATTATTGCAATAATAAAGCTTAACATAGTAAGTGTTATTACTGATACAAAAAAAGAGCTTAATCTGCAGTTCAGTAGCTTTCTGCCCACATTTTTCAGAGTAACTGAGTTCTGCAGACTGCTCTGAAATCAAGGATTTGGAAATAACTTGGTCCATCTCAGAATAAGACCTTAACTTTAATCTCATGCCATCTTAGTCCTTGAGAGTAAAAAGACTGAGTGTGCAAGTTACTGAATCAAGCATCCAAAAAAGTTAATGAGAGCATTTCTAAGCCAACCTAGAGAACACACTTTCTGCTACGTATTTTGAACCCAGGGGAAGATTAGAAATCCACCATTACTAGACACCACTGTGCCATCCTGTAGCCCCACTTCATATTTATTGAAATGTCTGTGTCTGAAGTGTTCTTTTTGTCTTTTCCTCTCTAAAATTGTTGTACAGTGGTCTCCTTGGTATTGCTTCTGAATAAAGTCTATATTTGGATTAGCTTCTTTCAAGTATCTACACAGTATTAATAAAGCATTCATCTCCAGATACACAGTGTATTACAATACAGAAGCACACATAACCACACTACCAGAAAAGTCACAGGTTTTTAGGGTCAAGTTTTAAACAGAAAATTAACATAGTACTCTTAGGACAAAGGAATACTACAGTTCAGTACTACTAGTGGAAAATGCATTGATTGTTTTAATAGAAAAAAGAAGAAATTATATCACTTTTGCTAATTCAGAAAAGAGTAGGTATTTACACTAATAATGAGAAGGTTCGCATTTCACAAGTCAGAATAAAATACTGTAATAGCTATAAATCTTTTTGTTCCAGAATGTAAAACAGGCTTAAATTCTGGGGGATTAGGAAGATGTAACTCTCCAATGTAAGATTCTTTCATTTCTCTATAATGCTAATTTCAGGACACATCTCAGACTCAGAGATAATTGTGAAGACAGGGAGATGCTTACTGTGTGTTAACTAGCATTGCCTTCTTGCACTGCAGAAGTCTTTGGCTGACATTTTTCATAATATCCATAATTTTCTGGCTTTCCTGCACCACAAATGAACTGCAACAACTGCAATACCAAGGACTACTCCAAAATCAAGGAATACAATACTGAATTAGTCCCTTTGCATGATCATTTGTATATATGAGAATTTGCCTGCACAGAACTTTACCAGTGGTTGTTCTATCATATAAAATTCATTTATATATATATATATATATATATAAGAAGCAAACAACAAACTGATCTTCTCTTCTGTTCACTTTAAAAATGTGAGCCATTTAGAGATAAATCAGAAAGAAAATACTATGTATTTATTTGGGTTGGCTGCTCCTTTCCATACCACAAGCACTTCCATACCACATATGACTGTATATTGTGATAACCAAAGACATGACTAGCCCATTGAGCAAATACAGAAATGTTTTCACATAAAAGTGCTTGTTAAGAAATAGAAAAGAATATATTCAAAACAATCAAAGTTGGTTTTTTTTTTCAATATTCTAGAGAAGAGACCAGAACAATAATAAATTTGAAAATTGGGTCAATTCACTTGATGACAAATACAAGGATTTGGTCTGGACACACAAATTTTGTTTAAGCTTCAGATTTGTTCGAAATACCACAGGGGTAAAGGCATGAGGAAATCATTGGCTACAACTTCACTATAAAAAAGGAGATAAAGAAAGATCAAGTTCACTTGTAAGATTTTCAGATTTTCCAGACTAGAACTGGTCTTAAATATGAACTGTATCTCAGATGTAGGATTTCTAATTTCTATTTCCAGCTAAGGACTTCCATATATTTTAGCAATATTGGTTTATTTTATTTTATATAATCTGCTTGGTAAGTATGACAATGTCATCAAGCTAGTCTATCTTTACCTACCCAAGATCATAATTTCACAAGAAAATTGAATGCATCTTCACTGATGGAAATAAGTGAAAAATTAGGAAGGATGTCATTTATTTGTCAGCTGAAGGTATTACCTCAACCAAAGTTAAAACTAGACATTCAAGTAATCTCAAGTTTCAAGTAGTAACTTGGGATAAAATGCTGAAGCTCCTGAAGTAAAGGATAAAGCTGCCAGTTTCTCTCTTCAGTAGGATGGGATCTCAGTCTGACTGTCTAATGACTCCCATTGGAACAGTAACTGTGGCAATGTGACCAACCCCACTACAGCTAAGCAGGAGACAAGTAGAAGATTCTATGGAGCTTCGATGACTCACTATGCGATTACCACCTCATATGCTCAGGTGGAGGAAGAAGCTTTGTCACGCTTTTGTTCCCATAAAATCAGCTTAATAAAAGAGTCAGGAGTACCAGCATTCTCCCCTCCCATCACCCCACCAATGGAGACAGGCCGGAGTAGGAGAACGGGAAGACTGTCTACTTGTAGGGAACACTTTGCATTATAGAATACTGATATTCTGAAAATCCAGAGTATTGTCCTGATCCTGAATTTCCTTCAAGATGTAACTCATACCAGTTACTGCATGATAACAATGGAATGATCTATGTCAGTGCCCTTATTGCATGTGTCCTCTTCACTGTTCAGGCAGATATTGGAAATGCACTCCTGGCTGGAATATCCTAACATTATGTATTCCTGACATGTCCGCTGCAATTATGCATATCAGTTTTACTGACACAATTCTGGCCTACACTGAAATCAATGCGGACATATTATAGTGTGAGCACTTATCTCTCAGAAATAAAGTAATCCTATGTCAAAGGAATCACAGGATCAATATTTATTACTGCAGGGGATGGAGCATGATGTATTCCTGAAAAATTTGATATATACAAGAGAAAAATATATCTGTGGGGGGTTTGCCATGCTGAGTCAAACTGCAAACCCTTACAATTCTCCTGATATACAGACCTTTGGGAATTTCCTTCTTTCAAAAAATTTCATTTTCTGTAGCTGATCACATATTTAGGTGTTCTAAGGATGTATTTTCGAGGCTCTGGAAAAACACAGTTTGCACTAAAACCAAACACTGCATGAGAACTGTCATGTACAGTCATTCCCACTTTGCAGGTTTTTTTGCCACGGGTGTGGGATTTCATAAACATTGTTCCGTATGCAAATAAAATAATCAAGTAAAATAATATGGAAAATGTATTACATGAAAAATAATTAGATGATACAAGAAAAAGAGCACCTCTATAACTAAGCCAACCTGACAAACTCCTTATGAAGATCCACTTGGTAACAGTAGATTACTTTTTACTTGATTTGCTCATAAATTTCAATAATCGGTCCCTTGAACCAAAGGCATGAACGCCACACAATGTTTAATTTAGTGGATAACTGAGTAACTTTTGTTATGCTGAGTCTCAAAATTGAATACATATAAGTAATTCAATAAACTGCTTCTGCTTTAGTCCAAGCCAGGTTACCTCACTGCTGCCGTGTTGCCCACAGAACTGGGTACCAGTTCCAGACGTGTGAGCAATGATTTGTTCCAGTGAGTGCCAGGATGGAAAATGGAAAGGAGCAGCCAACCGAAATAAACAAACAATGCAATTCAAGAGCAATTCTGAGCTCACCAGGGAGCTGAAAATCTATTCCAAATGCTGCTTTAACTACGTGTTGTATAAATACTCTAATAAATTTTTTTCCAAAACTGTGCTCTACAAGCCCCTGGCAACACAGGCTGCATAACAATTTTATGAAACGCAAACCCCAAAACTTTATAATGTTTAGTCCTGCAAGTCTGACAATGAGTAATGATGTGCATTTTCAGTGTTAACTATTTTTCATTATCCAAACTCTACAGAACCCTGAGAACTCTGCAGTAACAGAAACTTCTATGAATAGTGTAATGCACTGGAGGTTGAAAATTCCACATTGTATGAATAGTCTAACACACAAGTTAGGAAAATTGGAATTTGAAAATTGAGTCTGAACTAAACATTTTCAGATTCCAATTTCTCTGACTCTGTGTTTGTCCTTGACATCTTTTCTATTATCTTGCCCTTCTTCCTGAGATCCTTTCTTATCTTGACTTATCATTGCCAATAAGCAGGATGAATTAACTTATGTTGAACTCTTGACTGTTTCAACTACTTCAAATGCCAGTGTTATCCAGGCCTAAAGTTGCCCTCAGGTATTACCGCCTTACTCCAAAAGTTCCAATGTGAACACAGTGAGAGTTGTCCACGCAGTTCCTGAAGATAAAATGATCAAAATGTAACCATTTTAGGGCAGTTAATTATAGGGAACAGAGTGAAATTAATGGGGGGAAATGCAATTAAATTTTGGTATTGAAATGAGTTTTCCATCTTTAGGAAAGGCTTCCTGCCAATTTTTCACAACTTTTCCCTCAAAGCCTCTTCAGAATGATGATCAAAAAAACCAGAAATGCTTCTGTCTCACATCAAGAAAGTAAAAGATTTTATGCAGTCCTTACACTAAAGTAAGACTAATAAACAACATTTTAGAGTTTTAAATTTACACAGTATAGAAGACTTCGATGTCTAATTAGCTTCAGACCTGTTTAACTGCAGCGCTAAACAGATGTAGCTGCAGTACTTTTAATCTAGATTCAATGTTCGTAATCTCACTACACAGACAAAAAGCTCAAAGCCAAAACTTTGCTTGGCAGCACAGCAAACACTGTGATGTGCAACTGCACTTAATGGTTACAGGTACCCAAATGAATTGATTTATAACTCAATCAAGCATAGCTTTGGCAGTGATGATTTTTGTTATGAATTTTAAGAAAGAAACAAAGGTCCAGGACACAAAATCTCTTTTGGACCCCAGTTACAAAATCTATCCTTAAAGAAGAACCAAACACAAACTAGCTTCTTGTCCCAAAATTGCATGTTTACAAGAAACAAACAAACAAACAAACAAAACTAAGCCCAGACCTAAAATATTTGTTTCTATCTGTGGAGTTGAAAGGGTGCTGCATTAGAAATTTCACCAATAAAAAGACTGGCCAATACAAAGACTGCCTAGAAAAAGCCCTTTCAAGTCACACTTGAAGTGCATTAACAGAGCAACGTGTGGAATTTAACAACGTAGGAGTTTACAGGTCTGCTGTATTGCACATAATGCCAGCATAGCTAGAGATTTTATGTTTTAGGACAATGAGCCTGACACTTTTCAAAAGCATTACATAAAAAAACAAAACAGAAGTATTTAGAAGATGAAGGGTTTACTATAAATCTATTTAATTTTATAATAAATTCATTGAACAGATTAAACTCTGAAAAGATAGACAGAAGATAAATGGTATCAATTTGTGAAAAAGGAAAGGAATACATCTAAAGAAGATAATCAGATGGGAATCCAATGGGAAGATGGACTCATGGAAACAGACCTCCAGGTGACTGTGATCATCAAGTAAGTGATGTGTTTGCACTTGAAATATGGCACCAAGAAAGAGAAATGCAGTTTGGGATTAATACATAGAGACATTGGGTCACAAAATAGGGATTTAATATGTGACTGTAGTGTGATTTTATGTGAAATAATTGCACTCAGACTACACAACTGGGATTTGAAACATTCAGTTTTGATAGGTTATAGTTTAGGGAGTGAAGAGGCCTGTTTCTGCAGAGGTCCTTCAAAAGTAAAAGTAGTTTTTTTTAAAAATGGTACAGGAAAAAATTAATGCTGGAAAAAATAGATTAGAACTCTCCATGTAAAATGAAGATATTACTGTCCAGCACAAGAAACACTTTTGTTCTGTGTATGTATGAGCAGTCCGTCTTTGTGTAAATGATCAAAATGATCTGAAAACCTAAAGCAGCTTTACTGAGTCAGACCTTCCTGCCACCCATGGTGATGAACAGCAGACAACAGGGATGGCTGTAAGGACAATAAAAGCATACAGTAACGCTTCACTGGTAGACTGGCCAAACCTTCACCAAACTGAGCTGAGAATTGGCGCATTTGGGGTAAATGATGGTTATTCCTCGGTGAATTTATCTTTTTGAGCCTATGTGATCCTTCGGTATTCACAGCTCCTCGAGGAATGAATCCAGGGATTTAACTTGCATTGTGTGAGGCTATTCTGTGAACTTGCTATTTGACCATTTCCTTCAATATCCCCCAGTTCTTGTGTTAAGAGACAGTAAGCAATTGCTCTTTGTGACCTTGCCACTCATGAGTTTATAGATTCAGATGCCTTTTCCAGTCTGACTGTTCTGCTTACTCATATGTTGTATGAAAGCTGTTCTCTTAACATTGATAATCTTTTGCCCTTTTGGCTATTTTCTGAGTTCTACTGTGCTATTTTCAAGATGGAAGGTTTTTTTTCACTGTAAATCCTTTAAAAACTGCTGTATTTGGGATTCTTAATCACAGATAATACTCAGAATAATAGGCATTTCACAGAACAAGGCCAGGTTGGATGGGGTCCCAAGTAAACTGGTCTTTTAAGTCTCTTCCCAGCCAAACCATTCTAGGATTCTGTGTATGTTCTGAACACATGTACACTGTCCACAGCTACCTCTATAAGTTCCCCAACTGCACATGGAATCACATAAACAAAACTTATTTTGGACTTTGCATTTCTCTCCCAAAAATACCCAGGATATTTCTCTTTCCTTAATTCAATTTATGAAGTGTAGATGTGCTAAGAGTGCTTGGCTTCTGAATTCTGCAAAACCATAGAAATGTACATTTTTGAAGCTGATTAGGTATTTTTCATTTAACTATATCTGTAACTGTAGATGAAGAAATTTTCCTTTAAGCTTTCCGAAAGGAAACAGCTCAAGGATGACAAAGCATGGCAAGTGTTGTCTACAAAATGTATTACTGCAGACTCATAGGAGTAAATAAAAAGACAAATTTGCAAGGGAAGTATATAGTTTTCAAGATAATTATGTCCTCTTTAGCAAAGAACACACTGAAATTGAATTAACTGCTGGTTTACATGCTAAACTGTATTCCTGGAAGGCAGTGGAAGCGTTGCCTGACCAAGCAGGGTAAGAACAAGATACTTAAGAGGTGACTCAACGTCTTCTTTCAGATATTGTCTGTGTGCCTTTCAGAACTGAATTAACTATTTGACTCAGAATATCTTTCTGAGTTCTGTGAAGGCCACTCCCACCCAAATCCTCAGAAGTGCTCACATGCACCTGGGAATGCTGGCTCAGAAAACAGGCCCAAGCTTATGAAAATGACCTCCTGCTGTCTAAGTGCTCTATGTGTATTGATGTATAAACACTCTGCAGATTAACTGAAACAATCCACTTCAGTGTTCCTGCCCCACGACTGCAACAGCAGCTGTAGCCCTGACTGGGAGTCTGAGATGGCTACTGTGGATGTTTTTGCTGCAGTTCTCTATTGACCACCGCCTATGGCCTTTCCTCAAAATACATCAGAAGAAATTTTGTGACGCTGTAGCTTTGAAGTACTTCAAGCACACACAGAACAAACAATATGCCTACCTGGAGCACGAAATGAGCTTATACCAAACACTAGGTAGCACAAGAGTTAGAGGTAAGTGTAGAGAAAAAAAACCACACAAAACCAAAACCAAAACCAAACAAACACCAAAAACAAACAAACAAAAACCAAACCAAAACAACAACAACAAAAAACCAAACAGAAAATCTTCATTTTCAGTGGCAGTGGTGTTCTTGTTTCTAATGGCAAATTGGATGATGCCAAAGTTTGAGAAGGTCTAGCAGTGGATAATAATCCAAAGAAATGCTACAGACTCGCCTGGATTCACTAATCACTTCCTCTAGTCATGGCAACTAAGAGCTGACCTTGGCCCATACATTTCTTCTTCTGGGCAATGTGCTCTAAATACCTCATAGATAGAAACATTTTCATGTGGTTGCAAGTAAATGAAAGTATATCTTAATGTCTGGCAAAATCAAAGTCTGGTTGCAAAAAATAAGCTCATCTGATTTGTAAAACAATATTAGGAATCATAGGGCTCATAAGAGAAAAGCAAAATGCTAAATCAGTGTAGGACACAGAACTGAATTTCTCGTGTTTGTAAGAAATCCAAGGAAAAGCACTGCTGGGTTCATTCAGAGGCTAGTTTCTATACTGTACACATTTTGGAATCCTGTAGTGAAATCTCTCTTTGGGAATTGCACTACTCTTCTGTCCAGCGCTCAAAGTTTATTAAAGTTTTGTGGGAAAAAAGCTGTTTGGCAGCATCCCAGTCCATAAGGGTCTGAGAATGATGTGCCAGAAAGACTCGGGAGGCCTAAAAAGCCACTTTAAAATATGGAAAAGCTTTTTTTCTTTTTTTTCCAGGGGCCCAGTTCAGGGGGTTTCAGTCTGTTTCATGGATTTTTCTCGGCTGCAGCACAAAATTAAAAAAAAATAATAAAAAAGCCTGTAATATTATCATGTTTAAACAAAAATGCTTCTTTAGAAGGAAAAGTTCTGGGTTTATGGTTTTTCATGGTTATTGAAAAACAGGGATTTTCCCACTAAAAGGTAATAGCTATCTCTCTGTAGTAATGGATTCACTGTGAAGAGTATATTCCAGTCATGTTAGAGTTTACATGTTTGCAGGGATTGAAGTCCATTTTCATCTCCAACTCTTCATGTTTCTTTATATCAACATTTCTCAAAAAGTGAATACTTAGTCTTTACAATGTTGTGCCACAATGACTGCCTAATCATATACACAAGCTGTTACAAATATGTTAGCTAAACATATCCTTGCAAAGATAAAAGCAAAAACATGCATGTATTCTGAAAAGAAAAGCCTATTTATTTTTCCTTTTCTCCTTTTTAGCTGTCTTTTCAGTCACTTAACAGACCACATCTCAGAGAACTTGAGTTTAAATCACTATAAAATTCCTTTTTAATTAATTTGTTTTAAAGTATTGAGACAGACGTTGACTTGGTAGGAATAGCAGATCTGACAAATCATAGCAGCATTACTCTTAGGTATAATAGGTACTATACAGGTGACTTCTCAAAAAAATCTTCTTCCATTAATACTTGGAGCCCAATTCCAATTTAATTAACATCACAAAGACTTTTCTCTTTGTCTTCTGAAGTAAAAAAATCAGGCTCAGACTATGTTTCTTACCTGTTCATTTTAAGGACTGACCATAAACATAGAGAAAAACAGAAAAATGGAACAAGAGAGAAAGGGAGGAAGATTCTGGTTTGGTTGAATCTGACAGATCCCTATTGCTGAACCTGGGACAGACCCGGAAAAAGGCAAAGCACTGCGTTCCCAAGGACGACACCATCTGATTTTGATCTTCCTGGTCTGCATAATTGAATCTAGAGTTTAGAGGCTTTGTATGGTGCATGAAGAAAAGGTTTTGCATTTGGTACACCCACGGAAGTCATCATGTTGTTTAGGAGGCAGACAAATACTAGCAGGCACTCACTGAAGAGCACTTCATCCTAGGTTCTAGTCCCGGCTCCTACAAGTATTTTTGTCCTTATCCAGTACAGAGGATTTCTCTGTTTTCTGTAAAATTTCACAATAGTTCCTCTTTCTCACCCGTGTGCCACAACTGCGGGACTTAAATGCTGACAGTGAATAGTGAGTACCTTCTTTGGAATGGGGAATTGAAGAAGAGAGAATCCTTTCCATATTCTAAGAGGTCTTCTGCCTGCCAACCAAAGCATGGTCCAAAGGAGGGGTTGAATCCTTTTAGACAGACAAGGGAATTGAACCTGGACCTCATCCAGATTTCTGTCTGTACTAACCACTGAGCTACAGTCTGAAGGGAAACAGATTTTTCCACTGTGGGGCCAGCCAGCTGTTGCATCTTCAGAGCTCACCTACTGGATTGAACTCTCCAGGGTGACATGTGGAGGAATGCTTAATTTCTGGACAACTCCTGGGCATTAGCCTGAGCTAATTACAAGGCTGCTCAGTCCTATTATGGTTTAGGACCTTTGAGAGCACAAATGAGCACTGCTGGAGTACTTCATGCACCGTATAATCAAAAATGCCTGAGTTTTCAGTCGACTGTATGTAGCTCCAGGGTTTCATGGCAGATGTGTAAACATTTCTAGGACTGCAATTTTGACCCACGGCATCCAAATTCCACCTGACGAGCATCAGTTGTTTATGTCCTCTTCTGGGCCTCATCCCAGATTAGAATCCACAGCTCAGAAATAGTCATAGTAACTGCATAATGCTGATTTTTAAGCCTATTTATAAATATTAAGTAATTAATCTTCATATTGCCCCTAGGCAAATATTTCCATTTTACATACAGAAAAAATTGTGATAAATTGCCATAGGCTACAATGGAGCCTATCAGAATGAGAATGGAGGAATTCCTGGCTCTCAGACCAAAACTCAGTTCATGTCTCTCAGAAGAACGGAGAAAAGTTCTTGCCCGTTTGAAAAAAAGAGTTGTCGACACATTATAATTGACCACAGATTTTTTTCTTTTAAAGTTGTAAGCTGGGTATTTTTCAAAGTATACACAAAACTTGGCAGCACTGCCCTACAGTTTTGGTAGACTATTAGCAACACTGATAGATAGACAACTGAGGAAGCATGATCAAAACTTACCTTCAGTAAACCTCAGCTTTTGTCTCATTTTAGAAGGGAATTATTGGAAAGAGTATGTTTAATATTATGCAAGCCGGATGCATCAGTTAAGAGTGTCACTCAAAGAAAAGGCTTATTAGATCACTTAATCACTACCAGTGGCAGAATTGTCTGTACTACATAGACATTGAAGTATTTGAGGAATCTTTAACATTTTACACTCCTGCTATGGTTTTCAAGATGGAAAATCTGGGAAAAAAAAAAAAAAAAAAGTAAAACTCTTTCACCCTTCACTGCTGAAGGAATTCTATAATTCTGGATGCTGGAAGAACTGTTGCTGGCTTGAAAGGACTGCCAGCAACCAACTCCTTCACATCACATTTTGTGCTTGAACAGTTCAAACAGATCCCTCCAGAGGTTCTCTTGCATGGCTTATCAATCTGCTTTCTACATACCCAACTTAAGAGTACATTAGCCACTATAAAGGCACATGCACTGGAAAATTCTAACATATGAAATCTTTTCGAGGGTAAAGTATCAAAACTGACAAAACATATCAGTATCACTGACATGACAAACTGCAAACTTTAACAGCTGTGCTTCAAATATTTCCATCATGCAGATTTTCAGAACCCTACATTTCAAAAAATGCACATTGTTTTACAACCAGCAATTCAGTATATCAATTTGAATCCACAAGTTTGATACATGCTTATATTCACAATAATCAACAGAACACAATTAATTAGAGAACAGATTTAATTTTTTTGTGTGTGTGTAAAGATGTTGCATGTATTGCACATATGATATACACAGGAGGTCTTAGCACAGAGACCACACCTTGCAACAATAACTTCCAGCAATAAAAGTTCTAATGTTGGACATTCAATTAATTAAATATGGTTATGGCTGTGACATTCCTTGAGGAAATTCTCACTTAAAATATGCCAGCCAAGGATATCTGCATGATAGGAAAATTTGCCTACCATTCAACCACCACATGCCTTTCTTTACAAACCCCTATATCTGTACTTCTCTGAAATCTCCAAATGAGAATACTACGGGGGTTATGTTTACATCACACTTGAGAATTCTGAAACTTCAGTCTCTTAAATACCAGAGATTCAATTTTAGGCCGACAGCACATCCTAGTGGGTACTCACACTCTTCCATGGCATTTTGATTACACTACACCTCAGTCTTAGCTGCATAAATACTCTTCTGTTATCCTTCAGTGCATGCACTTTTCTTCTTTCCCTCTATGGATCAGCTAAGAATGAAGCTGGGAATTTGGAAGTATGTGACAATTAATAAAAACTGAGATAATTCAGGAGCACAGAAGATTTTGAAATGGTTCTGTACATCTTTGAAGCAAAAACGTGCTTCTGAATATGTCTAATTTTAGCTGGTTTTGGGCAGAACATACAATGATCAGTAGTGTAGTTTGTTCTTTTGTTTTCATTTCCTAATAGGCAAAAACCAATTCAGTTTCATCTGGGTAGATTTACCTGAGAAATATGAACAAAGGGCTATACATGTTACTAAATATTTGGATAATAAAACTATACTTTTAGTGATCAAAAATGCATATATTACAGCATTTTAATGGGGGGGTTTGCCAGTAAAGTATGCAGCATAACCAGAGAGCCGTCTGTTGAAACAGACAGAAATCAAGAGAAAATGGAAATAAAATGCTGCTTAACTGTGTTACATTTTGTATTAGTCCCATTTAGACATTTTTGATTGACTTCTTATGTGAAGGGTTGTGAAATATGGGATATCCCATATGCTTTAGGACATTTTCTCCCAGGTAAATTCATAGTTTTGCATAGCTGCAAAAAACCTTTCAGTGTATTTCTCATCCTCTGATATTGTCATATTTATAACTTTTATCTTCTCCACAGGAAATATGAGGTGACACGTGTATCTCTTAAAGGAGCAGCCCTGTGAATGGACTGTTCTATCCTTGGTTACAGGCTGACTTGTTGGTGAAAGGGGGGCTGAGAGGGATATCCCATGAGGAGCAGCTGAGAACTCTGGGATTGTCTACTTTGGAAAAACAGGCTGAAGAGTGACCTCTCTGCTCTCTATGGCTTCCTGAGGAGGGGAAGTAGAGAGGGAGGTTCTGAGCTCTTCTCTCTGGCATCCAGTGATCAGATGCATGGGAATGGTTCAAGGCTGCATCAGGGGAGGTTCAAACTGGACGTCAGGAAGCATTTCTTTACTGAGAGAGCAGTGAAACACTGCAACAGGATTTCTGGTGAGTTTATTGATGCCCCAAGCGTGTCAGTGTTTTAGTGGTGTCTGGACAATGGCCTTAATAATGTATATTAACTTTTGGTCAGCCCTGAAGTTATCAGGGTTGTTGTAGGTCCCTTCCTTGTGAAATAATCTATTCTATTCTAATCTGTTCTATCATTTGCCTGCTGAATATGAGCATCTTGCTTTGACAGTAATAATCAGAAGGAGGCACACTTTTGCAGCAGAACCTGACACCATGAAAGAGGGAAAGTAGTGGCAATGAACTTGATCTTTCCACGTTGTTTGTCCCTGATACTTAGGTTCACATATTTCTTTCCTCTTCTTCAATCAGTTTGAGTTATTCTAGAGTAATTTCATTGCCCAATATATTTTTGGTATTTTGTTCATGATTGACATATTTAAAATCATTATATGAGAGAAATACATTTTCTGCTACTGATATATGAGTTTTCTAAAGGCAAAAAAATCAAAATTCATTTAAAAGGATCCCCGTTTTTTAGTTTAGCTTCACGGTCTTCTGCTACCTGACTCATGTTCAATGTTACCGGCGGTGCTAACGTCTTAATTTGGCTGACATGAAACCTTGCCCAGAAACGGTCCCTGTGCCCCACCTACAGGCGAATCCATCGTCCCCTGTAACGCTGAAGAACACAAGCAGGTCTTGCCTATTCTCTCCTAAGAAGGGGAGTAAAAGAAGAGAGGTTTCACTAGTCTCAGCTTTGTTAACAATCCCAGGTGGGTGCATATATTGCATTTTAAAGCTGTAGCCACAAGGCAAGAGATGACATAGAGGGGTTTTTATCAGTTCACAAACATTTTCTAAAAGAGCATTGACAGTGGCTTTACAGCAGGTACAACCTAAACAATGCTACTGCCTGCTTCTCCACCAGGCCACATAATTTTCTGGAATAACTTACCAGAGTTCAGGAATCCTTGTTATTAAAAAATCAGCAACATAAGGAGTTCTCAGTAAAAATTCTGTTAATTTCTCAACAGAAAGGCACGTAACAGGTAAAGAAGATGTTCTTTTTCTATAATGCTATTTTCTATAAATAAATATATTCTTATGCTTAATGAAAAAAATCTGCAGATGGAAGAGACCTCTGCTCATTGTCCACATGACAGTTTTCTTTCTCTACAGATGATGGTCTAGGAGTGATTTTTATGCAATATTTTTGTCGGAGTTGAAAAATGTTGTAGAGAAGGTATTGAGCAGCATCTTTTCCATCAGATTGTTCTGGCATTGATTTTATTCATATGAATGCCATAATCAGAGCTTTGAAGAGACCTATGGAGTTATCTTGCCCAACTCTCTTGCACAAGCAGGGTTACCTAGACTCAGTTGCCCAGGACCATGCTCAGTTAGGTCTTGGGTATCTCCAGGGATGGAGACTCCACAGTCTCCCTAGGCAACCTGTTGCAATGCTCAGTCACTCTCATATTAAATAACTGCTTCCTTAACAAATTATGCTAAACAGACCTCTTTGTTATAGAAAACATCCCAAAACTCAATGAATTTTAATTTGTTCTTCACCGGGAGCACAGACTTTTAGCAGAGAGGTTTACTGTCCTGGTTAAAACTGAATCTCAACATTGTTTGCTCTTTACTGCAAGTTGATAAAATGTTGGGAAGATTTTTACATTACAAAAGTCTACAGCGAAATCCTTCATTTGAGAACCAAGTGGCAGGAAGACTTCACAACAATCTTGCTTAATTTCCAAACATTTGGCACACATTCTTTCCATTCTTTCACAGGGAATGATAGACGTGCCCATGTGAGGAGCTGTTTACGAGGGTTATTGACAATTATTTCACGTTTGCTACTTCCTTTTATACAGACCCTGCTACATTGATTAATAAATTTTGAGGCATCATACATAAAATACATGAATAAAGCTCTTTGCCAAGAAAAGACAGATGTCCATTAACTCCCTTCGCTGCAAGAGGAGCTCATGTTTTAAAGTGCCAAACAGCCTAGTGATAGGAGGGAGCTAACAAGTCCCCAGCAAGCTAACATGGGAAAATCTGAGCAACCGTGAAAACAAAGAAACCACATCAAAAGTTACCACTCAAACTATTGGTTACAGATGCTTCTGGATCCAAAAAAACAGCCATTCCCTTCAATAATCAGGCCAAAACAAAACAAGGGAGCAATCAGAATGTGGTGGCAGCATTTCCATAGCAAAGATCAATTTCTTAGAACCGATGACAGCCCTCTGACAGAGAACTGATGATGGATAGGAAAAAAAGAAACTAAACTGAGTTTTTAACTCTCATGAAGTTTTAATAAAATGAAATAAAAACACATTAGAAGGCTGCTGTTGAGAGTAAGCCCCAGAGTGGAGTGTGAACTAATCAGAGGTGCTGTTGGGTATGCACCTCAAAGAGCTGACAGTAATAAGGTGAGGGGAAATCTGTGGTTTTCACTGTATGAGAATTTGAACTTAATCCCTACCGTCCACCTCACAGTGAAATTCTGATCAGACAAGATGGACAGCCCAGTTATCACTTGCTTATAGAAAGTGAGAACAAAAGATGAGAAAACCCATTAAACAAATGGCATATAAATAAAAATATAATTCATGAATAATAAATACCACATAGTTCTCCAACCACAATTATAAAACACTCTCTTTTCTTTGCCATTTTAATTTAGTAAATTATTTATCGAATTCCATATACTAAGGAATAATCCCAGTTTATTATATTTTGACATAACTCTCTTTCAAATAAATTTGAAATTCATGAGAGCAGAATGTACATAATGATTGACATCAACAATAATTCACATCAGTCTTTCCAGTAGCAGAGAATTCTGCTAGTACAGCTGTTATCTCCAAGTTCTGGGGAGTAGCTTTGTTACTCTTTTCTCTAGTATTAGAAGCCTTAATAGCTAGTGAAGATGAATCCTGTCAGTTTGGTTTTTACCGATACTTCATATGTAGCTTCTTGCTGAAAACAAGGAAGCCTATGTGTGTTCTAGAGATGGAATTAGTCCCACTGTTCACAGTTCAGATAGCTCACTGACAACCCATACCACAGTTGGGAAACCAATCCCTTCTCTTACATGTCAAAGGTGACTTTTTCACTATAAAATAATTGGAAAAGTTATAAACTCATGAACATGAATCCATGTGTGAGGGCAGGATTTAATACAGTTGTTTCCTGTGTTACTGAAACACAACTGAGAAACAGAATACTTGTAACTAACAGCTCACAACAATGCTACATTACAGGGCTGGATTGTTATTAACTCTTTCACTTCTGTAATAAAATAATGTTGGCATATGAAGTTATTTCAGAAGCAGAATTGGTTCTTGACAAAGGAAGCTTGGTACAACAGAGACAGAACGTGTCCTCGGTTCTCTGAAAAGATGAGAGTAGTGAAAAAGGAGACTTCCTACACAAAAGATTAGAACCTCACAGATCAGAACAGTTCTTCTTCTGACCAAACCCCAGAATCCTTTCTGGGACATGAAGTGGAAGATTGCTAAAAGAACTTTTAATGGTGGAGATCACTGAAAGCATGAACTACTTCAGTGCATAAGTATCCACAGTTCTTCTTGTCTCAGTTTCAGCACACCTGTGTTGATACACATTTATCATGTTTCCTTTAAATCTTCTCTAAACACAGTGATTTTTAGTCTTTCCTGCAAGCCCCTGCTTTTAATTTCTTTCTGATCATGCTGGTTGCTTCTCAGCAGACTGTTTTTTTTTGGGTTTTGTACCATCATGCCAAGGATATGTCACATACAAAAAACAAAGGTGAACAGAACAGGCATCTTAGTACTGATTTGGTAAGACAATATAGAAATGTAGCAGTTCAAAACAGTATAGGAAGAACCGTTCTTTAGTGCCAGTGAATAAGATTAGTGAATCAGTATCAGTGAATAAGATTCTGTTCACAAACTTGCCATAACCTTGAGCAAATCACCCCTGCTGAACTTTTATTTTTGATGCAACACAGGGACAATCTTTCAGTTCCATTAAAAAGTTTCTTATCCTTAAACTTCAATGTTGAATTTACAGCTAATTCACTGAGTGGTAGAAAACGGTAGAAATGGCAATTGAGGTATCAGACCTTTTACTTAAGGTGGTCAGGGCTGCTGAGACTCAGTCTCCTCTTTTAAGCTCTAGATCATGGTGGGAAAGGGGAGTACGAGACTAAATGGAATAGATGAAAGCTTTGTGGAGTAGAAAGAACTTCATAACACACCCTCACTTATGGAGGAACCTAAAAGTTACTGAGCATATCAGTAACACCTTAGTCTGCTTTGCCTTCTAAGGTATCCTATGGAGAAGGAACATTAAATAGGCCACTATCACAATCTTAATGCCTAGCTAAGCCAGCACAGTTCAGCCCTTGGCTAATGGGCTGAGTTCAGGCTCACTGGCTTTTCCCTAGAGGAGGCAGGGAAGAGTTGCTCCAGAAGTTCACTGCAGGCAAAAATAATTGAACAATCCCAAGGTGAACCTCTGCCTCATCCTTGCACATTGCCCCACAAAGCACTGGATGCCACACCAATGCAGAATGTGAAGGGAAAAGGAGATCCCACAAACAGCAATCAGGCCTCACACTACTGATTATCTGGGATAAGCAGTCTGACAGGTTTGAGGGTTTTGTGCCTTCCTGAGTGGGAAATTTCCTTTTCCATCCACACATCCAATGAAAGCATGTTTCCAGTCACTTCAATACAGACAGCAACCATTCAATAAAGCAGGCAGCTTTACTCTGAGTAGTACACCATGGCACCACTGGTAACTCCATGGTGGAAACTAAGGAAAAAACCAGGGGAAAAAAAAACCCCAACCAATTCTTAGGAATGCCACTAGAGAGAGAAATGAGACCCTGTTCCTTAGTACCTCTCACTCCGTGGGGTTTCCTCCAGAATACGTCTCAGTCATGCCTCAAACTAAAATCTACACTTGCCTCCTTCCAAACAGCTCCAGCAACTTGGATATTTGGCAGGTCCCTGTGGTCCCAATTTAGCTCTGCACCTTCAGGTCCCGACCTTTGCCAGCGGCTGCTGCGGAGTTAAGGGGCAATTTAGCAGCTCTTAGATAGCACCTCCAAAGAGCAGAGGGGAGGGGAAAAAAAAAAGTTCCAGCAAATCCTTGGAGTTTAACACGTTTTGCATTATTCACAGAATCAGCTGGCTTGCAAGAGACCGTCGAGGTCATAAAGTCCAACCCCTGATTGAAACCCACTGTGATGACCAGACCATGGCACTCAGTGCCACATCCAGTCTCATTTAAAAACCCCCAGGGACAGTGAATCCACCGCCTCTCTGGGAAGGCCATTCCAACACCTGATTACTCTCTCTGTAGAGAATTTCTTCCTGATATCCAGCCTAAACCTCCCAGGCAGAGCTTAAGTCCGTGACCTCCCGTCCTATCGCTGGGAGAAGAGACAGACCCCAGCTGGCTACATCCTCCTCTCACGGAGTTGCAGAGAGGGATGAGGTCACCCCCGAACCTCCTCTTCCCCAGGTTGAACACCCCCAACTCCCTCACTGATATCCAGCCTAAACCTCCCAGGCAGAGCTTAAGTCCGTGACCTCCCGTCCTATCGCTGGGAGAAGAGACAGACCCCAGCTGGCTACATCCTCCTCTCACGGAGTTGCAGAGAGTGATGAGGTCACCCCCGAACCTCCTCTTCCCCAGGTTGAACACCCCCAACTCCCTCACCCTCTCCTCACAGCACTTGTGCTCCAGTCCCTTCGCTGCCTTCTCCGGCCACAACCCACTCTCGGCACTGTGACTGGCCTCTCTCCAGGACACCGCTCACCATGCCCTGCGCTCGGGGGAGGCGTGTGAGGCCGGGACTTGGCTCAGCACTGCTGTG
>VXAU01004384.1:101182-137603 GCA_013399695.1 Formicarius rufipectus | reverse complement strand
CCAATGGAAGCGGCCGGAAGCGGGGCCGGCCGGAAGCGCCGCGGGGGCGTGTGAGGGGCGGGGCGGGGCTGGGGCGGGACGGGGCTGAGCCGAGCCCAAGCCGCACCTAAACCGCGGCTAAACGGAGCCTAAACCACCTCTAAACCGAGCCCAAACCGAGCTCAAACCAAGGCGCTGGCGGCTGACGTGAGGCGGCGGCCCCGCGGATGATGCGCGGCCCGCGGGCGTTGCCGGCCCGCTGAGCTGGGTGCGAAGAGCGCCCCGCGGGGTGGTCGCCGCCGCCGCCGAGGCCATGCCGTGCACCTGCGGGAACTGGCGGCGATGGATCCGGCCGCTCGTGGTGCTGCTCTACATCGTGGGGCTGCTCGTGGTGGTGCCGCTCTGCGTGTGGGAGCTGCAGAAGCTGGAGGTGAGGGGCGCGGCCAGGCCCGGCCCGGGGCGCTCCGGTGGGGCCGCTCGGGAGGGACCCGGCGGGGAAATGTGTTGCCTCATTGGTGGCTGAAGGGGTAGGTGCCAAGAGGATGGAGCCGGGCTCTCCCCGGTGGTGTCAGGTAATAGTAGGACAAGAGGCAATGGCAGAAACTGATGCAGAGGAAGTTCCACCTGAACGTGAGGAGTAACTTCTTTACTGTGCAGGTGATCTAGCGCTGGAGCATGTTCCCCAGAGAGGGTGTGGAGTCTCCCACTCAAGAACCGTCTGGATGCAACCCTGTGTTCTGGGATGTGCAGGGAGGTTGGACCAGATGACCCGCTGTGGTCCTTTCCAGCCTGACCCATTCTGTCATGTTGTGACAGAAAAGGCTGAAGAAGTGCCACGGTGCTGCTGGACATGTTTGTCCTGCTGCTCAGGCCCCAGGGAGATGCAGGGGGACAGGGCAGGTTTATTTCCCCTTCTGGTTCCATGGTAGCTGGTGTTTGAACAGTTGGTAGGATGCTGAAGAAATCAGCCAAGAGTCACAGAATCACAGAATGGGTTTGGTTGGAAGGCACCACGGAGAGTCACCTGTTCCAGCCTCCCTGCTCAAGCAGGGTCATCCCAGGACACATGGCACAGGATTGTGTCCAGGCTGTTCTTAAATATTTCCAGTGGAGGAGACTCCACAACCTCTCTGGACAGTGTGTTGCAGTGCACAGTAAAGGTTCCATATGTTCCATATGTTCAGGTGGAACTTTCTGTGCATCAGTTTCTCCCCATTGCCTCACACCTCAGTGCTTGGCAATGCCAGGAAGAGACTGGCTCTCTTCACAAGTTCATCCCAGAACTTAAGGTGTGAAACTTTGTAATAAGAGTGGGATTCATAAAGGCCATTCTGTCTGATCAGGGAGAATTGAGCAGATCATCTTTACTGATAGAGAAACTCCTCTTTCATGCTGGTGGTATGAGTTGCATACACATGTGAGAGAATTGCTTCTCTAGCAAGTAAAATTTAATCCTTAAAATATGTGTATTGTGATAAGGGCCTGTGCCACTGGAGGTAAGCTTTTTCATGGTATAATTTTCAGGACTTAATGACAGTAAGATCTGTCTTGAATGTGTTTAAAATTTTCAATTTTGAAATCCTGTTCTGATGCGTAATGGTTGTTTATATCAAAGTTCATACCATTAAGTCTGATACTTGTAAAGAAACAAAACTGGAAAGCAGTAGAAAACACGGAATGTTGATGTACACTGGGGATCAGAGAATAAATTTTCAGAAAAAAACCCACAGAAGAGTCTGTTGTGTTTCTCAGGTTTTGGTACTTTAGGTTATTAATGTAGTTATTTTTCAGAGAGCTTTGGTTTAAAATTTCAGCTGTATGTTTTAGCAGACATTATATTTTTGTGTATATACAGATCTATTTCAGTTTGTTATATGAAACTAATTGGTGACATGTTGGAACTAGATTTTAAAGCTAAAAATTCTTTAAATTCCCAAGCTTTCAGAAACCTTATAATGCAGCACTGAACTGAGACAAGTTCTAGAACTAAAGCAAGGAATCTGTTGTGGGTTTCAGTTAATACAATAATATGCATTGCTCTGTTTTTGTAGAGTGTTTTATGTGCTTGAAATACTTTTAAGACTGAAATTTTGATCTTGCATCGTTCTTTTTCTTTGTAAGGTTGGAATTCATACCAAGGCATGGTTTATCGCTGGGATATTTCTGCTGATGACTATACCAATATCTCTGTGGGGGATACTACAACACTTAGTCCATTATACTCAACCTGAATTACAGAAACCAATAATAAGGTAACTTTTCACATTTTGCCTGTGCTACAAATGTTGAATTCAATTCAGACTAAAAAGACTTCTAGTAATATTAAATGTTCTTTTGTTACTGTGACAGGATTCTATGGATGGTGCCGATTTACAGTTTAGACAGTGTAAGTGTTCTCTTACTTTTAACAGCTCAATAAAATTCTGTTTGCTGTGGGAGTGAGGGAAAACAGTGTGACACCAGAAACTGTGCTGCATGGAGAGTGGTAGCCCTAGAAGCTTCTAGGCATTCCTGTTTATGGAGTACATCAGAAACATAGTTCTAGTGATAATGTGTTCTTCTTGTGGAGCTTTGGGGATAGCTTTTGCTAACCCTTCTTACCCCTGTCCTTGAGTATCCTTTTATGACAGATGTGGAAAGGGGTATGACAAGAGCCTCCTTTTGTTCATTCCATCTTAGCAGCAGAACTGGAAACTAGTACTGACTCAAATTCAGTGCTTTACCTTTCTTTCCCAAGTTAGGCTTACGACTAAAATTCTTTCCTGAATTGTGCTGAGTGCTAAAATTATTCCTCTTTGCTTCAGGGGGCAAAGGATAAAGTATTTCACACAGTTCAACAGCAGTGTGACACCCAAAATTAGAAACTGAAAGCTCTGACAGCTGACCCGTAATCACAGTTTTGCTAAAAAAAAAAAAATCCCATTTCTGTCAGAAATTATGGTTTAGAGAGTTGGCTCCACTTTAAGGCTGATTTGTGATTTCTTCTATATTTTGCAAATATGTCAGAGCATACATTTACAACATTAGATACCAAAAGAAATCAACTTCATGAACTAAAACTTAGTTCTTAAAGCCACCTTGAAAATTAATACGTGAATTTCAGGAAACAGTTTTATCCTGTTTCCTCCTAACAGAAATAGGTTATGTGTAGTTACTGACATAGTTACTTACCTGGTTACTTTTGAACAAAGCATCTCTTGTGCTGTGCTTTGAGCTGCTTGCATTTGAAGCAGTGGAGGTGCAACCTGGAGTTCTGTATTTACAGAATGTTACTTTCTAGCATGACTCTCTCATGAGCCAAGTGCTTCAAGCCCTGTTTAGTTAGTGCCTGCTGTCTCATGAGGTATTGCTTGGTGAACTATCCAGCCAGTGTTGTCATTGGAATTTTGTCTTTCTTGCACGTAACCTTTTGTGTACCTCTCTTCTTACAGTGGATAGCTTTGAAATACCCCAACATTGCAATATATGTGGACACATGTCGAGAATGCTATGAAGCTTATGTCATCTATAATTTTATGGTTTTTCTTTCAAATTATCTAACCAACCGGTACCCAAACCTTGTATTAATAATAGAAGCGAAAGACCAGCAAAGGCATCTGCCCCCTCTGTGCTGCTGTCCCTCATGGGCTATGGGAGAGTGAGTATATGATGGCATCTTAAAATTCTAGGCTGTGTAATCAAATGCATGTTTCATATTTAGCAGCATAACTGTTGTTGCTTGACAGAGTCAGTTTGTAGAGGTTTTGTTTATCAGCCATCAACCTCTGCTGAAAGGGGCTGTGAAGGTGTTTTCGTCTGGCTGTAAAACATCCTGCAAATTACACTTAGTTACTAACATGTGTTGCCTCAAGTGGTGCATAAGGAAACTTTCTCATTTTTGGAAACTATTGGGGAAAGGTCTCATTGAATTTGCTCCTTTGTCTGTCATAAAATATTTGCCTAAAAACCTCATGTGTAATCAGTGGTAGGCCAGGTAGCCTGTTGCTTTTCCTTCCACAGGTGAGCATGAAAGGCATCTTGTGCACCTGTTTATTTCTGCATGCTTAAACTAATAAAATCTCTCAAGAGATTTTGATAAAGCTGTTTCAAATGTTGAAGGCAAACTCTGAATCTGTGTCATTCTTAAGCATCTTCAAATACAGCAAAAATTGCATTCTCTTTGTTTGGCCTTGAAAGAAGTTTTTCATGGCTGAAATAAGTGAATCATCGAGTATTTCCTGTTATGTGTCTGTACAAGTCCAAGTCTTTTGTGTATTTTGTGTGTACACACTGTGTACTGTAGTATCTGAAGTCCTGGAAGCAAAGTTGAAATTACCATAAAATAAAAATTTACTGTAGTGAGTCTGCTGAGAACAGAAAACTTCCATAAGTGTGTTTAAATCTTTGTACAATGAATTTTGTTTTCTCTTGCAGAGTTTTATTATTTAGATGTAAACTGGGTGTTTTGCAGTACACTGTTGTCAGACCATTTACTACCATTATTGCTTTGTAAGTATGCTCATAAATAATTACTATTGATCTTCAGGATGTAATTTTGAGTTACACTGGAAAGAATTTTCATGCCCTTTGTATTGAGTCAAGGCAATTTCAAAGAAGACTCATGTTACATACCAAGTGGGTGCCAGCAATTTGAATCAACCTATGATTTCTTTATGGCTTCTCTATAGAAACTTACTATTTGCAGAGCTGAAATAATAAATACTTAATGTCTGCTGCTGAAAGCTCTGAGAGAGGATGTGAAGTGCTGTTAGGGTAGGAAAGACATTTTTATAATCTCTTTATTTTTTAGATTTCTTTTTCCTCCTTCCTTTTCTTACTGGCTACAACAATTGGGTGTTTTTAAAGACAAGTTTCACATAAATTTCAAGATTTTGTAAAGTTTGTATGTAACAAGCTAGACTGTGTGCCTTCATACATATCATACAGACTGTGGTTGTGCAGGAATAGTAGGCAGCTACACATGCTGATGCTGAAAGCTTAATTTCATGAACTTTGTATTGCTGCCTATTACTGTTAGTTCTGTGGGACTGTGGAAAAAGTTGCTACTTGCAATGAATAGCCTTATAAATATTTATATTATATATATGTTGTTAGAAACTGATTCTTGTACAGACCCCCAAATGCCCACCTTTGAGTACCAAAAGAGTTTTTGGATTCTAAGAGGTGATGCAATGTAATGAAGGATGTAGCGCTCCAGGAACGTGATCTGCTACTACATAGTGATTAACTCTCAAAATTCTTTCAGAATTTGTGAATTAGTGGGAGTGTATGATGAAGGGAACTTCAGCTTCAGCAATGCTTGGACTTACTTGGTTATACTTAACAACATGTCACAGCTAGTGAGTATCTAGAGTACATCTTTCTGCTCTTTCAAGTTATCATATTAGCATTGTTTGAATCTTCTATGTGACTGTGTACATCTCTGGTAATTCTTATGGGTAGAATATTTTCCAGTGTAAGTCAGAGTTGCTATCTGTTAAATATTATATATCCAAACCACCAGAAAAACAGATAATCTAGAAATTTTATTATTTTTACTACAAAGCTCCGTAAAGCAAAGCAGTGTCCCACCTCTGTACAGCCTGGGTATTAGAGCTGCATACTGGCCCCTCTGCAGAAGAGATGATTTCACTAGCTCCTATAGCTTCCTACCAGCACACACCCAAAGAATCAACAGTGACTGTGTTAAAAGTTCTGTGTTTCAAAGCTGGTAATATGGAAGAACTGGAAATGGTGTGTGCAGTGCTCAGATTCTGGCCTGCCTAACACCTTTTCTTGTTGGGTCAGCTGCCAGATGATGTCAGGGTAAGGTGGCAGCCCCTAAAATGGAAAATTTCATTTTGGAGGTCATGTGTTGCTTTTACATCTCTTGGCAACAGCTGCAGGAGTCAGAACAGCAGGACAACTGGGATCAGTTGGAAATTACATTTTTCTCCCCACTGCCACCCTCGAGTTCCATGGGTGACTGTTTTGGAAGAAGGTGGGACAAAAGTCCCAGCAGCAGCAGCATGTACCTCTGGTTTCCTGGTTGACATGACTCCTTATGGAAACTTAGTACTAATAGGGTAGGAGAGTGTGTATAAAAAGGGAGATCAGTTCCTTAGGTTTGACTATACAGTAGTTCAGATTTGCAGTGAAGATTGCATTTGTTGCCTGATCTCTCAGATATTAAGAGAAGTCTGAAAGAACATGTGCTTTTTATGCCATTTTCCCTAGAGATGAGCTTGGCATTGAAAAGATTTCATGAGACCTTCCTATCCTTTGTAGAGTGTGTAGATGGGTACCTCAGTCTCTGCCAATACCATGCATTTCAGAAATACAATGTCAGGCAAAAAAAAAGAGCACTTCAAAACAGTAAGGCAAAGATTCATAAATCCAAAGCCTCTTTTTAAAAAATAGATTTTTAAGTTTGTATCATACTGTGAAACACCATCTCTTCAGTTAAAAAATGTACAACTTCTTCACAAAGGAAAGAAGGATTTGAAAGCTTTCCTTAATTTTCTTTTCCTTGTCAGTTTGCTATGTATTGTCTGGTGCTGTTTTACAAAGTACTGCGTGAGGAACTGAATCCTATTCAACCTGTTGGCAAGTTCCTTTGTGTGAAGATGGTAGTTTTTGTTTCTTTCTGGTAAGTGAATTATTTACTCATTACTTCTTGCTCTCAGGGTGGATCATAAAAGAGCTAAAAAGGCTGGATTTGTTACTGAAGTTTAGGGGCCTTAAAAAATCTACCCATAATCTTAGTGAAGTGCAGTGAGGGGGAAAAGGGTACTGGTATGTTGGACAGACCAATCTTGTTCACTTCAGATTATTTTTTAGACTTGGTATAAGGTGATTCTCAACATAACTGCAAATGGAGATTCTGAAGTAAGTTATTTCAAAACTAAGTTGTGTTTTTTTTTTTTTTACTTTTTAAAGTAAAAAGATTACTTTTTCAAAATAAGTTTCTGTGAGTGTGCTGTTCAAGTGTCGGTCACACTCAGCTGCTGCTAAGTGAGTGTATTTGACTATCTGACCATTACTTGGTGGGCTGCAGCAATATCCTGAAAGAGAAGCAGCTTGTTCTGATTAACTGGAACAACAAAGTCTCCTGTGGTTGTTTTCTCTGGTGGTTCTGCTGGTTTTCAGAGTCATTCATGAATGTCATCTCTTTTTAAGTCTGTTTCTTCCTTTTACAATCCAAATATATAAACAGCAAATGTTTTGTAAGACTCTTCCTGTGTACTCATATGAACAGGGGCCTAGTTAACCAGATTTGCTTGCAAATTTTTTGGCACTACTGTTACAATAATAATAATTAATCTTTATAGGCAGGCTGTGCTCATTGCATTATTGGTGAAAGTTGGTGTTATTTCTGAGAAACACACCTGGGAATGGCAAAGTGTGGAAGCTGTGGCTACAGGCCTACAGGTAGGACCAGACTGTTCCTTCTGGGAGGGAAGAGTTGTATGTAAGATGACATAGCTTATCTCAAGCAAATATTATCATACTCACTGTAATCAACAGGCTGGATTAGTACTGATTTTATTTGAATTGGGCTAAGTTTCAGTCAGTCACCCCAAGTGAGTTTTAAGCTCAACACTTCTATATCCAGGAGGAATATGCCTCACTTAAATACTTCTGTTGGACAGCCTTGCATTTCTTCATGGAAGTATTCACTGTAGAGCTGCTGCTTGTTGAATGTGCATTTCAAGCAAGTCAGTCCCTGTTAGCCACCAGCTCACTCAATGAGCTTTTAAAGGGTCTTAGGTACTTTGATTCCCTCTAGCAGTGCACAGGAGAAAATAAAAAACTTGTCAGGAGGGTGAGTAACAAACTTCTAATTGCAAACTTCAGAGCATTAAGGTTGAATAAGGTGCTTGGCAAATTTTAAAACAACACCCTGTGAAAGTAAGGCACTTCACAAAGAATTGGCTTGGCAAACTCTAACCCATCCAACTTCAGGTTACCGAGATTTCAAGAAAAGGAAGTTAGGAGAAGAAAGAGAGTGGAAAAGGAGAGAGAGTGAGAAAGATAAATAGTCATCACTTTGGATCCAGCGACGTCCCAAGGTAGTGAGGCACATCATGTCATGACCTTTGTATCTGCTCTGATCTCCCGGGGCCCTGCCCCCAGATAGGGCTTTTCGTGTACCAGTGGCTTGGTAGGCACTTGGGGACAGGATCAGAGGCTCCAGTGGGTGTGGAGCAGTGCACTGCCCCACCTATGCAGAACTTGCCCTGTCCCTCCCATGCAGAACACGCCCTGCCCTTCCCCCTTCCCCTCCTTTAGTTGTTTTGAGCCAGTAATAATTCCTCCAGTCTCCTACAGTCCCTCAGGTGGTTCCTGTATGTACATAATGCATATGGCTCTTCAAAGCCTGCCATGAATATCCCCCTTCTGGTGGAAAAGTATCCCAGGGCAATTGTGGTCTTCCAGCTGTAGAAGAGACGCAGAACTGCTTTTCTCCAGTTATGAATGATTAAGTCAGTGTCTCTCTCACTGCAGGATTTTATCATCTGTGTGGAGATGTTCCTGGCTGCTATTGCACATCACTACAGTTTTTCCTACAAACCTTATGTTCAAGAAGCTGAAGAAGGGTCATGCTTCGACTCCTTTCTTGCAATGTGGGATATTTCTGATCTAAGGGCAGATATATCAGAACAGGTTCGAAATGTCGGTAAGTAACACAATTGTACAATCTGCATATGTATTTTCCAGGCTCATGGCACACTATTGTCCATCTCTGTAGTAGCTTGAGAACACTACAAGATTAGTAGCAGCTGCATCCCTAGAAGATTTCATGGCTTATCTGGCACTTTGCTCTTTTCAGTACTCCTGACTGCTTTTGAGTCTAGTCTTTCATTTTTCTTCTAAAAGTTTCAGGTGTATTAGTTAAAGAGAGGGATGTACTTTCTGCTTTTCTTTTAAAGAGAAAGACATACCTTTATTTAATAAAACTAACAATGTTCCTGTAAAACTGATGCCAAACAAAGACTTATGTTCTAATTTAATGTGCCTGTTTTAGAGGTGATGTGTTCAAAGACCAGTATAGTGCTGGAAGAATTAAAAAATATTTTCATTTGGCTTAATTTTAGGAAGGACTGTTTTGGGCCAGCCAAGGAAAATGTTCTTTCCTGAGGATCATGAACAAAATGAGCATACAAGTTTACTGTCTTCATCTACCCAAGACCCAATTTCTGATGCTTCTTCAATGCCATCTTCACCCATGGGTCATTATCAGGGGTTTGGACACACTGTGACACCTCTCACAACACCAACGACAGTCCCTGCAGTCGATGGTATTTATAACCCCTCTGCTACTCAGGATGCTGAGGAATCACCTGAACTGGAGCATGATTTATCAGAGAAAGCTTTAGATAAAAGTTAAACAGAGCTTTTCCTTGAAAACTTGCCACATGCATCATGTTAACAAGTACTGTTAGCAATGAAATTTGAAGAGTTACTGTGTGGAGAGGAAGAGGACATGGCTGTAACTGACAACTGAATTCTGAACCTGTGATGGCTGTGAGGATCTGTGAGTACCCCGTGGATATAAAACACGCACACTGCAAAGGTTTCTGCAGACATTTCAGAATCAACTCCTTCAACTGCTAGACCCTTCCACATCGTACCAAAATTATACTGACTTTCATTAACACAAAAGAAACATCTGCAAAAATACTCTGCTCTTCTAAAGATGAAATGCAAGTATTACTAGCAATGGGAAAACTAAATTTCAAGAATGTAATTTAAGGAGGGCAGTAGCAAAAACTGTATTAACTTTGGTTGTCCTCTTAATGATGGTTAACTTCCACACCCCACTCCTGAATAGAGTGTGAGTGAAATGGTTAACTTCTGTACAGATGCCATCTCCTTCCCTTTCCTGCATAGCCCTGTCATGAATAAAGTTAGTACAGAGCATCAGTAAAGAATCTGTACAAAGAAAGCATTCCCTACAGGCCTTGCTATCAAATTCCATGCTCAGATCATATGGTTGGCTTATCTGTTGTCCTTGTAGCTGATAGTTTGTAAGTCTTTTACACTCAGAAGAGACAGCCAGGATGGTAAGTTTTGGATTAATACCTTAACTTGACTAGATTTTTTTCTACCCTTCTAAAATAAGAGTAACGGTTACTACCTTAAAAGACATGGAGGGGGAATAACGGATGTCAAAAAAGGAGGTAGCAAACCAAATTTATTTCTTTATTTTGGGCTGCAATAAATTCTTTACCACTTACGGTTCTTTTTAAGCTGTTAAAGCGGGATATCTTGACAATGTGTCTGTAGTAATTTGTATTCTTAAATTTGTGTCTGTGATTGTGTTATGCTTCTAGTATAGCCGGGATTCAAATGTAATAGCTGTTTTTTCCCACCACCACCCCGGAGAAGACCTTTGCTAAGGTAAAACTAT
This sequence comes from Formicarius rufipectus, assembly GCA_013399695.1. Classification (NCBI taxonomy): domain Eukaryota; kingdom Metazoa; phylum Chordata; class Aves; order Passeriformes; family Formicariidae; genus Formicarius; species Formicarius rufipectus. The sequence goes on along the minus strand of VXAU01004384.1, from coordinate 127,231 downwards.
GTAGCTAATCTAATACTGGAGTTACTAGGATTAGATTTCAGACCACGAAGCAGGACACTTGTATCAAAATGTTATTTTCCAAAATCTGACAGTGACAGAGGGTTATCCCTTTTATCCCATTATCAGATTTATACTACTATTGCATGTTTGCAATCTGACAAAAAACAACAAACAAAAAACCAACCAAAAAAACCCACCGAAACCACTAACCTTCTAAATGACAAGATTTTAAGGTTTTTTTAAAGCATTCTTAGCATTTACAGAGTAAATGTTTAACTTCTGGCTGTCAGTAAGTTCATCTTAAGTGCTTTTTTTGCAGGACTAGTGTGATGTAAATATTGCGCCTTACTCACTAGGACTGCATATTTCATAGTTGAGTATGTACTTGCTGTGTCTGAAAGTTAGTGAGGAACTGAAAATCATGATTTTCAATTTGCCAAGTCATTGCCTTTGTTGTAAATAAGCAAATAAAGATTTTATTTAAACTGTTCATCTTCTGTCAATTTGATTTACTGCTAGAGTAACTAAGAGTGTGAGTGACTACGTGGCTACAACTGTCCTCCTCATGGAAGAAGGGGATCTAAAGAATAACTTCTACAAGAGTTTGTGCTTTCAGTATTTGATAGCTCGTACTGAAGAGGGAATTGTTTGGGCTGATGAAGAATCAGAATCTACTTATTTATGCCTGATTCCAGGTTATAATCTTATTTATATAACAGTGACATTTTAAAACAAAACAACTTTTAGTAGTTCACAATGCTTTGGGACTTCAGTGCCCATTGTAGCCCCTACGAGAAATAACCTGATTTCCTCTAAGTGTACAGGTGAAAAGAGGCAGTGGTAGAAGTAATATCTGAAAGATCAGAGCTGCTGGAAGCTGAGTAGCTACTGTGCTCGAGCTTTTCAAAACCTCACACTGAAGGACTTTGGGTTTTAATACCTGAAATTATGTTTGTGTAATGTAAAACTTCAGTAAGGTACAGAGGGGAAAACAGCTCTTTAAGGTCCCTTCTTCTAGGGTGTTTCTGGAAAGCTACTAAGTTATTTTACTATTCCTCAGTTATTCCATTTGCACAATATTCCTGCTTGCTATTTTTTTTTTCTAGGAGAAAAGTTATTTCTTCATGGCAGTGTCTTACAGGAACATAAGTTTTCATAAAGATTGCTAGTCAATTTCCAAAACAAATGGAAGTCTTGCAATTACACCTACTGTCTTTTGAAAAGTACTACTCCAGTATTCCACAGCATCACCTCTCAGGATTATACAAAAAGTCTCTTTGCAAATAGTTCATCTTTCACTCTGTTGTCTTATGCCCCATCTTCTCCTAAGTTTTTTTCATCACAAGTCTTACGCATTGCTTTTGCCTTACTCAAGGAGACTAGAATATGTCTTTTTCTCTTAAGTCATTTTGCTGTATTTTCTAAAAAGATTAATAAATGCACCTAAGCACTCTTCAATGTTTTTGCTTTTATCAGAGGTGGTCTTCACTGTTTTCTATGTAGTCTTTGTAGTCTTCATGTAGTTTTCTATGTAGTTTCTTTGTCTTACTCTCATTCACTTATATTTTGTTTTGCATAGGATGGTACACAGTTACTTTATCTTCAGAAAATCGGACTTTGTCATCACATGTCATGACTTTGTCATGTTTTGGAAAATACAATCAAATGGAGACCTTTCCTCCATCCTTCTAAAAGGAGCTTTCTAACAGCAATTTGTCAGGTGCAGGTTTGGCTGCAGGCTGGGACAACCACAACCCCAACAGTCCCTGAAGTTAAACTGAGGGTGCCCATCTGAAACATTTGACCTGATGAAGAGTATGAAATTACTTTAGCATGCTATGAGATTCCAGAAAACTCAGTTGTGAATGGCTATTTATACAGGCTGCTGTTAAGGAAAGACCACAAAAATGCCTCTTCTCCACTGAATAGACAGCACAGTATACAGCAGCTTAGCTATGGAAATACCTTGCTAACAGTCTTTCTCCTCTCTCTACAGAGGTAGAATCAGTGCTGAGTTTGAAGCTTTTATTAGTCTTCTATTTGGACATAATTTAATAGAAGGAACTTGTTACCTGCATTATTCCAGGATTATTCCATACTGTAAAAAGCTATTTGGGAGTACCACTGTGATGTATTTTATATAATTTTCTTACAGACAAGTTCAGGCCCACTGTATTACAGAAATAATTCTGGGGGGGATTCCCAAAAATTCACTAGCTTTATCTTTCACTATACATAACTTGAGTTATCCAGCAGCACTCCTCTACAGCTGTTTAGGATTCTCTGTGTGCAGCATTGATCTATGATGCTGCAATTGGAATGCTGTTACTGTCCCAACACATCTCAAGACACTGAAGCAGGAGGCTTTTGGCAACAGAGGAGTGCAACTACAGTTTGAGAAATACAGACTTCATCCCACACAGCCACAGCTCTTTATTTCTGTACAGGCATCTAGATGCTTTTTTTCTTGCTACAGATAACAGAGTGGCAGAAGTCTGTCTCACTGTTGCAGTCACTACACTAGCTAGCAATCAGGTTTTTGCTGCAGTGAAGACAATACCCCCCCTAACTTCTTGGTAACATACCCTTATAGTGCAAATTTTAGTCCATCAGTGGAACTTATGGAGGATTAAAGCAACAAAACAACCGTTTTGAGCAGTAAAGTTCAGACTTTAATACAAAGTAACAGCAGTGATGTTCTGAACAGTGAATTTATGCATAGGTCATTAACCACAAGGCAGTTCACACATGATTGTTCACCGTTTGACTGTAATGCTGATATTGCTTTTATGGTGCTGAACATCCAGCACAAGTTGATCTCCAGCCTGAACTGGGATGGGCTCATCAAGAACAACTGCAGCTTGTTTCCAGCGTGAGGACTCATCAGATGTGTTCAAGCTATGGTGTTCATCTAGATGGATGTGATACCAGAAGGGAATTGCGGTGACTTGGCCAGACTTACAAATATTTACCTAAAAATATTTAAAATATTAATCAGGTATACTGTTTGCTAACTTCTTTGGAAAGGAGGTAGTTCAACAATTTCCATCGTTCTCAGAGATACCTGCAGACAAGTATATTGTGTATGGGAATTTTCAGCCCAGAACAGTTAATGAGCAGCTCTGCAGAACAGCAGTTAAACGTGCTTTGGGCTTCATGTACACACAACTCACCTTCACTTCTCTGCTGGGGCTGTTCAACAGGGGGTTCATGAGATCCAGCCTTAAAAGCTCTGCTGGCTTGCTCAAGGGTACACAGGGTAACGTAGAGAGATCCAGATACACACGAACAGGTACCTGAGATTACATACCATAACTTCAGGCATCAAAGAACCATTAAAAAGTGAAGAATTAGAAAACTTAATAAATAACATGTAAGTTGCCAGGAATTAGTGTAATGCCTGTCAGAGATAGATTAAAAATATGAAGTACACCCTTCTAATCCCTTTTGAAATGGGATCACTGGGATACAAGCTAATGATGGGAACAGTAACAGCATGCTCTTCCGTACAGTAACACTGCATTTGTCATCACTTGGACAAAACCCAAAACAGTTCTAAACCAAGTTTATCTCAAGTTCATTGTTTATCTCAAGGTCATTGTCTGGCCTGGCCACATAAACCTCTTCATAATGTCAATATTTTCTTACAGCTTGGACCAAATCTAAACACGTACACAGCTGCAGGCTTTGAAACTGAGCCTGGGAGACAGCTACCAACTTCATACCTTGAACTGGTTGATAAAAGGGGCTATATTAAACCCAAGAGTGGGTTCTGTTCCTTGGACAGCACTCTCCAGTAACAAAGACTCCGACTCTACAAGCATCCCATATACTAACACGTACTGTGGGAAAATCTTCCCTCCACTGTGAAGTAAACACCTGTAAAATGAGAGATTTCACCTGTAAAGCATATCAATCAACAGCAACGAAAGAACATTAATTACATTTAAGAAAGGCACACTAGATCTTCCCCTGAAGTCAAGTGCTCCTAAGCAGCTGGATCAGACAAAAAGAGGAAACTTGTCATACAGTACTAAAATTATGGAACTGCATCATCTCATATGGTGATATTTCACAAGGATGACAGTGGGATTTATTCATAGGAACAGTATCTTATACTGAAGGACTGGCAGAAATGCCTAATAAAACTAAGTCTGGAAGTGTGCACTGGTGGGAGGCATTGGTTAAGGAGCACAGTATCAACCACCTCCCTAAAACTGAGTGGTTTGGGTTTCCTCTTCCTAGAGCAGGCCTCATGAGAGGAATTGGATAGCTGTGCAATGCACTATTTGATGTATTTTCATGCCAACAAATTTGAGTCTTGTGACAAAAGTCAAGTAATTTTTCAATCTTTCACGTCATCTAAAGATTTATTCAAATCTTAGAAAAAGTAGTATGAGCATATATTGTTTGGAATATTCTGCTCTACAGAACCATGACAGTAATTTTGTAATAAGAATGAATATTCTCAACATTTTGCAGTTAATTATGGATTCCTAGAAATACTTCTGTCCATTTATACTCTACCTGGATATTGCAGCCTTTTCCATCACCTCCTGCTGGATTAATCCTGATGTCTCTATAACATCCAAGATAATAATACTCCACAATTTGTCTGATTTGGGTCTCTGTAGCACTACACTTTCTTCTTCTAAGTGGCTGAGCCAGAACTCCAATGTTTCCTTAGGGAAATTATTAGCTTCTGAAATGATGTTAAGTGCTGCCTGATGCTGTTCCTTCTCCACAGAACTATAGGCTCTGACTGGTCCAAGTTTGCCAGCTATAACTGGCAGGATGGAGAATCCTTCAGATACATCTAAAATGTACAAAGGATCGGGAGCCACATCTAGAGAGCTCTTGTTTTGATTCTCTTGGAGGTTTATCCCACTGCCATGTCCATCAACATCCATGGAGTGCAAGTCCTTACTGGGATTTAATGACAAGAGCACTTTGCTCATGGCAGCTTTAAAGCATTCATGGTAGGGTACATCATTCAGCAGGGCTATTTCTGTGGATTCCAACACACACACTTGGCTGCTGCCATCCTGTTTGCTGGTTGTCTGAAGTCCAGCCAGAGCATTACATAATTCAGCCTCATTGCCCAAACTCAGTGTGTTGTCTCTGTCACTGAAATCCATCCCACACTCTGAGGCCAAAGAAGAAATCTTCTGGATCTTCAAGTAGCAATCTTGGCAGCAAACCTCCATCATCACAGTATCTCCAGTCTTTACAGAATAATCTTGGTAAAAGAGCATTAAAAAATCAGGGCAGTTACTTTATATATCACTGAAGCAGCCATACAGTGATTAAAGCAAACAAACAATCAACCCACCCACTCCCTTATATCATCTGTCCATTAGTTGTTACTAATGTGTATGAAAGAGTTGTTCTCATTTGTACCCTCAAGTTGAAATCTGCTATTGTGCATTCACATTTGCCTTAAACTGCCTCACAGTAGGCAAAATCCATTTATTCTCAAAGTAATATCTACATTTATCATAGACAGACTTCAGTGTTCTGCTGACAGCAGAGCAGAACAAAAACGTACCAGTAACGAAACTGCTTTTGCTTGAAAATGTTAGGTATTAAATACCTAATCTTTTAATACCTCCTGCAGACAAAGGTAAACTCCTAGTTAGATGGAAAACACCAGCTACAGTTTAGAAAGGGTAATTAAATCAAAATAAATTTTCCTGGAGTGTTTACAATGTGCAGCTCAAGATGGTTTTTGGACACTGTGTGTATGTTCCAAGAAAGTCAATCCACTGTTACAGACCAGAATTTCAAAACAAAAATGCTATAGAGTTTTACAAACATTTCTTTCAATGGCAACGTAAAAAGAGTCTCTTCCCTCCCCTGTGCTTCCAGTTGAACCATTCTGTGGCACAGCTGCCCCTACTGTCTATGGATACTGAACTTGGAGCTGTGGACAACCCCAAGGGTAGGCAGGTCTTACAGAGAGAGGTGGATAAACTAGAGAGCTGGGCAATTACCAACCCTATGAAATGTCACCAGGCCAAGTACCAGATTCTCCACATGGGACAGGGTAATCCTGGTTATACATACAATCTGGGTTACAAGAGGCAGTAGAGCAGCCCTGCAGAAAGAGATCTGGGGTTTTGGGTGACTGGCAAATTGCATAGGAGGAGCAGTGTGCCACAAGAGCCAAAGGGGCCAACTGTGTTCTGGAGCAGATGAGCATCTCCAGATGGTCAAGTGAGGTGAATGTCCTGCTTTGCTGTGCACTGGTACAGCCTCACCTTGACTACTGTGCAGTTTTAGGCATCAAACTATTAATGTGTCCAGAGGAGGGTGACCAAGGCAGTGAAAGGCCACAAAGTTGTTTTATGAGGAGCGACTGAGGTCATTTGAGTTGTACAGCCAAGAGAAGAGGGGAGACCTCATTGTAAAACTTCCCTCAAAGGTGGCAGTGCAGGGAGAGGTGGTGATCTCCTTACTCTGGTGTCCTGGTGACAGGACATGAGGAAGGAGAGTGAATCTTGTCTGGGAAGTTCAACTGGACATAGGGAAAAGGTTTTCACCCAGAGAGTGATCAGTCACTGAAACAGGTTCTCCAGGGATGTAGTCACTGCACAAAGCCTGCCAGACTTCAAGGAGCATCTGGACAATGCTCTTAGTCATGTAATTTAATTTTAGGTAGTCTTGCAAGAAGCAGGAAGCTGGACTCTATGATCATTATCAGTCCCTTCCAACTCGAGATGTTCTGTGAAACAAGAGAATAAAAAATGGATGAATGGAGAGTAGACAATGCTGAAAATGGCACTGCCAATGCCTCTATGTGAAGAACAGTATACAAGTTGAGTCCAAAATGAGGGTGAGGGGCAGGTGGAAATGTTCAGTTTTGTTTCTGTGCCAGTAGCAGCTAAAAATCCCTACCTCGCCTTCCCCACCTCCCTTTCCTAAGTCACACCTTCACTAAGCAGAACCAGTCAGTAGTCCCACTTTTTGGAGTTATTTCAAAATGCATTTAATTCAGTATAGAGAAAAAAATCCCAACTTAATGAAAAGCATTCTTCCAGATCTTAAGCAGGTCCCTCTGCTTCACAGCAGAGTCCCAGGCATAAGCAGGGACTGTGCTCTGCAGACCAGAAACATGTCCAGGAACCATCTCACAGGTACTTGGTGTTGAGCTTCTAATCCTATTTGCTGCTACTTCCTAGTCTCTGACATAACCTCACCAGCTCACAGACAAAACAAAACCACAAGAAAATCCACAGGACCTACCAAGGAGGCCCTGCACAGGATAAACTGCCTGTTCCCAGCAAGTTTCCTCACTGGGACTTGTAGATAGAGCATGTTCATCATCCAGCTGTAGTACAAACCACACCACAATAGCATCTAGTATTCCTCCTTGAGTGACTGGCAGGCTGACCTTCCAGGGCTTTCTAGTCGCAAGGCTTTTCAGCTCCTAACCAAAATGGAAAGAGGAAAAAATGAGTGTGAAAGTTTATTTCCATTTATGAAAAAATATTTTTATTGAACTAAATCACCCAAAATTTCTGCACCAATCCATGAGGACACTCAACAGAAACTTGATGTTAATGAGCTTCTACAAATACCAATTATCATCATTAGTACTCACTAGCACAGGAAATGCATTCCCACATGAACAACCTGCATCCATCAGCCAAAAAAGCAAATACCTATGTCTAAGAACACATATTTAAAACTGCTGAAAAATGCAAGAAAGACTTCAGACTGGCAAGACTTGCCTTATAAGAAGTAATAAACTCCAAGGCCAGTCTTTTGAGCTGGATTCAAGCCAATGCTTAGGCACTGTGCTCAACCAATTCTAGAAATACTGTGTGCACGCACTGAATTCACTCAAACAGAGATCCAGAAAAATCATTATAAAACAAATAAAGTCAAACATTTTTAGGATGTTTTCTCTGCCACCTGGGCTATAGGCCTTGAAAAGATCAGACATGTACAATTTCACTGCTAGGAAGGACTAAGGTCCCCCCAAAAGGGATCAATTACACATTTCTTGATACTTCTAAAAGATTTTGAATATATAAGAGGAATTAAGTCTTTTTCCACGTACAGTTAATTTTTCTCAGGAATTACCTTCTGCTACCAACACTGCCAAACGTAAAAGGACCCGCTCAAATGTCTTAGTTTGACCATAAGCCAATTAACGAGAGGTCAAGCACAAGGGACCAAAGGTTCTCTTAGTCACAACCATTCTGCTTGGTAACAGCCCTTCCTAAACATTTATCAACTTCCTGATCTGCTTATGTCAGTTCTTGTCCTCTTTAAGTTTCAATCTTAAAATACACAAGGCAAAAGAGAAGCTGCACGCTAAGAACATGAGTAGCTCTCACACGCTGCCTTTTCTGCCCCCCCTCTTCATTATCATTCTGTGTCCTCCAAGAGTTGGTCTACCTTTCTTCTCACAACTGAGAGGTAGCTGAAAAAGGCACATATTAAAATTACTGCATGCTAACAAAGTTCATGATAACATCTCACTGCTCTGCAATAACAGTGCTTCACTGCCAGGCATTTTTCTGGTACCTCTTCTACCAAAGAGAAAAAGAGCAATTTGAAGCTTTGCTGGCATCAGGTCCCTTGAAGCAAGACAGCAAGGGCACAAGCATGCTTCTGTTTCTCTGTTTCTGTGAAGTTAAAGATGGTTAGGAGTCTATTTGACATTAAAAACATTCTTCCTGATTATTCTTCAAGAGCAGCAGGCCTACAGTTCTTGTCCACCGAGTTCTAGTGACTGCAGTGTTACATCTTCATCACTTAAAAACCCAATTGAAGGAAGTTATTTCAGCTTTCCCCACTTTCTAGCATACTGCTTAATCCATATTTATCCCTCTTTTAACCATTTTACAAGCTTTTTCTCTATCATTCATGACAATTGCAGATTTGAACAGCCCTAGCACATAAAGATGGCAATTTATCAAGTAGTCTTGTTAAAGGGAGAGCACAGAAATTAAAGGAAAGATGCAGGAATAGGCAGTAAAACCCCAAAATGATGCTATGCCTCATATGTCCTCTGAAGGAGACACGGAGAACTTAAATTAAAATTAAATTAATTACATTTATTTAATTAAATAAATTAATTAAATTCAAAGTAGGAAATGAGATTACAAACAGAAGGAAAAACCACAGAAAGAATGCAGTTATCAAGTTTCCTATGTCTTGATCCTCAATTTCTCACACCGTAACCTCTTGTGAGAATTAGAGAGAAGTAATATCTGTAACTGTTGGCAAAAGTGCAGTTCCTTTAGGGCCTGAAAGTGACTGAGCTTTAATTACTGGCTGCAGAGGTAAACACTCACTTCCCCTCCCAAAGGCATTGATCTGCTGCCAGCAAACATGCACAAAGGCAGTACCTAGCAAGGTGCAAGTGCCTGCATCCTCTAATTACAGCCACACCTCATCCGCCTGCCTGGCAGGAACTGAGCTGCTGATGCTGCTAACAGGAGCAGTAATGAAGTAATTAGCATAAAGCAGCTGGGTTTGTTTTTTAAATTTGACTTATTATTTGTATTGATTTATTGGAAGCCTCCTCTAGCTCAGTTTAAGAAACACTGTTGTACCCCTGTTTTAAGTCTGGTCCTCAGTTCTGTCCATTTGGGTCTGGATAGTTAGCACAAGCAGAATAAACACATTCTTTGAAATATGAGTTTAGAAAATGGGCCTTTGAAATTGCCTTACTAGTGCTCAGAGGTTTCTTATCTGAATTTCAAGTTTTTAGCAGGTAATTCTACTACTGTTTGTAAGTCGAGCAGGGTTTTTTTATTATTATTTTCTAATAGGAGCACAGACAATTTTTCCTTTGGATTTTTAGCTTAACTGATTGAACATTCAGGCGTTACCATGATAAAACACATACACAAAAAAGAAAACCAAACAAACAAACCCAGGTTGAAAGTAACCTACCAGTGTTTTTGGAATTGCCACTTTTGCCCAGGGACAATGTAACAACAAACAGTAATCAACAATTCCCAACCACATCAGTGATTCACATCAGTGGCATTTCTCCTTTTTTACTTATGATATCTTCACATTTCCTGACAGGAACACTCCATTAGTCTAACTGAAACTTCAAAGGAGCAGTTCTGAAACACAGTTTAAAGAGTAACACTGTTCTTTACTCTTTAAAATTATCTTTACATGTTTGCCAGCAGGCAGATGCTTAAGAACAGACAGCTCTCAGATTAGAGTAATAGTTTCTTACTGATGCTAGAAGCAGAAGCAACATTAGGTCAGAGATTGCTGCCAGTTGTATACTGAACAGCCTTGTCTTATTTCATTTTTAATCTCAGGACGTCTGACAAGCCAACTAGGAAAAGCTATTGATTCAAAAACACTGCAATTCCTGGCCAAGCAGTAGCCAAGAATAATTTCATTTATATAACTGAATGTATTTTAAGCTCTGACTCAATGCTAACTCCTCCCCACAAGTCAATGAGCAAGAAGCACACCAGAGATCAGATGTTTCAGCTTTTTAGCATGCCCAACTGTGGGTAGCTGAGGTCCTTGCCTTACAGTCCAGATCTATTTAACATATGTACATAAACACATTTTGCTTAAAATGCTCAATATAATGCTGCTATATTTTAGAATGCCATATTACAGAAACACCCTAAGACACAAAGGAGCTGAAGGGTGGAATCAAACTGGTTAAATAGGCTAATTTTTTCATCTCTCTCTTTTACACTTACCCATCAACAATTACAGACATTTTTATGCCAGGCATAAAATACATCCTTTCTCTTGTCTTTAAGAGTTTCTGGAAGACTAACTGTAGAGGAATAAACTAAGTCAGCTCCACAACTGCATAAATCATTCAAGATGGATCTACTGCATCCTTCCTCCCTGTGCTGAGGCTGGCAGCTGCTTGATCTTATGGTGAGGTAGTTTAGGAAGTTCCCTAAACTATGCCAAGCAAAAAACCTCCACCTTCAAGAACTCAAAAAATGTCATCTGAGGAATCAACCAACCAGACAAGCCTCAAATCCAGGTGAGGATTTCAGTGCAGCCCTGCCAACTTCACACTTATGAACTGATCTGAAGTTGAACCCAAAAGCAAATAAAATATGGGACTCCAGCTACTCATAAAACAATTACTTATGAAGGATGTTAAAAACTATCATTACCTGCAGGTCATTGAAATCCACTGTCATGACTTGACAGGGTTCTGTCAGGGGTATGTAACCTCCAGGAATGCGACTGAGCTTCTCAGTGGTGTAAGGCTCAACAGTTTCCTCTGAACCAGCAAAGGCATATGTTGGACTAAAGAACTGCACTGCATTTGACAAGCATACACCAGCAACTTCTTGCAATTCCACTCTGGAGTAAAGGAAAAAAGAGAAGAAACAAAACTTGAAGTCATTTGATCAAAAACCTCAAGGAATTTCTCCCTAGGCTGGCTAGGTATTTTTAAATGTACAGAGTGTTAGAATAGAAAAGCTTAAAAATACTAGAACAATTCTGTGGGGCTTTGTTGTATTCAGAGCAGTTCTAAAGCACAGAAAATGCACATCACTTTCTAGAATTGGAACAGAAAGTTGTTATCAGAAACCAAGGAAATGCACAATGTGTCTTTTGCCATAGGTACAGACTTTTGCTCCCTTCAGTACAACTCACTGAGTCTCGACAGGGAACTAAAGAAGAATAAACCCTATGATAATAAGAACAAATAAAGCTTTTCTTCTGCTGCATTAGACAGATATTGCAAGTATTTCCTTCAGGTGAATAGAATAGTCAGAACAAAGATCAGTATGCAACAGGAAAATGGATTTTGGGAGTCTCTTTGAGGTAACCTTTTATTTTGCACTACTTTTATGTATTTATTAAGCAGAACACAGGACTTTTCATAGTTACACAGCTGCAAGGAAACTCTCAGTCTTGATTTTTTGGTGGAAGATATCTTTACAGCTCAGAACACACATAACCTCTCTTATAAAACAGACGACTAATTGGATTTCTGGAAATGACTTTATACAAAAAGCTTCAAAGACTGCTGCTAAACTGCTTTAAAACAATTACATACACTGTCCATCTCTTAGGTCTGAAGACTTAAGATATATTCTTATATATTCTCCAAGTATGAGTCAGGAAGTTACGTAAGTCTTGCACAAGCTACATTTTTTATTATTCTGAAGAAGTGTACTTGCCTGAGAAGCACTTAGTGCTCCCCATTTCAGTGACAGCTACCAACCAAGTCTACACTCTTCTAGTGTACTCAGAACTTCAAATACCAACTAAATTTCTATTTCTAGAACTGTTTTCAGTTCTGAATCACATTCTCAGGAATCTCCCCTCCCTGCCAGAGATTTCCTCACAAACTAAGCATGACTAGACAGGCTGTCTGATAATATTTTCATCATATGTGGTCATCCTCTTGAAGCTCACAAGTGCAGCACTCAGTAAGTTGTGCTTTGTCATGTTCTTAAGTAAATGTATCTTAACCATCATGCAAAGCTAAAAGACATAGGACTCCACTTTTGGAGCAGGTTCCATAGCAAAGGAAAGCACAAAGTAGTAAGTACTTCACAAGAAATACAAAAAAATTCTGACGCATTACTGATAGTTGCAATCTTCTCACCCGCTCAGTGAATATTTTAACAAGAAGGATGAGAATGTATTCCTCTGCATTTGAAACTAAATCTATGTATTATTTTAAAGAAATACCATCACTAAAAGAGAAGAGTTGCTCTACAATGCCTGTATTATGGAAGAGATTCAGATATTGATTATTCAGACATTATCACCATTCTGGCTCAAATAGATAAGCAGAGAAGTTCAGTCGCTTTATTGCCTCTTTTTCTGGGGCCTAATCAACTAAAAATAAAACACTAAAACTCCCTGAAACCTGTAAAGAAATAGTGTCTTCAGAAGCAAATTAAAGCATATCATAAAAGTATTTTTTAAAATGACATAACACCACAGCAGAGTCAGACCTAGTCATTCCAGGGAACACAAGCAATGAGTAAAAGCAGCATCAGCTATAGCAAAGAATCATTACAACTGTCACTAAAACATCAAGTAATAAAGCTACAATAAGTGGTGAATTGACATAAAACCTTTTGTAAAGTTGGCTTAAGTGCACCAAAACCAAAATTACATGAAAACTGATTAAGATTTATCTAGAAATCCACTATATCCTGTGGGAAAAAACCCCAAAACAATCAGAGTACAAGAAATGTGGCATAACTTCAAATTACTTAAACAATGGGACTGAATACAGAGCAGGAGATCAGAGATATCTGTGATATGCAAGATTATCACCAACTGAACTGAAAAGATTCTCTCTCTCATCAAGATGAATCAGTGTTTGATGATAGATTAAACACACTTTTAAATGTACTTCAGGGGAAAAACCTAAAGTATGCATACAATTCTGGGCTCTACATCTACTTCTAAGCACTCAAAAAAAACTTAAAGTATGAGGAAAAGCTCAAAGTTGTATCAATTGTAAAAGACAGAAACTGTGCTATATGATATAAAAAGCATGAAAAGATACTTTCACATTGCTATTTCATTATGCTCAGAAAAAAACTCAAAGTTTTACTGTAGATGGTGAAAACACTTAAGGAGATGTGAAGACATGAACATAAGAACAATTCAAAGATATCTGGATAGTTTAAACCTGAGAAAAGGCAAGAAGTGTTTTACATAAAACTTATGTTAAAACAGACTTCAGTATTGTTACTATAGCAAAAAGGATCTCAAACTACAGAGGCAAGTTATTTAAGACATTTTTATTCTTTCTACGGCATATAATTAATTTGTAACAATCACTTCAGTCCTGCTGGTCAGCTGACCTTAAGCTATTACAATGGAATGTCAATTCAGCAATCCAAAGCTAACAGGACATTAACTTCCATTCTGTGTAAATTTTCTAAGGAACAGTCAATGCACTGTTTCAAGGGAAAGCCTCTTTTAACTGATGAATAATTAACTTCTAAAAGAAATTATTCTGTGACCATCGACCATGGGAACTTCTGTCTCTTTCTGGCCACTGGCCAGGTCTACATTAGAAAAATCACTAATGCAGCCTGGCTACTTTTCCTTCAGTGTACTGAAGCTCCTTTAGAAATTAGTGTTTTCTTTAAACAACAAGGATTGATCCTAAACAAAACAGATCCAGTCCAAACCTCCCAGACAGAGACTGTCTTCATACAGTGATACTGTACTAAAAAATGAGAATAAAAATAAATAAGAAATAAATGAATGGAATATGAAATAAACATGAAAGAAGTCTGAAGGCTGGTCTCAGCAAAGAAACCTTACTCTGTGCCAGTTCACAACCAGACAAAAGACACAGATAATGCCAGGTGTTCAGTTAAACATTCAAAGCCATTTAAAAAAAATAAAGAGAAGAATAAAAGACAAATCCTCAATAAACACAACTGCTGTCTCTTCCCAAATGAAAACATGGGTTCAAACTGTGGTACAGGTTATACATACCTGTGATGTCTACGTATCTCTTTGCATTCCACGGCCATCCCAAATATTGTAGCACTTGCAGGAATAACTCTGCCATAGTCTCCAGCACTGATGTCTTGATTTTTAGGCTGTGAAAACATGAACAACAGCATGCAATGAGACAGTGATCTATTTCTACCATTACTAAAAAGCCTAGGAGTTTCATATTAATGAGACATTCAAGTGACAGTCAAAAGGTCTTAGTGGCTAATAAAGATTCTGGTCTTTCACATTTTGTTGACCATTAAAGGAGTTTCTTAAATACAGTATTTCAATACACCAAGGCTTCAGCTTTACTTTTCAGACTACTTTCCCTGTGTAACCCTAACAGTGTTCTTTAATTTGTACTCTCTTGGAGTATGTTGACACATCTAAATACCTTTCCTTAGGCATCATTCCTATACTTAACACTAGAGGTCATCAGTTTCAATTCAATACGTTTCAGACAGCTAAAACTTTTTCAAATTAGTTGGAATCAAAGCAACGACTTTCATAAGATGTAACAGAGATTAACCCGTAAGACTCTCTCTCATATTACTTTGCTTAATGTATGGTAGCTAAAATGCAAAAACCTAAAGTAAAATCTGAGACCCAGTGGAATTGTTCAGTCTTCCAAATAGGTTCAAGACATCAAAAATAAATTAAGAGTAGAAGCATATGGCATATTTACCAAATTATTATACAGTGTTCTCTGGCATAATAATGAGAAATAATTCTACCATAATTCAGCATTTTCTGCTTTGACTGACATGACTCTGCTACTAGCTGGTATCTCAAAATGACTAGATTGTAATAAAACTTGCAGGAAAATATGTCTTTAAACCTTTGTAAATAACACCTTTTGGTGTTACCTGCAAAGCTGGGGGACAAAAAAGATTAAACCAGAATGAATCCACAGTGATCAAGAGCAAACCATCTCTGTACAATGGAAGGTTACATCGGGGAACCATCCACTGCAAGCACCTGTCTGCCTCAAACAGGAGCTCACAGAAGTACAATGTATGTTGTTACTTCACTGCCATACACCAAAATCAAACTCTTGAAAAATACCCACGTCACTCATTTTTAGCATACCAAAAGGAATGAAATATCTACAAGAGATAAGTTTCTCATTCACATAGATCTGGAACGTGTGCTCACACGCACACATGTGCTGCTATATGCATATATTCATATATTTATTAAAAACCAAAACAGCAATCCCATTTATACATAGGTACCCACATCACTTACCTTTGGTTGTAAAAGCAGGTGTTCCCAAGCGTGTATCAAGCTCTCCACAATTCCTTCTCCAAATAAACCAGCATCAACTGTTTCTGTGACAACCAAGGAAACTCTACATAACAAAAAAAGCACCATGAAATAAAATGTGTAACACACATTCCTGTTAACCATTATTCTTTAAAAAAACAAAACCAAAAAACACGTATCAGTGTGAGCTCAGGGCAAAACCATTACCAGTGTTCTGAAGTTTCAATACAGATAGACAATTTAATTCTTTAAAAAAATTACATGTTTTGAATTGTTGTTAGCAGTTATTCAAGACGCAGATAAAAGAGAACAAATATTGAGCAAGAATTTACCATAAAGCCTCTTGTTCAGCATTTATAAATAAATTGTGTGGGAAGAATCTAGCCAAAACAGGAAGATGTTTCAGCCTGGGCACACAGCCAGTGATACTGCAGAACATTTATTTTGTTCAAGAGTAGGCATCCCTGCATGTGTTTAAAAAGGAATTAAAAACCCCTAAGATATAATCAAAGTACAATAAAATTACTACACAGGAGTAAGAACCCTAAAATCCTAAATCCTCTGGAATTAAATCAAGGAAACATACAGCATGATTAAGAGAAGACCTTTCCAGAACAGTAGTAATTTACTCCTGACAGGTGACATCTAGTAACTCATTATAAACATTAAAACGACATAGATGTTACTGTAGCTCAGCTGACACAATTAGACAAGGCTTGACTAGCCTGAACCATGTGAGCTTCATAATTTTTGATCATGAACCTGTACCATCACCAGACGCTTTATTAAATGCTAGTATCTCCATCCTATTCACAAGTAGCTGAAGTGAGCTACAAGTTGTTAAGTATCACAGTGTTAAAATTACTTTTACCACGTAGTAATCTAATTTCTCTTTTCCTGTTGCTGCAATATACTTACTGCAATATGCCCCAAAGCTCCTACCAGCAAACAATTAAACTCCTTAATTTATGACAATGTTGATCTACCATAAAGATTAGTATGATCTGAAGAACATGGCATTTCTGCACTGCTCTAAAAAACCCTAAAATGTAAGAGAAGCTTCCCACATCATTGGGAATAGCACAGCAGTGTTACTTCAGGTCACAAAGCATCTCCTACTTTCTTGAAATTAAGAGCAAATTCAAAATACTATCACAACAGAAAGCAACAACGTACCTTTTGGGTATGTGCTTTGGAATTTCTATATCAAGTGACTTCAAATGCAGAAGTTTGATCTCTCTTTCCATATTATTTGCTGCCACCACATCACAGGCAAGCTCATACATGGTTTTTGATAATTCACAGGCATACACACAAGATGCTCCTGCCCTTCTTGCAAACATACTGAAAAACAAAAATTAGGGATTTTTCCCTCCTCCATACCTGTCTCATATTTCTAACAGTTCAAGTTCAAAAATCATTATTAAGTGAACTATTATCTCCTGTGTGAACATTAACATTGCACAAGTTGATATCCTCTTAATATGCAATCAACAAAGAAAATCATCACAGTTAGCATAAGGATAATCTCCCAGCTATGCTAAATCCAGTCTTTAGACTCAATACTTAAAGACAGGACAAGTGACATTACAGGCCAAAACCAACATGAGTAATTTATATAGCACAAAAAGGATCTGCAACAAAGTTACCAAAAATACTACTAAGCTCTAACTTCTAGACTCACTGATTTCCGAAAACGGTGGTTTCTTTATTTATTTTTTTCTCCATAAAGGCATGGAATTGTTTTTTTTTTCCACTAGCAACCAAATGCTGTTAGACAACGAGCATGTTTCTTTTAAATTCATGTTAAAAATCAGCCCTTGTGCCATACCTCAAAATTCCTGTTCCTGTGCCAATATCAAGGACAGACGTGCACCCTGAGCGGACGGCGCTCTCGATGGCCCTCAGGTAGGTGAGGTTCCTCTTGGCATCATTGAGCATGATGAAGTGCCAGCGCTCCACCAGCCAGTTTGCAACACGGTAGAAGTTCTCCTTTGCATCAGGAAAGTCTGGGTTGAGCTTCACTGCCTTATGAAAATACCCAGCTGCTTCATCTCTAAAGCCCATTCTAAGAGCAAAAGTAACAAATAAGTAGAAAGCATGCATTCAGCTGTAAGTATTTGTGGGTCTGTGGAAGTACTGTGCATTAGTTAGAAAGATTATCTTGAGAAACACTGGCATTGCCTTATGAAAAAGAATGATTTACAGCTTTACATCAAATCACTGTAAAACACAAAGGCAGTTTGAAAATACCACTGTGTGCACCAACCTCCATCCACTACTGCATCCTTAGACAAAGTAAAGGGGTTTCACAAAATTCTGGGGCAACAATATGACAGCAGCAACTCTGCAATCCAGTCTCACAGATGTTCAAGTCATGAGAATGTCATAAACTCCAAGACCGCTTTACCATATTTAACTGGAACATACTGCCAAACTACCAGATTTTGAGTTGCCAGCTCTTGCATTAAGTGCCAATTAAAAAAAACCAAACACAACAAAAAACACCCCCAAAACAAAATAAAGAAACAAAACCAAATCATGAACTTGAAGTAACTTTTTCTGATAACCACAGCACATACTCGAGTCAGACAAGCACTTCAAAAAGCCCCAAATCTATCAAATACATGTATACATTTTAATACAATGCTGGGAAAGTGTTGTTAATGTTTGTTTAACACAAAGTAATCACAAAAAACAAACCTAATTAACACTGTCTGGATTGACAACCTGTGATTTCAGTCTTACAATTCTAGCCAGGCTTAGAAGACCCAAGCAACAGCAAAGCATCCTGTTCCACACAGTTTGGAGTGAGAATGCCTTACACTAATAAACAAAAGATAAAGCTCAAACCATGTAAGAACAGCCCTACACAGCACAGTATACATGACCAGCTTTTTCACTTCAAAAGTGTGTTATATATGACCTCAAGAAAGACCAGAATTAAGAGAGTGTATTAAAAGGCATTCATTCTCATAAGATCTAACAGAAGAGGAAGAACTTAAAAAACTGCAGGTTAACCACTATCATTGTGACTGTGTTTGGTCTCTTTTTTGGTTAGTAATTCCTTACTAAGCTGTTAGAAAACATTTATGGTTTTACTTTAGGAAAAATATTTTTATTTTTTTTAAACTTTTTCTGTGACTGCCAACATTCAGTTTAGCATTGGCTACCCTATTTAAGCTGCCAAACAGATTTAAGTTCAACAACACCTCCTGCACAGCATTAAGCATGTGCTTGCATTTGCAGTGTGAACCTTACAAAAAGTGAATACACATTACTACAAACCTGAAGAGATGTTCTCCCATACTATTACATATCACTTCATCATTCGGATACAGTTCAAGTGCTTGTTCGTAACAGTTAAACAGATCTTGAATCCGTGCCAGAGAATCTAGTTCTTCTGCCCATTTGAAGAGAGTAAACTGGAATGTTTCCTAGAAAATAAAACATATACTAATGAGTTGCTAGGAGTTACTAACGGTAGGGAATTGAGTTCTGAAAACATTTAGAGGTATCCTGGCATGCACCTGAACACCCTCACTCCCTAAGCAATAGCATATAACTCTTTGCTATCATAAAAAGAGTAGTTGGCTCACGCGGAAAAAGAAATAAGCTCTTGGATATCCAAGGAGGATCCAGAGGATCATCACTTGGCAGTGTTTACTAAGAGCCTGTGTGTGTATTAATGGAAGCTCCAATGCTAACATGGCCCTACTTTTATTAAACTTGATTGACACATGCAGACTAAAAGAAAGCTGTCTGAACTCTCTTCACGTAAGCATACAGAGCTTGTTGAACTAAGCATTGGCCATCTCCATTATTACTGAGGTTTTCCAATTCTGCCTTCAAAATACAAGCAGAAATCAGTTACATACAACAAATCAAAGTACAAAATGCGTCACAAAGACCTCAAGGGAAAACAATACATCAAATTGTTTCAAGTAATTCGAACAGCACTTACTTTGACACTGGTTTTTAACTCAGGAGCCAAATTTAGTACCAGGAGATAGTGAGCATACGCAGTTCCAAAATCCTGCTCCTCCAGGCAATGCTGAGCACTCTGCAAAGACCTGGAAACCAACTCCCGCCTGCCAGCTTCCCGACCACCTCTGTGAAATTTGGCATTGGAGTTCGGCATTCTGAAGAACATAAATATCCACGTACCCTAAAAGAAAAAAAAAAAAGGAAAAAGATAAAAAGTCACACACAACATATTGTAGACTAAAAAGCTTGTACACAAAGTTGACAGATCAAAAAACATTTTCATTTCCTCTGGAGTTAGTAATGACATCGTCCCATATCCTAAACATTCAAAAACATGCTCGTCTTTATGGCACTGGTAATTCCACCAGCTCCGAGTGTTCACTATGCAAAAGTCAAGCACACACCAGGTCCTGGAAATGGATTACATATCTTGCTTTGTAACATTTATTTTTGTAACAGCCATTCTAGCATGTCTCCGACCAAACAGTTCTTGCACGCTGGAAGATCATGCACTCAAATTTCACAATCAGCCACAAAATCTGCAGGTTACAATTTTTCTCCTTGAACAATAGCACTTTTACAAAGCAAAGTGAGCGAACGAGTTCGCAGTTTATCCCATGCAAAGCAACGTGAATACTTTTCCTACTAAAGAAACATTAGTTACCAAAACCAAGATAGCCCATATAACCAACATGCACATTTTTACGCCTGCCTTGGTCACCACTGTTAACTTTTAAAGCTACTCACGCCAGAAAGGGCTCACACCGCCTGCGCTGCTTCCAGATGTGTCCCAGAGCTGAAGAACGCGAAGCTTACGTGGAAAGGGACTGCAAGAAACACAGCACTATCACGACAAGGCGCTTTGTTGTTCGGTTATTTTTTTATTATTGTTGTTATTTTTCCTAAAATCCCCACCAGACCCGGCAGCGCTCTCAGGGCCACTCCAAGCCGGGGAAGGCCGCAGGGCCCGGCCCTCCGTGGGATGCGGGGCCAGGCACTGCCCCACGGCCCGGGCGAACCCGAGAAGCTGCGGGGGAACATGCAGGGGTAAGTTTCCCTGCGGGCAGGCCATCCATCACCTGCTCCGGGGCTCTCCCTGCCCGGCGGGGCGCGGAGCGGCGATCCCGGCCCTCCGCCGCCATCCCAGCGCCGGGGCGGGCCCACGGCGCCTGCACAGCCCCCTCCGTAAAGGTGGCTTCGGCACCCGCCCACTGCCGCCGCCCGCATCCAGCCTTTTAAAAGCTGGTGATTCAGCTGGCGCAAATGCGGGGTTTGTGGGAGCGATTCGGTGTTGGCAGGGCGGTCCTGTGTCGCTCTGCGCTGCGAGGGTGTGCTCCATCGCCGCCACGAAGGCAGCGCCACCTTAAGAGTGTGCCGGGCGCGGGGCGGAGTTGCGGCGTTCCCGAAAATCCGTTCCAGTTCCCCTCTCACCGAATTCAGAGAGCGGTGGGTGAGGATACCGCTCACACTGAGCGGGTGTTCAGCAGTCGACCAGGCCCAGGCGTGTTGCACCTCCGACTAACAACGCTGCTCAGCTGCAGCAGAAGGCGAGGAGCGAAACTCAGAGCTTTGCTCTGCATCCGCAGTGCCTGATGTAGCTCCATCCAAAGCTTGGGATAACGCTTCTCTTCCTCCCTCCTCTGCGGGGCCCGGCACGCTGTCTGCTCCCGGAAGCAGCCCTCGAGTGCACGTCTTTTCTTAGAAAGACAGAGTTCCTGTGGCCATGTCCTACTTCTGGGACTAGAGCCGGCCGTGGCTTTGTTCACTAATTAAGAGGCGTTGGGGGGTCGCTTGTCTTTACTTGCCTGCCCCAAAGCATCAGTGCAGCTCGTCCAGGCTTTTGCCGCTGCGGGTGTTTACTGTGTGCGCGTTCCCTTTTGAGAATTTAATGAGTATCCTTTAAAAGTGTCAGGCCAGCGTTTTGAACAAGATGAAAACAACCCTCACAGAGTGGGAACGTGAATTTAGGAAACAGAGTAGCAGCTAAACTATAATCCATGTTCAACTGCATTATTGCTTTGTAACATTATAAGAGAGAGCAGGTCCACAAACATTTTGAGGGAAGTCACCCAAAGGAAAAACCTCAGAAGAGGCAGCTTGAATGATACTAGAATCAACTTCTGATAGAGGCAAGTCATGTTGGAAAAAAACTACATTAACTGGCAAAGCACTTGGGCTGGATGAACACCACGAGGTTGTGCAAATACTGGTATCAGAAAGTATCAAACACTTTATATAGAGAGGACTGAGTTCTAAAGGAGAGTATGTTATTAAATCAGCTGGTACCAACAAGATGTCCTTCAGTGGTGACAAAAAAAAAAAAAAAGAGCTACAGACTTTAGTTACATACAAGGAACAACCTTCTCTGACTTTAGCTTAATTATGCTTTCCAGATAGAGGATGATAGTCTGGTCCTAAGGAAAATATAATCTGTGGGATATGGGGAGAGAGAGAGAGAGAGAGTTAAGAAACCTACAGGCAATTACCACCTGTGGACAGTTAGGTATAACAGGAGCCAGATTGGACCAAATACTGTAATGAGCAAGTATCTGTCACTCTATGATTCTCCAAACTAGTTCAACTGTATTCTTTTTTTGTCAGAGCAAATAAATGCCAAATGGATAGCATAAATGCTTTATAGTGCCTATTTTTAAGCACAAATGAAGTAGTACTGTGTGCTAATTCAACCTATTTGTGGAGGACAATTACTAAAAACTGGCAGTATAAAATCCTTGGAATTTGAAAGAATCAGTTCAGGCCAAAGGCTGGGGAGGATCTTTATTAATCTCATACAATTTTTTTGTAGAACAGTTCAGGAAAAAAATGGCCACAGAATACTATGTTTGTAATAGTGAAAAAGCATATAACTGCATTCTAAAATAATTTGTTGTGTAAAGATTGTGCTGTAAGGCAGTGCCAGAAAGGAATGCCCATCTTATCAGATATATAGATAATGAAATTGGTTGACAGGAGAATAAATAATGTTAATCTGCATCGCTGGTGGTCAGAGATCAGTTAGTTTTTATTTGCGCTCTTTATGGATGAAAGAGAACATGCAGCATAGTGGTACCTCATATATGCATGAGACCCTTAAGATTTTGCAAGCCAGCAGTGATGCCACAATCATGAGCAAGGTGGAAGTTAGAAAAAAACTCTATAAACTCTCTGTTAAACCAATGACAGGACTAACAGAGGTAAAAGTGCTTAGATAAGACAAGAAACTATAATTCCTTGGAAGGATGCTATTGCAAATTATGTTTTCAACACTACAACTGCGTGTTGAAAATGCTGGGAGCCAATATCACTGCTGTCTAATAAAATGTCAATAAAACTTAATGTTAAATTCACTAATTTCTAACTCATCTCTCCATAACATGCAGCCTGGAGACACAATCAGCCACACATGAGAATATCATCTTTCATGAAAACCAGAATGATCATCAGACAAGAACGTAAGGAAGGTAAGATGGAACAAAACGTGATACACTAGTATATGTCTGTTGCATAAAATCATTTGAAGAGGGTATTTTCTGTAACCATGCTTGCAATCAGTGTCAAAGGAAATAATCAAAGCAAAGAAAAATATGGTATTTATGGAGAGGACATTGCTAGAGCTTCACATAGTCAATCTATGTCATAGTCTCTTAAAAGAAGCTACAAGAAGGCTGTAAAATTTGATGACCTTGAGTCGGGAATGGGGCAGAAGGGATTTTTCTAAACTGCTGATATAAAAATACTTCAAGACTTAATTAGTGACAAAAAGGCAACTCCTTTTATTGCTCATTAGGTAGCTAACTATCATAAATTAATGGATTATTACTTTTTTTTTTTTTTTTTAATCACAGTTCTGCAGTTCTCAGAGTCCAATTGTTAGGTCAAGTTTAGAAAAATATGTATTTAATAATTTTGGTGGTAGGAATCCAGGATATTGTCTGGATACAAACAATGGATAAATAGTGTAGAATATGCATGTAATATTGAATTTGGTTCCTTGGTTTATTATATAAGAACAAGTTAACTCTCCTTATTCTGGGAAAAAAATGTGTCATGTTAATGTATGTATTTCTGTTGCACTAAAATTGCTCCTTTTAGGTGCAGCTAGAACGGAATACATTTTTACTTCACATGATTGAACCATGTGGACCAAGTTCCCTTAATGGGCCTGTCATAGTAGGACAAATGTAAATTTTAAACCTGATAGGTTTTTTGCCAGCTAAAAAAACTCAGTACTAAACATTCTTCCCCCCCCCTTTTTTAAAATTTGAATGCAAGCACAAATCCACACAACACCTTAGTGGAATTATAATAGGGAAACTACAAACAAGCATGAAAAATATTATTCTAACAAATGCCAAGGACAATTGCAGGTCAAAGTAAACAAACTATTCATGGAAGGCATATTTACTCTTGAAATGCTGCTCCAGTAATCTAAACAGAGATAAGGTTTGTTTGTTATTTCTTCAGGGTGTGGGGTTTTTTTTTAACAATTCTTTTTAAACTGAGTTTTGAATAACATAGTAGCTTCTCAGTTAAAAAGTATTAGAAAATAAGTATCACAGCAGATAATGTGATCTAGCAGAGTGATTTAAAAGGAGAGTCATGAAGTGCCCACCTCTTTCCACACTTGACTTCTGCAGGTCAGTGCCTGGGATCATAAAGGGGTTGATACTTACACCACCACTTGTCTTCATCTCAGACATGCAGATTAGGTTTAACTGTGGGCCCAACAATAATACAAATAATTAATATCTAAGCTCATTGTTTTAAATGAAGCAGGAACTAACACTTACCAAAATACAGGAAACAAAATATATTGAAGTTACTCCTAAAGAAGACACCACTAAAATATATACCACCCAATCATCTAATAGGGTCCCACCAAAGCTCTATGAATTGCACTACTACTGTCAAACCATTAAAACCGTGAAATTATAGCTAAATCATAAATAAAAGTGTAACTATATGCTTTTTCTGTTTTCTTCACTGAACCAATTCATCATTGAGTTATCTTCTCAAGATCTTGTTCTTGCTGCAGTACTTATCCACAAAAACTGCTTGTATGAGTTTATTGAATGAAGATGTAAAGGTGAATGTGCATCTACTTCACCATGTGTTTCACCGGCAGACACATAAGCAGGACAGGGGCAGGTGAGCAGTGCCAGCCTTCTCAGCTGGCAGACTACCATGGCCAGTTTTGGATGAAGCAGTCTGTGTGCAGTTCTATGCATCCTCCCACCAAGAGCCTGCTCAGCCCCTTCCTAGAGTCCCTGAATGTTTCTGTGAGGTGGAGGTGACCTGGCAGCTGGTAGAACCATAGAGTATGCTGAGTTGGAAGGGATCCATCAGGGTCATAGAATCCAGCTCCTGGCCCTGCACAGGACACCCCAGGAATCTCACCGTGTGTCCGAGAGCGTTGTCCTAATGCATCTTGAACTCTGTCAGGCTTGGTGCTGTGACCACTGCCCTGGGGAGCCTGTTCAGTGCCTGACCACCCTCTAAAAAGGTGACAAACTTTTTTCTGTACTCCAACCTAAACGTCCCCTGACACAACTTCAGGCCATTCCCTCAGGTCCTGTCACTGTCACCACAGAGCATAGATCAGTGCCTGCCTTTTCCCTTCACGAGGAACTTGTACCTGCAATGAGATCTCCCCTCAGTCTCCTCTTCTCCAGCTGAACATGCCAAGTGCCCTCAGCTGTTCCTCATACAGCTTCTCCTCAAGGCCCTTCACCATCCTCATTGCCTTCCTTTGGACACACCCTAAATGCTTAGAGCCTTTCTTGTATTGCGGTGACAAAACCTGCACACAGTCCTCAAGGTGAGGCTGCCCCAGAGCAGAGTAGGACAATCCCCTCCCTTGCCCGGCTCGCGATGATTTCCCTGATGCCCCCCCGGGACACGGTTGACCCTCCTGGCTGCCAGGGCACTGCTGACTCATATTCACATTGCCATCAACCAGCACCCTCAGATCCCTTTCCACTGCAGTACCCTCCAGCCTGTCCTGGATTGCCCCGTCCCAGGTGCAAAATGCGGCACTCGCCCTTTTCAAACATCACACGGCTGGCGACTGCCCATGTCTCCAACTTGCCGAGGTGTCTCTGCAGGGCAGGAGAGCTCCCTCTGCGAGGGCAATACCTGCCCTCCTTCCCCGCTCGGGGACGCCCGCAGTGCCGGTGCTGCGGGGCGGTCGGCGATGCCGATGCCGGTGCCGGTGCCGGTGCTGCGGGGCGGTCGGCAGGGGCGATGCCGGTGGTGGTGCCGGTGCTGCGGGGCGGTCGGCAGGGGCAGTGGCGATGCCGATGCCGGTGCCGGTGGTGCGGGGCGATCGGCAGGGGCGGGCCCGAC
>VXAU01004384.1:53801-101163 GCA_013399695.1 Formicarius rufipectus | reverse complement strand
TCCGGCAGGGGCGGCCCCGCCCCTCTGCCCGCCCCGCTCGGCGGGCCGGGCGTGTCCCGGCGGGGCTGCCGGGAGCGGGGCGTCCCCGGCCGCGGAGAGGGCGGCTCTGGTCGCCTGTGTGTGTGCCCGGAGCTGTACGGGGAGAGCTGCCGCGCTCTCTTTGTGGCTGCGGCTCCTGCTGCTGCCGCTTCGGCCGCGGTTCTCGGGGCGCCGAGCCCCGGCGGCGGCTGCGTCCTTGTCAGCCATGGGGCTGCAGCCCCTGGAGTTCAGCGACTGCTACCTGGACAGCCCCTGGTTCAGGGAGCGGGTGAGAGCGCACGAGGCAGAGCTGGAGAAGACCAATAAGTTTATCAAGGAGTTGCTGAAGGATGGGAAGAACCTGATCGCCGCCACCAAGAGTGAGTGCGGGGTGCGGGGTCGGCTGCCGGCGGCTCGGGGCCCGGCGCCGGGAGCTCTTACTGCTGTGGCAGAGGGCTTGGCGTGGTGTGGCCTCTCCGTTGGGTCCCCCATCACCCTCTGGGGGGACGCAGGTCCTCTCCAGCCCTTCCCCGCAACGGGGATAAGGGGTAGAGGCGGCAGCGGCGGTGGCATCTGCACGGTCCCTCGGCCGGGGTGTGCGGCGAGCCCCGAGCTGCGGAGTGAGAGCCGCGGGGAGCGCTCGGTTTGAGGTGTTACCGGCGCTGTCTGTGAGCGGCACACCCGAGCGGAACCATGTCGTGTATGTGCATTTGCAGTCTGCGAAGAGGCTGCTGGAAAATACCCCTTTGTCTCAAGTTTATGTGTGGCCAGGAATTTTCAGACTTGCGGTGCTGCGGTGGCAGCTCTAGTTAGCAATTCCAGGCCTTTGGCCCCTTAAAGTGTGATGCTGCTTTGTTAATTTTGTGGTTTACACGTTGATTGTATATGTAGTGTATATATGTGGTCAGCTATGCTGTGTTTTGTGGGGAAATCATGTTGTTTTCCTTGAATGACCATGTTAATGCATGTTCGTGTTGTAGTATTCTGCTAATGTAATTTTTTTTCCAATTAGCTAAAGATACAGTAGTGTACTCCCCTAAATATCTAGTAGGATGATCGACTATACTGATTATTCAACTAAAACACTAATACAGTGCTCTGGCACTGTGTTCTCTAAAGTGTGCAGCATCTTTGGTGTCATGGTAAACTTCTGAAGGCAGGGTATTATTCTGTCAAGATATTTCCCTTAAACTGATGGGATTTGGCCAATGCTTTGAGCAGTGTGGCTGCCAGGACATGGTGAGGTTTTTAAAAGCAAAGTTAACTCTTCCCCCCCCCAAATAAACATAATTTACTGATTTTGTGCCTGGGTAAAAAGCTAAGAAGTACTATATCACATTTCAGTTGTTTGTAGTTGTTATTCTTTGGCCAGTTTATATTCAGTTAGAGCATTATTTGAAATTTGTGACTCGGAAGAGTTGTTATAAACCATCTTAACTGAGAGTGTAAAATAAATAAGTGTCCCTAAACTTGGATAAGAGCAGTAGAAGGAAATCATTCCACTTCTATTCATCAAGCATCTGGACAGTATTTTGGCAACCGCCCTAAATGCTCAGTTTCTCATGTATGGTTATGTCTACAGAACTTAATTTGAAAGTGTGGAGCTGCTGGTGGTGAGGAAAGTCCTAACTTGAATGAGCCTCCTGACCACAGCAGAAGCCTATGCTGGTAATTTTGGCTTGCTGTGTAGTGCTCAGTGTGCTTTGCTGTGTGTGGTGGCAGCCAAGAGAGTCAGTGTGCTGACCAGAGCCACCTGGCCTGAGACTGCTTGATGAAATACATAGGGCCAACCCGTGAGAAATATTTAGAGAAGCTGTTTGAGACCCTGCCCACTGTTCAGGTCTAAGCAATGCCTTCATTTCTGACATGGCAGTCAGATGTTTTATTCTTGAGTATAGTTGCTGTACCTTATTCTAACAAACATATGTGCTTGAACACACTTGTTTGAAAGGTAGGAACAGGTTAGACCCTTTCTTACATTTCAGGTTTCTGCAGTTGTCTCTCGTCTTTACACTGCCCTGAGTGACATGGTTGAAGCTGAGTTGCCTTCCTCTGGCACTGGTGAAGTATTGCCACAGTTCAACAAAAGAAACTGAACCAGAGGAAACACAAGGAGAAGTTAAAACCCTTTAAAAGCCCAGTGGTTAGGGTATTGGTTCTCCTCGTGTTTTCAGAAGAAAATACTGGCATCTAAATTCTTTGAGGAACCTGATTCATTTGCTGTCAGGAAACCAAATGGGATTAGTGTGTGAACCAATCTTGAGAAGCGGTCTAGACACAGAGCTAGTGATTCACCTCTGTCAAAGGTGCATTTTCTGCACAAAGACAGGCTTACTGCAATTTAAAGAATTTGATAATAAAGCAGGGCATAGTGAGCTTAGATGACTGACTGCCTCTAAGACAACAATTTATTACAACTTTTGGAAAATTGTTTTAATCTTAACTAAATATACTTAAATATAAATAAACTTAATATCTTAATATCATCTTAACAATAGGTAAAATATTTCTGTGTTTCTAGAACCAGGTAAATGATGAGATTTGCATCTGGTTTAATTGGTTTCTGAGTATAACAGGCTTCTCTGAACAGTCTGTAAAATACAAAATGTAGTAGGTGAGCTATTGTCCTTAAATCTGCATTCCCCCCACTCTCCCCTCCCTTAGTGCTTTCTTTATTTCACTTGCAAGGCAGCAGCTTACAACAAACGTGTCAGGGATTCTTTAGGTGTGAATAACTGATGTAATTGTATAGATCCCACTTCCTGCTTGACAGACAGTCCTGTGAGTGACTTTGATGCTTCCTGTACTGGGTCACATCTTGACAGCTGGAAGCAGATACTTCTACCACTCCT
This sequence comes from Formicarius rufipectus, assembly GCA_013399695.1. Taxonomy (NCBI): domain Eukaryota; kingdom Metazoa; phylum Chordata; class Aves; order Passeriformes; family Formicariidae; genus Formicarius; species Formicarius rufipectus. The sequence continues at coordinate 98,293 of VXAU01004384.1, read as the reverse complement.
CTTGTTTCACAGGAGTCATCAGTGTCTCACAGGACAAAACATGGTGTGGATCCTCTCTTTAGCTCCCTTCCATTTGGGACTATACTGCTGGGAAAAAAAAAAAAAGCTAAAAAGAGACAATGAAAAAAAGAAGGCTCTTTTGCATTCTTAAACTGTTGAATTTCCAGAGTGAAGCATACTTTGTGTATCTTTACAGTTTAAAGTTTCAGTGGTTTCAAGACTGTGATAGGAAGATAAACAAGACTGACTCAAAGCTGTCTGTTTCCTGTGTCATGGTTTGAATCACTGAGTTGTCTAGTTCAAGATAAATGTTGGAAGAATGAATAAACAAAAAATGGTTCACTCTTATTTTGTGACTTAAGTTCAGGAGGGGTGCAGAAAAACATTTTTTTTTCCACTCCTAGTGATCAGTAAATTCAAGCAATATACTCATAAGCTTTCTAAAATGGAAATGCACTATTTCTCACTGAATTCCGGTACACTTAAACCAAATAGGATCAAAATAGTTTGTAAATAACTTCAGAATGGAGCTAGTTTGGATTCTCTTGAGAGAAACTGAATTTAACGGTGCCTGATCAGAGAATCCTTATTCTGAATCGCAGAAGGAACTTAAACTCTTAGTTCTAAACTCTTAAAAATCTGATATGCAAATTGTTGTAAACTAAGGAATACACTGGATAGATACTATGTACTTCTGAATTCTTCTTCCTATGTTAGTCTAACTTTTGATCNGGGTGGGGGATGGTGGTTTGACAATATCTCTTTGAAAGTGAGACTTTTCTCTAAACCTGTAGCAAAAGCTGCCACTTCTTAGGAAACATGAGGGTGGAGTAGGAAGAGTCAACAGGAGCATAGGTTTTGGCCTTGGGCATCTCACAGGGCATTTGCAAAGGATACTTGTGAGTGTGTGCTCACAGCTATTCCATGTGCCTGAAGGCAGAGCCTCCCCATTCTTGGGTTTAGGCCCAAATCAGAGCACAAGTCTGTTAATGGGTCAACTGCAGTGACTTTGTTAGTGGGCTGGTGAAGACAAGACGGATGGAGAAGCTGAGAAAAGAGAAAAGTGGAGTTTCCCAGGAGGCTCTCAAGAGATGTTCTGTGTGCAGTGCCCATTTGAGGGAAGTCTGGACAAAGTTTGATGGGGAAGCATACCTCATGTGGGCCTCTCGGCCATAATGCATCATAAAGCCTTTCATCAAGTCAGGATCAACTACTGCTGTGACACTACAGGATTCAAGCACTGTTTTTGCTCGTTCTAGAATGCAGGACAGTCACCTTCTACACTTGCATCCTGTGCAATTTGCTAGCCAGGGACCCCATTGTGTGGTTCCCACTGGGGTAAACCTGTTACACTGCTTTCTCTGTTTTAGCTGAGAGCAGGGTAATTCCTCCTGTACACTGAGAGTTTGGGTTGTTAACTTGGTTCTGTGCTGTCTTAGCCATTGTATTTGGTGCATGTATTAGGACATCCTGGCTACCCCATTGTGGTCTCTGTAGGCAGCTTAGTATGCTCAGGCTTCTGATGGCTATTTTTGTTTAATGTTTTTCACTGAAGAGTTGTTTCTTGCAGTGTTCCAGGACAGAATACAGAACTGGAATAATGTTTATTTAATCTATAGAAAGAGCTGGTTGGAAAATAAAGAGTTCTTGATAATTGTGAGTGGAGAATGCTGGTTTACTTCAGGGAGGATTTCTGCATTCTAGAGGGTGGAAAAAGAAAGTGAACAGTTCTCTTTCCTCTGAGGTGTTTTTAGTTCTTGGTCATTTACAAGTTTGCTGTCAAGAAGGAAAGGAGACATGAAATCTTGATAAAGCCATTCCCAATCCCATCTCCAACCTGACAGAACAGACTGAATGAAAGATTTAAAAAAGTTGACTAAAGAACCCAGTCCAACTCCAAGAATCAGTCTGGTATCTGTGTTGTTCAAACCCATATTCTTTTTTCTTGGCCAATCTTCTCAATGTGTGGTGGTGGCTGACCTTTCAGACACTGGTCTAAGGTAGGGTTTTGGTCTGATGTGGTATGTATATTGTTACACAAATGTAAAAGTTGTGGTAATCCACAAAACAACACAACATAAAAGCCTCTCAGACCACTTGAGCCGTGGTGCTTTTTTTTAAACATAAGGCCTAATTGTTCATTTTTTAAAGCTTTCCTTAGTGTAATCTGCAGTTATGAAACCATGTACAATGTGTGCCAGTTCGCAAAGTCTTAGGAATTTTCTGCAGCAGAAATGCTGTTCTACTGACACTCCAGTACGTGTCAAAGAAGTAAGATAAAACTCTTAATAAAGGCCTTATTAATAACTTCTAGAGAAGAAATCGACATTCACCAAAGATTTAGGAAGAACCCAAAGTTTGGATAAAAACTAATGTCTTTTTTACTTAATGAGAGAGTGGGGTTTATTGCAAAGGGGCCTGAAGTCAACTTGGGTGCAAAGTTTGCCAAATCAACTGTGGTTAGTTAGGACTGACTGATGAATTAACCTTGAATTCAGTGACAGCTCTGAATTAGTAAATCTTCACATTTAGCATTTTAGAAAGCTATTTTATTTTTCAGTTAATACCTCAAACCCAAGCTATACTTCTGCTGTAAGCCATGCTTTAGATGTCATAACCACAAGTAAATCAATACTGTAATTGAACACTTTGGGTTTTAAATCTGAAACACACTTTGCTAGGGCCAAACTAGATAAAAATTTCTGCCAGGGCAGCACTAGGTCCTCTATTGCAAAGACTACTGAGCAGTATATACCTTTAAAAAAGACCCACCTTCTATTGGAATTGAGCTCAGTAATAGAAGCATTAGGCAACCAATGCAAACAGGTACTTTGGGGCCCATCTGATACAGCTTTCCCTTAATAAAGAACTGCTTATAATAAGAGAACGTTGCTTTTGTCTTCCCTTCAAGATAATTACCACAGCTGGGGCCTCATTAACTATGACAGTACTTTTTTTTTTTTCTTCCCCCCCCGCGGCTTGTAGATAAAATTGCTTCTTTTAAGGATCAGGGAAAACCTTTCTTTTAAGCAAGTACTCTGAAGAACATTGTGTTTAGGCCCCCCCCAAGTAAAGCATTCGTTACTGTGTCAGTAGCTATAAAAAGTGTCAGACTCATTCTGTGGAGGATGCCAGTTTGTCATCTTGAATCTCATCTTTTCAGCTTGAATTACTTACTGACTCCATTGCTGTCTTTGTCCTGGAGTTGTTCCACTGTTTTTTGGTTTTTTTTTTCCTCCCCCTGTGTTAAAAGTAGAACCTTGTGCTGGGGAGCTAGAAGATGGCACAGATAATGTGAAATTTCAGGAATTTTTGTGGATGTTCTCAGGGCTGTCGTTGAATGAGTGTGTTTTAATCATTTGAGGAAAACATGTCATCTTTCAGTTTTAGATAGAATGTGTAAGCAGGCATTAAAGAGAATATTAGTGATTGGTGTAATTGTCAGTCTTCAGGACAAAACCAGCAGAAATAAGTTTGCAATTTTTAGAGAAATCTGGTTGATCATATTTGTTTGTTTGCTTTTGGGGTTTTTGTTCGTTTGTTTCTTTTTTTAATTATTTTTTTTAGTCAAGCCCTTTGGAAACATAATTTCAGAATTATATGGCATCTCAATCTATCTTGAGCTGGAAAATGGGGTGGATTTGCCTTTCAGTCTGTCAAGTGCAAACACCTGCGTGCAATTAAGTGAATTAAAACCGGCCCACTGCTGAGGCTGCAGGTGTGTGCTGCTCCTAAAATTACCCTGTGCTTGCCGCCTCTGTCTTGCAAAAATGGGGCAAATTTTAACAAGCCAAGCTTATGACACTGATAACGCTTCACAAGTCAAGTCTGAGGTAACTCCATAGCCTGTTGTTGAGGCAGGACGTCTCCTGATCCACGCAGATTTTCTCTCTGAGGGAGCAGGTAGGGCAGTGCTATGTTGATACGCCTATTTTTTTGGTTTTCCCCCGGTATACAGCAAGGGGAATAGCAAACAGGCCGGGTGTTCTGCCCTTGCTTTAGATAGGAGCCTGTGGAAACACGTCTGGAACGGCACTGAAGAGCTGCATCCCTGTACTTCTCTCCTCCCTAGCTGTTTTTTAACATTGCATAACTCACGTATGTAGTTTACACTGACTTTAGTGCTCTTTTATTTTGCAGTTCCAACTTCAGTCACTACTGCAGCACTTGACACATTAACCTGAAAACCAGAGGCTTGGCTGTTTGCAGGAGGCAGTCCACAGTGTGTCAATCTTGGCAATATACTTAATGTTTTGATAGTGTGGGTTGTGGCTTCTTGAGATAATTTTTATGACTTGCTTTTGCTTGGGTTTCCTTTTGAGTCTAATGTCACTTTTCTGAGTTTTGAGACCAGATTTATTACCTGTGACAGCTGTTCTTGAGATGTTAACAACATACTTGGTGTTCTGGTTGTCTTTTAGAAGTTTTCAAGTTTTTGAGTTGGCTACGACACTTTGAACAGTTGAATGCTTTCTGGAATATCTAGTTAATGTAAAATATATGATCAAAGAGACTTGGGCACATATTGGCAGATTAGTTTAAGAAACTACTGCCTAGGGAATTTGACATCTCTCTCTGGTGGTGGTTGCTGCCACCCACTGTAGTTGTCAGTCAGCGCCCAAATTCTGCCTTGTTGCTAAGTCAAACCCATCTTCTCTGCCAAGTTTAAAGTAAGCCATCAGTTTTGCAATGAAGGCAGGCACCTGTGCTCCATCCCAGCAGCTCCTGTGGAGGTTGTTGCTCTCTGGGTGTGACTCTGATAGAGGAGAGGGCAGTGATTTATAGTGCCCCACATTATAGATCTAGGATAGATTTATGCCCTCTGTCCAAAGTGCATGTTTTGTTATCTCACTGGGAAGTAATGGAAAGGGAAATCTGAGGCTGGGTTTACACTATCCTCAAATTCTTTTTCAAAACAGACAATTTTGGCCATTTTTGGCAGGCAGCCTCAATGTCATGTTACTGCTTTTCCGTACCAATATGTTACTGTGGATGGAGCTTCTTGCAGGCTATCCTGTTCTCTGTGAATACCTGTTAGTCCTTCTGCTTTGTTTTTGTGTCTTCCTTTTGTTGTTCTTTTCCGTCGTGTGTGTTTACTCATCTTGCAGGATAAAAATAGAGAAAACACGCAGGCCCTCAGAAGCAATGTGGCCATCACAGGTCGAGGCCAAATCAGAAGTTCCTGTAAATCATTCGTGTTAGGCTTGTCCTCTGTGGGAAAGGAGCAGCGAGGGGGGGGGGCGGGAAACAGCCTACAGAGATGGAAAATCACAGTGGTGTTAAACGGATTGTGGTTTAACTACAGCCCACACCTTTGAATAAATGCCCTGTTGTTGCTCTTTCATGGAGAGGACTGGGCAGGTGGGGGTTATCTGCTCAGGAGACACGTCGGAGAGGCTGTGCCTCTCAGATCTGGTTGTTACAGCTTCTCTTGCTTCTTGTCGGCTTTTATACATGCACCTGGCTGGTTGGGACTGCGTGTCCTTGAAGAGGAAAAACAATGCTTTGTTTGATTTGGCAGGGAAGATTGAGTATCCAGGATGAAACTGAGCGGGGCTGTGTACCAGAGCTGGGCCTTGAAGGATATTTTAGTGTGTGTGTGGTGTCCAGAAGTAGGTTCTCAGACACTTTGTTGCCAGCAAGTGTTATTTAATTTTGATTTTTCTCTATTTCCTCCATTAGACTGATACTCAGTGGATTAATAATGATGAATGACTTAATGGTGAAGAGTCTGAAGCTTGTGTTGCACTTCAAATGTTCCAACCTTCTGAAAAATTGGACTGTGATGCATCTAATCTCAAATGCTGTGCTCTCTTTCCAAGCAGAGTGCAAGCATTTTATTTTTGTTTGTCTTAATCTGTGATTTTGTCAGTCCTTAGGCAGAGTTGCGTGCTTTGAAAAATGTTAATAGTATTTGAATGTAGGTATGATGGAACAAAAGTTTAAAAAAAAAAAAAAAAAAAGGAAAAAAGGAACTTTGTAGCAGTTTAAGTGAAAATATAGTTGCTCTAGAATATGCCTCTTCCAAAGAAAGAAGTGCCTTCAAAAGAGGCACCTCTTATAAACAGGTGGAAGGAACAGGCTGCCAGGTCACCGAGGACCTGAGAAAAACAACTTAAAATATCATTTTGACAGTGGGTCATAGTTCTTAGCAATCTGTCATGGGGCTGACCTTGTGGCTTATGTGGATTAACAGACTGTGAATGCTGCATAGTTTGAGCCTTTAGAATACATCATCTCTGTGGGAACAAAGCAATGTAACTTGTCCCTACTTTTTTCCTGTTGAGATATCAGGGTGTGTGGTATCACTGTTGAAGAGACCTGGACCAACTGACTAATTCAGTCATGAGCCAAATGAGTGTTTCTCCAATGCTTTTGTCTCTTCAACTCCTCAGCCTGCAAGCTTTTCAGGAACAAAGCTGACTTTATCCAGACTGCTCTTAAACACTTGCTCTGTGGTAATATTACTGTGCTTGTATTGTGCTTCATTTTTCTTTATGTGTTCAGTCATTTCAAAATGCACAGTTTCAAATTTCTGTTGCGCCTCTTGCCTGACTGCTCCCTTGTTCCAGCAGATTCAGCATCTTTGCTAAAAGAAATAAAAGAGCTTGGAAGAATTGCATCCTTTTTTTTAAAAAAATAAAACCCAAAACTTCTCGAAGTGTTATGGTTTAACCCCAGCCACACCACTGCTCACTCACTCCCCCATGGACGGGTTGAGGGAATCAGAAGGAGGGAAAGCAAAAGCTGTGGACACAAACAAAGCAACACAAGGAATTCTTTCACCACTTCCCAAGTTCAGCCATCTCCAGGAGAGCAGGGCCCCATGACACGTAACAGTGACTTGGGAAGACAAACGACATCACTCCAAAGCTCTCCCCACTTTATATACTGAGCATGACTTGGTATGGTATGGAATATCCCTTTGGTCATTTGGGTCCCCTGCCCTGGCTGTGCCTCATCCTAACTTTCCATGCACCCCCATCCTCCTTGCCAGCATGACAGTACAGAGAGCAGAGAAGGCCTTGGCTTTGTGTAAGCCCTGCTCAGCAATAAGAAAAGCAGCGCTATTACTATCACTGTGTTCAGCACAAATGCAAAACTCAGCCCCATACCAGCCACTGTGAAGAAAATTAACTGTCTCAGCCAAAACCAGCACAATAAGTGGGGAGAGTCTTATGCTAAAAAGAGTCTAGAAAAACTCCTCTGTCCCATGACCATTTATTTTTTTTTGTTTCACAAAACACATCTGTCTTCCATTACTGATTGTCCTGTGGGATTCTGTGGGGTTGCACATGAGGGGGAAGGCTGCCATCCTGAGGAGTAGGGAACTAGCTAATTAAGTATGGGAATTTATTGTTGGCACTCATTTCTCCTCTCACTGCAGCTTTTTGCAATGTTTAGTGAGGAATGTTGCTAAACCCCAGACATTCAGCTCGAGTTTTGTGTAGTTAGTGTAATGAACTAAGGAAATATTTATGTTACATCCTTGAATGTCACATGCAGGAACTTGGTCCTCTATTTAGATGAACTTTGCTGAGGACCTATTGCAAAACTGAAGGAGATTTGAACCTAGTGAGAGAAGAGACCATGGCTCAAGAAGAACTGGAATGTGTTCTCTGACTCCTCAGTCTGTTGCAGAGCCCAAGCACCTGAGGACTGGTGGCCACTGTTTCTAGGCAGTGCTCAAGTAGTGTAACCTGCTCTGAGGGTATTGATGACTAGAAATGCCTTCCTGGAGGGCTGAGATCTGATGCCAAGCAGATTGGAAGATACACAAGAGGTTGGGTCTGATTGACCTAACAGAAAATGTGTTTTGCCATGTGTATGCAAATATTACATAATACCTGTAGTATGTGATACCCTGGATGCAAATATTATTTGCAAAATGTAGCTTTGAGACTCAACAGAAATTATTTTCTTCATTCACTTATCTGGAAATGTTTTATTTCCCTTCCTGCCTCCATTAACAACTTTCATAGATGTGTAATTGGAGTGTGTCTTGGGTATGAATTCTTTTTTATTTAGAAAAATACCTTATATTTTGGTACAACATGATTTGTATTGTATATGGGGCTTGTTTGTTTGTTTAATTGCTGCTATAGCTTCCTCCTGTAGCTCAGTCCTGACAATCTTGCTGTTGTAGATATGGTTCATGTCTGTAAGGTTACATGTGGGTTCACATATATGGATAATCTTATGATATGAACAAAAGAGGCAAACTGTGTCTAGAGAAGTGGTTTTGTGAGCAGCTTTGGGCAAGTCCTTCACTTTTTAATATTTTTTTTCCATCACTGTTTAAGCTGCTGCCTCAAATTTGGGGACATTTCTCTATGAAGCATTTTATGAATATTGAAATGCCACAGAGAAGTGTTCCGTATCAGTCCCTTCTGCATCAGAGGAGACTGCACCCACTGCTCTTTTTCTGTAGTTATGGTTTGAATTGAGCAGTAGTTACAAACTTCTTTACTCTCTTCAAGTAAATTAACTTCATATTGAATCTGATAGGAGAATGGGCCATATTCTCCTACACCCATGTGCTGGACATTTCAGTATGAAGGGCATGGCAGTATGAGCTCAGAAAGCAGCTGTTCTACCCTTGCCATGAAGATTATTCAAGTGGAAATTTAAGTCAGCAGTTTGGCTTTGCTGAGGTTTATAGGATACCATCAGTCAATTTTTTACAGACAGTATCCATATGTGAAGAAAAGCAGGTATGCCAACCTTGCTGTGTAGCAGTTGGTGTACATACTGAAATCCACTTTAGATTTGTAAAGTTATTGTGAAGCTTCCTTCTTTGAGGAGTTTTCATTTTCCCTAATTGTGCCTGCTGTTTGTACTTCTTTAAATGTGTTTACAAGAAAAGTGAAAATTCTTGAAAATTATTTTGGCATTATTACCATCGGTGCATTTAAAAATACAACTGAGAATTAAGATGTCAGTTAAGAAAAGCGGCAGTGGTTTTTTTTGGATGGTGGAAGCAACTGGACCACATTAGCAATTAATCCGATAGTGCCTTCCCATACCACTTTGGTACAGGGAAGAGTTTCTCTAAATGGAATTTAATTGTGTTTGTAAGCAACATGTAAGAGAAACAAACAATCAAAGGTCCTCCTGAAAGAAAACCGTCTGATGACACAAGCGTGTCAAGTAAACCCCAAATAATTCCACCAGTGTCTATTTCAATTTCAGTCCTCTTATAAACAAAGTCTTTTTTATGTGTGCTTTCTGTTCCTGTAGTGATAGCTGTGGTTTACTCCTTTTTAGGATCTTTAATACTTGTGAGTAGACAAAAGGGATTGTATGCTTTTGATGTTTTGGATTTGATCGTATATCCTTGTCAAGGAAATTTGTGCTTTTAGGTGTAAAGAGCATTATCTTTCGAGTGAGGATGCTGTTCTTCAAAATTTTTTTTTCCCCTGAATCCCTTTCTTTCAATTTCTCTTTTAAATATAGGAAATTCCTTTATTTTATTAGTGGTCAGGAGGTGATCTCACATTTCATGAGGATGTTATTGAATGGCCTTATTGGAGCATTACTTCCCAGACACTATTATTAGTGTGGTGGCTGAGAGAGGTATGAGCAGCTGCAGAGTTTTGTTCTGAGTGCCTGGATGGGTGTGTTGGGGGGGCATTCCCAGAGTGACAAGCAGAGACACTGGAGGATGCCGGGAAGGGTTTTTGGTTGGAAAATAGTTGACATTGGGTCAGTGGTTTGTGATTCTGTCTCTCCTCTGTCTCCCTTCTGAGAGGTCTTAGTAGTGTCACTTTACAGGTCATTCTTGCCATAGCCACCAGAAAAGGCTGCCTGGTCTGGTGAAAATTTATGAAGCAAACTTATGTGAATGTTTTAGTTTGAGTATGAAGGATGAGCAGAAAAGGTCCAATAGGCATGGATTTTAGCACTTGCTAGCATGGAGACAAAGCTCAGGGTTCCGAAGAGAGTTTAGGATAGAGCTTCTAGAACAGAACAAAGGCTGAATCAAGCCCTCTCTGAAGTATGTACCTCTAATTCCTTGCTGAGCTTTGGAAACATGGTTTATATTTATAAAATAATTTTTCCTTTGTTTCCATGTGTCTACTGTTGCTTTTTTTCCTCACCCAGTAGCAGTTTATTGAGTAGGAGTAATTTACTGAAGGAACAAGAGCTGAACGAATGCTGTCTAGTGATGGCATTGCCACAGGCCACTGATGTTACAGAGGACAGGATTCTCTGCTGGCAAGTTAATGAAAAAACCACTAGGAATGTTGTTCCTAGGCTTTTATCTTCCTTTTCTTTCCCCAGCGTAAACTGCCATCTCTCCAGGTTGCATCCCTCCCTTACAAAACCTTACGGGTTGCCAATGTCAGTTGAATTTTTAATTTTTAGTCACAGGAGATCAATTAGAGGAGAAAAAGACAGGGCTTTTGTAGCTCTATAAAATAGCAGATGGAGTACATTGATGTCAATAATTAGTAATGTCAGGGAAAGCATGTCAGTTCTCTTCTGAGGAGGTGGGGTTTCTGTCTTGCTTGTTTTTACTTGAAGTCACTTGCTTATTCCCAGTTGCTTTACTTCCAGAGAGGGACCCATTATAGTGTTCTGTAGTGCAGTTTTCCTCAGTGTTTTCAGGTGAAGGATTCTCTAACCCTTTTCATGAAAAAAAAAATAAATCCATATTGTTTTGTACAGTGTTGTAATATTGCTGTGGTAGCGCCCATTTATTGAGAATTGAGTGAATTTGTGCATTTGTTTTCCTTTTCCCCAGTGTTTTTTTGTTTGCTTAAACCCGTTAGGTTTGATTTCTGGCAGTCCCTTTTCTCAAATTGCCTTTTCGTGCTGTGTGGACTTCTCATGCTTTTGGATCAAAGCCCATGGGAATGTTTCAGTGGTATGTGCAGTATAGGGAGCTGAGAATTCCTTGGTGTCAGAAAACAGTTCAATTCATTTTTGTTTGTTTTCTTAAGTTATAATGATGTTTGTCTGTGAGCTGGTTTAATGTTTGTTTTCATTTCAGGAAGATACATAGTTACTGTTTTAAGTGGATAATGAATGTGAATGGAGAGAACTAAGAGTTGTTGTTCTGTGTCTCAGTAAAATGAAGCACGTCTGTCTGGCAATGACTAAACCCTCTGCATACTGTTAGTGATATGAAATAATTAAAGAATTTCCTTTCGACCTGAATTCCTGCTTTGCCTTATGCTCTTGCAGTGAACAGCTTGGTGTGGTAGGGATTCTTGATAGCTGGAAGCTCCTTATTATAGGGTTGCCACCAGAAAAACCCAGCAGAAGGATCTGTGTGCAAGAAATGTCACGACCAAAGGTGAACTTCCTCACTTGTGATGAGCCAAGTCACAGCCCATTTTAAAGTCCTGGTTATAACTTCCGGTATTCTATTTGTAGCATTGCTTTTTTCTGTCGGGTAAAGTATGTACACTTTAAAACACATTAATAGGAGATTAGTCTTAAAAATAAACAAACAAACCTCTTAACCTATATAGCCTTTAAAAAAAAAATCCCAAGTGCGTGAAGCATTTGAGATGGTAACATTTCAACATGCTGGGAAGTAGGTTGGGCTGCTAGTTCTGTTTACAGATGGGTGAAGTGAGAGGCCAAGTGATTAGATAGGATTGCACATCAAGACTTCACTGGAGAAGGAGAGTTACTTATTAGCAGCCATTTAACTTTATTACCTGTGCATTAGCATATTTTGTTTTGTAAGATAGTTTGGAGTCGTTGGGATTGTATTGTGAGCCGTTCAGACTACCCATTCAATGCCCTAACCAGTGACTCCCAAACCAGAACTGTTTTGGTGTAGGTGCACACAGGTTTGAAGATGTGTTGGATGTTAAATGCTTGGTTTTATCATGCAGTCACGTTAAATGTTCCAGGGAGGCGGTGGAGGCCTCTCTTTGATTCTTTGTAGTTTCTGGAGTATGGAGGATATGGGACTGTGCTCACCTTGGTGCCGTGTTAGAACTGGGAATATGTGGGCTTCTGCTGGCTGGAAACGTACCCCAAATCTAGCAGTTGGTTCCAGAGGTACATCTAGTCAGTCAGTAATCTACAGACACTGTACTCGTCACAGAACAGTGGCTTAGTCCTGGCTTATCCAAACCTTGCTTTGTGCCAAGCCATTCTTTCTGGCTGAAGGTGCAGGTGGCTATCCCACCCTGTGCATGTGCTGCCCCTGCTGCTGGTCCTGGCCCTGTCCCCTGGCTTAGTCCTGCCTCCCTGCTGCTCCTTGCTGCAGTCTGCCTCAGAAACAGGCACAGCCAGCTGCACCCTCTCAAGCTCACTGCCAGCTGTGGCTTGCTTTTCTCCTCTTCGTATCTCGGTGACCCTCCCCACCTTTGTCTCTGTCTTAACAGATGGTTTCTACTGACACCAGTCCTAAAATTAGCCCTAAATTGTTCCTTCTGGACCCATCTTCAGTCCTAATTTGGTGATTGCAGCCTTTAGCAGATACAAGCCAAGAAAGGAAATTTTCCCTGCTGATGCTAATATCTCTCATCATCTGGCAAACCTCTGCTGAACCCAGCAATGAGTATTCCTACTGGCTGCTACCCAGTCCTGAAAGTAATTGGCTGAATTTTTGGATCCTTCTCTTTCTGTGTGTTGACAGTGGTAACTAAAACAAAACAAAAAAAAAGATTGAAAACCCTGCAAGTGAATCCCAGCTCAAGTCTTGCCCTAACACAAAGCAGGTGGCTCCCACTGAACTGCTAATTGATGCATGAACTAAATCGTGTTTGGTTCCATCGTTTTACATTGGTTAATTAGGGACAAATGAATCTTTGGAAACCAGGAGTGAAGATTATAAAATGTATGTAAAACCAGCGTGGCTTTTGTTTACACCAATGGGAAAAAAAAGATGACAAAATGACAATTAAAAGTGAGTTGGGTTTACACAGGCAACAATCAGCTTAATTGTAAGTTGCCAATAGCTACAAAGTTTGCAGTTTTTAAGATAATTTAGTATTAGTATCACTTGCCTTATAAAGCATTCTTTTAAATCTCTGTTACTAACAAGAAGAAGAGGAAAGTTGTGCTCTGAGTTGACGTCAGACCAAGAATGAAGGAAGACTGTTTATGCAGAGGTTCCCATTTGCAGATGCCTGCTGTGGTATTGAGACAGATAGCAGGGGAAGATTCATGATGTCATGTGTTTAAAGTTTTAACTATGGAGGGATTAGGTAATGATTTTATATATCTTTTACTGACAGAAATTAATTTCTGTAAGGAAAACTCCCTTCATTTACCACACTGGAATTAGGAAATGACAGTTTATTTTCTGTCCTCAGTTCTGCATAATCTGTGCAACTGTGAACATGGTTGAAAACTTACTGTACTACGTTTGTCAGAGGTTTCTACACTGGCCTTTGGTAGGTTTCAGTTTGTTTTGATATAAGTTGCTGTGATGTAGAAATAGGGGGGAACCAGCTAGTGATGCTTATGTTTGGTTCTATTTTGTGTCTGTTATTTCTTACTCTATACTCTAAATGAAGATGAGATCAAATCACTTGTTTTGAATGAGTGGGCTGTGCTGCAAAAAAGCCATAATGTTGTGCAGTAAATTTTGGCCACAGGAACAGAGCAGTCCTCTCAAAGGATTGAATCTGATCTTATTTCTTATTTTTCTTTGAAGGGTTCTTTCTCTTCAGACTTCTGTCTCTGGAGATCCCAGGGCATCTCTTCTTTCTGCTGCATTACTGTAGAGTCGCACAGTACTTTTGTGAGCGTTCTTGTGGTCAGTAACATGTATTAGTAAAAGTTGCACTCTCAGCTTTAAATGTGCCCCTATAGAAGCAAAGATGGAAAAATACCAAACATTTGAGAATGCTGAGACCTGCCTTCACCTAGACACACACTGGTATCCTGAGTCTTGCACACTCTGTGGGACTGTGATGGTAGAAGATGGAAAGGCCCTGCTGGAGCTTCCTGAGAAAAAGTTAATGATGCTTTACAGCATCAGGCCCGGGGTTAGATATTATCTCTTGCTGCAAGTGCAACCTCCCTAGTCTCTGGTTAATACAGCTTCTGTAAGGGACAGAGCCTGTTAGTGACAGACTTTGTCCTGTGCCAAAGGTTTTGGTGCCAAGTCTCAGGCACTGCAACCTCCTCCTCCTTCTTGACCTTTTTTCCACCCACATCCCTACCTCTCAGGACTTCTGTCTGTGGTTTAGTGACGCCGTATCTTGGGTGTGATGATAGTTTGTGTGTCTTATTTGCTTTCATACTGTGTACATTTGAATTCCAGTGTCTCCATGCTCTTGGAATGTCACCTGTCATTAGCCAAAATTGGTTTCATATTAGACCTTGGATGTAGGGGCACCTCACACAACCTGTACATGGCCAAGGACTGCAGAGCTGTGCTTTCTGGTGTTTGCTCTAATGTGCTTGCAGAACATTTGCTTTCCATGCCTGCTCTGCCTCTTCTGAAAGATATTGCTGTAATTTCTATTTAAACAATTGTTTGTATAATCTCTCTCCCGTACACTGAAGCAAAGGAGTTGAAATATAAGTTGTCACAGAACTATTGTAAGGTCTCTGAGGAAAGTGGATGTTGTGCTCTCCTTGCATGTGTGAGGCTGCAGCATGTATCCATTATCCTGGATTCTTGCTTAATCAGATGTACCAATATGCTTCTCCTTGAATAATTTTCCTTGTACTCGTGAGTTTGACATTTATGCTTGAAATACTACCTGAACTTTTAATTATTTTGGATGGATATTTCTGGTAATCTGAGTAATGCTCATATTGTGTTCCTATGGGCTGCCACTGGTTATTTGTATATGTGCTTGTGTGTTGCATCCTGATGTCTTTGTACCTTTCACCTATGACAGCTAATGAAAGAAACATCCACTAACTAGAAAAACTTGTAATTCAGTCCATATACCTTCTTTGATATGCTGGCCCTTCTTAGGCAGGGCTGTTATCTGAATTGCAGGATTTAAAATTGAGGGCAGAATAGCCTGAAGCACTCTGTCAAACTGATACAGAAGCCTTCGTAATTGGTACAATTAAAATCAATCATCATATAGAAAGAAAACCTCATACATTCAGTTGTAAACGTGACAGGAAGTATTTCTTACACACATGGGTCACTGAATTCCTAACAGTCCTCGTAGAGGCTTGCTGGCCAGTGATTATTTATGTAGAATAATTTATTGGGGAAAACTGTCGGCAAAACTACAAGCCTCAGTTGAGCTGGGTTAGATTTGTTATACACTATGGCCTCCACTAGGGCTTTGGCAAGTCCACCCTTCCCAAATAATGTGAAAGACCTTGTCAAGCTGTCTCTGGTAATTAGATTTGACATAGCTAATACCTGAAACACAGGCGGGACAGTCATGTGGCCAAATCATGGCTTGTCAGCAGAGAATGTGTTTGTATTGAGTTGCCTGTGTTGTTTTTGTAATGGGAACGTTGCATAAAGAACATCTAGAAAAAATTCTGTAGATGCTCAATCCATTCTGTGATGAAATAAAAGGTTATAGTTCTTCTACGCTGTTATTTTATATTTAAACAGAGCATGAGAATGTTCCTTGTTTGATAAGCAGCTGTACAGACATTGTAAAATACTGCAAACAGGTTGGCTCTGAGTATCTGATAGTCACATCCTGTGACTCGTGTCAGTCTTTCCTAATGCTGAGGTGCAGCATGTGTCTTTTTAGTTTACTCTTGACCTCATGTTTCCTCTCTCTCTTTTATGGATTGTAATACTGGATTAAAGTAGGGCTGCCATGCAATGTATTGGATGCTGCTGTTACTTCCTTTAATGGCAAGGTAGGAAAGCAATTTAGAAACAGAAAGCAACTAAAGAATGAGTGTGCAGGAGTTTCCCTGTGCATGATTGCTGAAATTGTAGATAACATGACCAAGATAATCTAATTTTTGCATGGGATAAAATAATCCTACAGCAACTTGAGATTTCTGATGGCATAATTTCTGCAGAATTAGTATACTGTGTGCAAATGCTGGCTTTTAAGTTTAATAAAAAGCACAAATAGTTGTTTTCTGTTCCTTTAATCCCTTTTTGTGATCTTTAGCTCAAAATTTTGTCATTTATATTAAGGAATGAAAATATATTTACCTTGCTAATAGGCAAGAGCTTCATTTAAAGCAATTCAGATGGAAATTACTGATATCATAAGCAAATTCTCAAGGGAGACACTGGGAAGTTAAGTGCATGATGCATTCTGATGTAAAGAGTTTTTTCTCCTTTCCTTTAAAAGAACTTTGCATGGGTGTGTTTGTTGCTCTCTGGCTTGAAGACTTCCTTAATTTCCTACTATCAGAGAAAAAGTCTCTCTGCATTTTTGTGGCAAACAGGCTAAATGGATATAGTCAGAAATAGTTGTGGTTGCTTTCAACCAAACATGGCCATTTGCTCCGTTGTCTCCATGATTCTTTGGGCTACTTTTCAGTCTGGTTGGCTGTTCCTTCTTTTCTGGCTCTGAAAAAAAGTTCACAATTCAGGGAAGCAAGAAATTGAAAGAGTCAGTGGCATTCTTCTGAATTGCACAACCCTGCAGGTAGCAGAAGCTGCACAGGTTGAGAAAAACAACTTCACCTATTTATGTTTTGCTTGGAGCCACAAAGAGGAATATGAAATTCCTGGAACTGAATGTAACTTCAAATATATAAAACACAAATTAAAAAAAGAAAAGAGTGGTGAGCTTGTGACTTGCATTATCTGTAGTTTTCTTTTTCCTTTGGTATTTCCAGTTTTCTCAACCTCTGTCAAGCTTTGGACACAAAGAGAACTTGAGTGTCTGTGGCTGAAACCCCTTTGAAAGCACGAACACCAAAGAAAAGCTGGGTTTGCAGACATCTAAAGCAGCTTCCAACTGGTAGCCTGGCTTGGTCACACCCTGTTCTTTATTACACAAATCTGGCTGCTAGATTGCTTTGGTGCAGTCTGTGCCATGAGCAGCCTGAGGTTCCTTTGGTTCAGATGATAGGAGGTTATAGTTGAGCTTCGCTGAAGAAGTGTCAGTTCTGGTTTATTGAGTCATGCTGATTCAAAAGGCTCGAAGATAATCTGGAATAAATGTTTGTATCTTATTTGGTCTGTTTGGCCATATCACAGCATATTACTTAAATTGTATCACAGGAAGTACTACTGTGATGTTTTTTGTCTCTTTTTCCCCTGGTGTATTGCTCACTCTCTTGTTTTTTTCCTTTGTTGTCTTTTTGTTTCTCTCAAATTTCTGTGATCTTGTTTAGACTTTTTTTTTTTTTTTTTAACCGAGTATAAAGCCAACTTAGCAAGGAAAGGGTGATTCTTATTAGTATGTAGATATTAGATACAGAAGTGAAGAAATTCATGACAGAATTAGTGCTACAAAAAAAAGAATTTTATCTATACAAACTTTAACACTTTTTTCCCCCTGAAGATGTCTAGATGTCCTGGAAAATGCTATAATGCCTTCTGATTTTGCCAGTTCATACTTGGCTAAAGTGTCAACTGTAAAGACAGTGAACAGAATGGATAGGGAGGCATTGCCTAGTGGAATTTCCTCCCCCCAACTACATGAATGGTATCATTACTGCAGCAGATACCAACAATCCCCATGTCCTTTAACTCTCAAAGAGGATATAGTGAACCTGTGACACAGTACAGTATGCAAGAGTGGAAACAGTGACAACTTCTGTCTCTAGTTAAAGACTAATACTTAGAAAATGTTGGAGGAAGCTCAGGTGTGGCTGTGAGTAAATGAAACTGTTTCCATGTTTCATAAATCCTAAGCTCCTAAAATAACCCCTTAATTGATAAGTTGTTAAAGCTTTTAATAAATGTAGACTGATTTAGCTCACATATTTGCACGATGTGAATATGACTTGATGGGCATGTTTTCATAGCATGATGTAGAATTTGGCAGCTGGAGGATTAAACATCATCTTAGTTGCTTGTGATCTAGGTCAGATATGAATCTAGTGATCTGGATAATAATCCCCAAAACTGTTGACAGTTACCATGCAGTGGATCTTCACTATACAGCTCAGCACATTTGTCTAACATTATGTAGAAGAGTAGAGTTGCAACATCATCGAGTTTTGTTCTGTTGCAGTATTCAGAAGACCTTTAAAAATGCTTTTAAAATGTTACTGTGAAATACAGTCAAGAAATCAAACAAAATTATACGTGAAGACACTTAACTTACTATGAGGTTACAAGTTTGGTTCTCTTAATGTTTAAAAAGAGTGAAGAGTAGTGATGAATATCCCAATTTTTATATGAAGTTGAGGTGATTGCTTTTTTAATCATGCTATATAAAGTTGTCAAGATTAAGATCTATAGTGGGTATGTATTTCTTATAATGGAAGACCTGATTAAATATGTGTTGTAGCTCTGCCTCTAGTTTGCATTGGGATTATACCAGTGCCTGTAGACTGATTTTTCTGAAAAGATAGATACCTCCGTTCTCAAAGTTCTATTTTGTCATTGTACAGATGTCTTTTCAAAGGTTTGAATTGTGATTTTATGTATCTTTTTTCCTGAATCATAGCTAATGCTCCCTTTGCATGTAAACAGTGTCTGTTTTACTCCCTGTTTTAAAGCCCAGGTATTTAAGATTCATAGCTTATACTCCGATGAAATAGCTGTACTCTGACTGTTTCATTACCAGGGCACCTGTAGCAGAAGTGGTGAAAGTAAGACCTAGTGACCTGAATAGCTGAGTGTTATTCAGTAATAGATTTTAGCCTGCTGATAAGAGGCTGAGGTGCCTTCCTGTGTAACAGCTGTTGCACAGGGTGAGTCAGCCACTTTGTCAAAGTCTGTTCGTGGGCTGAAACATGAAACAAAGTCTCTCGAGCTCTCTACTATTGCTGTGCTTGTGAAGCCAGTCTGTCTAATTTAGTGTACTTATTTCTACTTTTAAGCACAATTTATGCCAAGATACTTGAATACTGGTATATGCCCTACTTTATTTATGTATTTATTTTCTCAGAGCTTTTCATTAGCTTGAAATCATTGCTCCCAGCTCCTTCAGAATTCCTTCCTCGCCACAGCGGTTTGGAGCTTGGGATCCTCCAACAGTGCCTATAGAAGCTAGGCAGGTAGTTTGCAGCTGGGAGTTTGCTGAGAGAACCTTTGTGCCATTTAGCATGCAGGTACCTTCTTCCCAAAGCAGAATGGTATGTCCCAGGGCTGTGGTAGGGCTGCAACCTGCCAAGAGACTCTCAGCCACATGGTGTGTGCACAGGACCCCGATGTGTGCAGCCTGTGCCAGCTGCTGAGCCACCAAAATTGATACACTCAGAGCCTTCCCTTGTGTGTGTGTCTTCCTGTGGGTTCATCACTTGTCTTTAATGAGCATCAGGTTGGACTTGCTTCATGTTTGAATCCAGTCTTCCTTGCAGTGCTGCCACATCAATTTGCTCTTGTGGTTTCTGAAAGGATGAATGTGGTATGTTGCTTCCTCCATGTGTGCTGTGTGGCCTTGGTGGTTCTTTTCCCATAGGTGCAGGAGTTGCACAAGCCCAAATGGGTATTTGCATCTTGGTCCCATGTTTGGTTGTGGAGTTACATTTGCACTTAGGGGAAGCAGCAGAAATAAAGGTAATGCTGCCCATTGATAAGGGATTTCTGTGCTTTGTTGAACATGCAATTTCACTTCAATTACCAACTTGCTGGTTCTAAATCTCAGTCTTTCTTGGAAAATAAGTCCCATTGATGTTATGTGTACATACTGTATGTCATAAAATAGTGCTTTACTGTTTGGGAAAAAAAAAGTCGTTCTTTTTTTTTTTTTTTTTAAATCTATTTCGCACATCTAACATTACTAACGGGGTTGGGAGTGATGGATACAAAGACTTTGAGATGCCTTATGAAATACTAGTTTGGGATGCTGAGTAACCACTTTTCTGCATGTATTTCTGCCAATTACATTTCTGCCCTCTGTAAAGGGAATTCTGTATTTCCAGCTGCTCTTTTTGTTTGTACAAAATGCACTATGAAGTTTTCCCCAATCTACTTTTGGAGATACTTGGTGTAGCAGGACAGAGAAGTTTTCTTTCTGTGTGTTGGCCTTTTTCCAGCTCAAATACTCAGCAGTCACATGTCGCAGGGGTTATCATCCTGGCTTGAACTTTGTTCTGGCTTTTGAGTGTGTTAAATGCTCCAGGATCAACATGACAGCAGTTAATGAAAGTACAGGTCATCAGTGTTTAGTTTTGAAGTGGGAACTGAATGTGCAAGGGAACATGTATTTCCTGTTACTTCAGAATGTGGAAACAAAGGAGCTGGCTGGACTTTTGTGTTCTGCTCTTCGGAGCTGCAGACCTGCTTTCACCTGAATGAATTGGTGGAGGAAGGAGGGGAAGAGCTACATGTCTTTGATGTTTTGTGCTGCAAGTGTAGTTCAAGGTGCTGATCAGTACTGTGCCATATACCTCTGGATGTCTCAGCTAAGTGCTTCTCATATTCATATCATACCCAGGCAGCATCTTCCAGTGTCATGAAGATAAGATGAAATATGACTGAAATATCCTGGGCTGCATCCAAAGCAGTGTGCCCAGCAGGTGAAGGAAGGTGATTCTGCCCCTCTACTCTGCTCTGGTGAGATCCCACCTTCAGTGCTGCATCCAGCTCTGGGGGCCCCAGCAGGAGAGGGACATGAACCCGTGGGAGCAAGTCCAGAGGAGGGACACTAAGTTGATTAGGGGGGTGAAGCACCTCCCCATTGAGGAAAGGCTGAGAGAACTAGGATTGTTGAGGCTGCAAGAGAGGAGGCTTGGGGGTGACATAATTGCAGCCTTCCAGTATCTGAAGGGAGTCTACAAGGTGAAAAGGGGCTATTTATAAGGGCATGTAGAGGAAGGATAAGGGAGAATGACTTGAAGCTCAAAGAAGGCAGCCTTAGATTAGACATTAGAAAAACACTCTTTACTGTGAGGGTGGTGAGGTACTGGCACAGGTTGTCCAAGGAAGTTGTGGATGCCCCATCCGTGGAAGTGTTTAGGCCCAGCCTGGATGGGGTTCTGAGCAACCTAGTATAGTAAAAGATGTCCCTGCCTATCGCAGGGGGTTTGGAACTGGATGATCTTTTAAGTCCCTTCCAACCCAGGCATCCTATGATTCTATGAAGCATAATGCTATGATAGTGAAATGAAGCATAACTTACCATGATACTTTAGACTGCATAATGAAGCAAAGAGATTACAGAATTGGAAAAAATGAATTTTTCTACATGTTCCATGTTAATCTCATCCCTGTCTTTTGAACTGTGCATTGACTGTTTTAATTTGGGTCATAAAGGTGTACTTTGAGCATGTTTATATTATGGATAGACTACTCTATGTACCCAGCCATGTATTTTCATATACCATTAAAACTAGCCATCTATGTGTTAAGTCAGGACAATACTCTACAGATTTGTGCCTGTGCCCTGCATTAGTTTTTTTTCTTCCTTTTTCCCTATGTATTGCATTTGAAATTTCTTCAGGTAGTTCAGACAGGACTATTTTCCTATTCAGTGAAAGGCTCTTGTTCTGACTCCACCTTTGTTAATAACTAGAAAATATCTGTAGATGTGTAAGGAGATTCAAACAAAATATCTGTGTCTTAGCTATGCATCTGGTAAAGTTGTAAATATCCTGACTTTTGCAGAATGAATGTGTTAAAAAGTCCCAAACCCTGAACCAATACAAGCATTTACAGCCAATTTTCTTGGTAGATCTGTTACTTCTGGAGACCTGAAGTTGTAATGCTGGTATGGTAAGTTTTACTATTGACCAGCAAAGATCCTTGGTATCTGTTCTGCAGCAGTTATGTGGCTTTTCTGGATTTTCTTGTCTTTCTCTCCAACAACAAAAAGAAGGCAGGGAAATAAAAATCAGTGAGTCTGTTGCATTTCTCCTAGTTGGACACTCCTGCTCTTGAGTTAGCATTGCAAAACACCTCTGTCATAAGATGAAGTGGCACTTACAGGTCTGCACATACTGGGTTTTTTTTCGTTGGGTTTTTTTTTTTTGGTGGCGTGTTGGTTTTTTTGTTGATCTTTTTTTCCCCCCCTGTGGAGTTTGTGCCATATGCAGCCACTCTAAAAACTGCCCAGATTTGTTTTTAGCTGGTGTCAACCCTCAAAGTTTCTCATGGACTTTAGTCTTTTGGATAGAAAGGTAGGGGAGCTTATAACTGTACGGTGTCGCATTGAAACCACATGTAAGAGGCGGTGCAGGGGACTGCAGGTGGAGAATGACAAGCATAGGCTGGGCATACAGCTCTAAAGCTCGAGCAGCAGGCTGAATTGTGACTGAAAGTGCCAATTCAAAGGTACAGCAGCCTTAGTTGCTGAAGCTAATCATCTTTAAAGGCTTAATGTTCTTTGTTACGTAGCTTCTGACTGATCCTGTCTGAGATTTTCGTGCCAGCATGGCCTTCATCTGTGCAGGACAGTAAGAGACAATGCTGACATGGTATTGTCATGTTTTTTAAAATGAAAGTAGTCCTAAATTATCCTAGTAAGAGCAAGTACAAACCTACTATGGCTGTATCAGTGGCCTTGCCTGTGCTGCTGAGCTCCACTGAGCTGCTTCCTCTGCCTCTCTTCTCCCTTTCCATGGAGTCTGGAAGGTGCTAATTATCTGCTGCTGTGGTCTGTGGCTCTGGATGCTCTTTTGTCTTGAGCATACTCAGAAGAACCATGGAACAGGTTGGAACAGCCTAGACCTTGAATGGCTGCTTTTCATGGAGCTGTGTTTGTAAATATATTGAATCTTGTCTCTGTAAGTCACGGCAAAGTGCCAGTTTAAGGGAGCAGAGTAGAAAATGGTAGTCTGATTTTGACCGATTGGTGCAGAGCCCAATCCTGCTTCAGAAACCAATTTACTTTGTAATATCCCAGCTGATGTGTTAAAATGGGGCTTCTTTTCCCCTGCTTCAGCAATAATTTTAGTACAAAACACAGTCATGAGAAGAAACATTAGTAAATGAAGGAAGAAATGCGCTGAGGAACTTTTAGTGTAGGAATTACTTTTGGGTGCTAACTGGGACTAGCAAATGAGATGGATGAAGAATTTTAAAGAAAATTCATTAGTTAGAAAGTGGCATCTTTCACATATATTGCAGCTTTTTGCAGCATTCAGAAGGAGCTTTTCTTTGTGGGGAGCAGAAGAAAAAGCAAGAAAGTGAACTGCTACTTTGTCTTCAATGATTATTTCAACTTGTATTTCTTTAGGGAAGCTGAGCGTGTGTGACTTTTGAACTCATCTCTCATTCACTTATCCTAACACTATAATGTTGTTAGATGATGTGACCTAGTACGATAGTTGCTCATCACAGTACAGCACATTAGGTTGTTCACCGTGGTTCTGAGGACCAACTGGGGACACCTTTTGTCAAATAGTTCAGATTTACATAATTAGGGGTAGTTTGGAAGGTCCTGCTTTCTACAGAAATCAGCAAATTGCTTTTCCAGCTGTTGTTAGCAAATGCATTCACTAAACGCCTGAGGGTTTTCAGTATTTTGCTGCCTTATTTCCATATAGGGTAGAGGGAATGAGACCAGCTCCTTCGTTGTACAGACTTTTTGTTAACTTTTGTGTTTGGTTGGTTGCTTTGTGTTGACATTCCATTGATAAGTGTAGTCCTACAGTTACAAAGCAGCAGAGCAGCACAAGTGAGATACCAGGCTGGAATACCTGACTCCTTCCTTCTCGTCTGTATGGCATATGAGTTGTGAATTATTCAAAATAAAGTTTGAGTAAATGAAAGGATACTTGATTTGTCAGGTGACAGACTTGTCTTTCATCAGGAAACCATTGTCACCTTTACAAAGGCTTGCCATGGAATAACTGCTTCCAGATATTTTACTACTTATGTTTGCTTTTTGTAATAGGTGTGTGTTGAGTAGCTCTTGAGGATGCTGTTTTTGACCATCTGTGTTACAACTCGATATCAACAACGTGTAGCTGTTGTTCCAGATGCTTGGAAGTTTTCTCCTAAAGGTAGTGCTCCAGATACACCAAATAAACTGTTTCCAAAGCTAAAAAATTATTCTCCATGGAGTCTTCTGGCTATCTATCTGACACTGCCCGTGAGAAATAGTAGCAGAATTTCCGGAATAGGCTTTGCCTGTTGTAGAGCACAGGCTGCCGTGAGTTGTAGCTGGATCCAAGGATACAATGTTCATTCATGGTGGTTCTTCAGGGGAAAGAAATGACTCTTCAAGTATTATAATAGATGGTTATCTTTCGTTAAGGAGCCCAACTGTGAAATGTTTGCATTATCTCCTGGGGGATTTGTGTTCTTTGTTGATTCTTTTTATGTGGAAAGCAGGGCAGAAAGTCCAACCAGAATAACAGTGTACCTGTACATACAGTGTGTGTCTCTTGTGTGCATTTAAAACACAGGTGTTTGGATTACAGTGGCACTTGGAAAGGCAGGGTGGGATTAAATCCCTAGTTTATCTTCATCTCAGGTGGCCACCTTGGTAGCTGTTGTCTGCTGAGCAAGGCTTGAACATAGTTGTGGTGAGACCAGAGGCCAAAACCCGAGGGGACACTTTTTTGTCTTGTGTTAGGGTTGGTTGCTGTTTCTCCAGCTACAGAATTTGTTCAAGTAGTTTTAGTAATGCTTTCTCTTGGATTTGAGCTTTCTGAGGGAGTAATGGGAGGGAATGCAGTTATTTCAGTTCGTCAGAACAAGATACTTTTCATAGTACATCTTTTTTAATACTATGTTAGGTATTTAATGGGGAGCAATCCTGCATCATAGGTAAAACCCGTGCTGTCCTTCAACTGACTTAACTGAGTAATCATTGCACTGGTGGTCAGTCTCCCTCTCATGGTCTTGCTCTCAGCTTATGACTTGGAATATATGGAAAGTCTATGCCTCTTTCATGTTAGCCTAAGCTGTAGGTTTTCTTTATCCCTTCAGCATGGAGAGAAGCAGGCTACTGAGGGAGCCAGATGGAAGGGTCTAATTTTGGCAAATATGTATCCTACATGGTCTAATAACTCTGCTGCTCCCATAGCTGTTGAAACGTGGGATTAATTTTATTACCCGGGTTCATTTTGTTAGCCAAGTTAATTTTAGGGTGTTCTGCCCTGCTCAAATAACTCGAGATAAATGTTAGTGTGTTTTGATAAGTATTTGTTAAAGGTTTTGGTTTTGCAGCTGGAATAAATGTAATATAAAATGTATGAGAGAACAAGGAGTATTGCATCGGGGAAGACTCAGCTTTGTTTTCCTAAAGAAAAAAGAACTGAAAAAAATAATAATAAAATCACCACCACCACTCAACCACCAAGATCAGGTTCTTTTTAGTGTTTGTAAGTAACTTTGGAGCAATATTTTTCAGTCTTCCTAATACACTTCTGCATGCCTTCAGGAATATATGAATATATATACTGCTCTGCCTCTCAGACCTTTCTTGCCACTTGTTAGAGAGCTTTAAAAAAGGAGAAAGGGGTTTCTTCTACCATCTAATGTAATTCCTAGCTTATTTCAAATAAAGCAAGTGTTTATTTTTCTGAAGGTCTGTTAAATCCTGAAGAAAGGTTCTAAAAAAAAAGTAGACGTAAGTGCATATTTTTCCTTAATGGCCTCTGATTCTTTTTTTTCTCCCCTGAAATCAATAGTTTC
The DNA here is from genome assembly GCA_013399695.1 of Formicarius rufipectus. NCBI lineage: Eukaryota > Metazoa > Chordata > Aves > Passeriformes > Formicariidae > Formicarius > Formicarius rufipectus. The sequence goes on along the minus strand of VXAU01004384.1, from coordinate 72,717 downwards.
CATGTAGCAGTCTTGTCTTCTGTTTCAAAATACACAGGCTTGATCGCTTGAGACTGAGTATCTTGATTTGTTCCAAGCCAGAGTTTGGAGAATGTTTCAGCACCACCTCTTCAGATCTAAAGAAAATTGTTTAAATCTGGTTATTATTTTAAAGACAGTTTATAAAAGAGCTCTTTTCACAGAAATGTCAGCCAAGCAAATTGTTTTCTTGTTGATTTGTACTCTAAATGCATTAACTGAGGTGAACACCATGGTGGGTGGGTAAGTTGAATGATGATTTAACTGGTAGGTCTTGGAATTTTTTTTATTTTTTTTTTTGGTAATGTGTGTTGTGGCAGAGGATCAGACAAACAGAGGACAAGTACTTAGTCTTTGCTATTATCCTATTATCCTGGTCAAATCTAGACCTAGTCAAGCAATTATGCCCTGTAGTTGTCATATTTCACATGTTGTGCCTTTTTCCGGTTTTTGTTTTGTTTGGTGTCTGTGCCTTATGAGTTAATGACTTTGCCTTCTTCCATCATCTTGATTGTTTTCTGCTTGCTTCCAAGCTTGATCTATGAATAAATAATCAGATATAAAAGGCATGCACATTTAAGAGTTTTGTGAGCTGCCAGCACAGTTTGTACCAGAGAGTGCTAAAGCTTGAGCTATAAAGCCAGTACAGCTGGAGTGCAGAACACAGTGTTTTCTTTCCCTCCTCGAACAGTTCATTGTAGGTCTGTGAGACCCTTCCCTGTATTGTGCTGGTGCAGTGTGCTCACTGGTGAAAGCAGCAGCTTTTCCTTCAGATTGTTGTATAATTATCATCCCATATTGGTGTATATAATTTGATATGTTTATCATTCCCCAAACTTGAAGTTTGGGGCTCTCCTGTGAGTATAGTGCGTATTAACGGTGTGCTCACGTCACCAAGAAGGCCAGTGGCTCCCTGGCCTGTATCAGGGATAGTGTGGCCAGCAGGACCAGGGCAATGACTGTCCCCCTGAGTACTGTCCCCAGTACTCAGCACTGCTGGGGTCACACCTCCAATGCTGTGTTCACTTTGGGGGCCCTCACGACAAGTAAGACATTGAGGTGCTGGAGCATGTCAAGAAAAGGCCAACAGAGATGGGGAAGGGTCTGGAGCACATGCCTGATGAGGAGCTGCTGAGGGAGATGGGGGTGTTTAGCCTGGAGAAGAAGAGGCTCAGGTGGACATTATAGCTCTCTACAACTGCCTGGAAGGAGGCTGTAGCCAGGAGGGGGGTCAGTCTCTTCTCCCAGGTAACAAACAAGAGAAAATGGTCTCAGGTTGCATCAGGGGAGGTTTAGATTGTCTGTTAGGAAAAGATTATTCACCAAGAAGTTGTAAAGCATTGGAACAAGCTGCCTGGGGAGCTGAAAGAGTCCATGATCCTTGGAGGTATTTAAAAGAGATGCAGATATGGTACTCAGGGACATGGTTTAGTGGTGGATTTGGAAGTGTTAGGTTTATAGTTGGGCTCAGTCTTTAAGAGTCTTTTTCAACCTAAATGATTCTGTGGCTCTGTAACATAGATTGTCACACTTCAAGCAGCTCCTCGTTCTATCTATTGGTCTGGTAAAGTGGATTTTTTTCATCTTGTTTTACAGAAGGGAACACATGAGTGCAATATTAAATTGACAACATTTGTTGTCAGATGTGGGTCAGCTTTAGTCTGCTTCTCTTTTGGCTGCTGCTCACCTGTTCTGTAGCAGTTAAAGCTACAAGTATTGTAACTGAATAAGTGCTGAATAAGTCTGGGTTGGCAAGGCAGGCTTTTGTGCATCATTTGGGCTGATGATAAGCAGGGACAGTTCTTGAGCATGAACTGTTGTTGGTGGGTCCAGAGAAGAGAGACAAAGGAGAAATCAATACTTCTTTTTTTTTTTATAAACAAATTATCCCAAGCTTAGTAACATCTCAACCCTGAAATGGCAATGGAAAATTCAAAACCCCAAACATTTTAGAAAGCAGCTTTGTATTTGGAAATGATGACTCCCTCCTTTTTCGTCGGCTTCCGTGAATGAAACTCAAGCACAAACAAGTACTGAACTTTTGTATTCCTACTCTGTTATATAAAGTGTTCCTCATCTCATCAGAGTGGTGAGAAGAGTCACTTCCACTGCAGGAAATACACAGTAGTTTTTAAGGGAACTTGTGAAAATTTTCGTGGTATTGGTCATCTTACGCAAGAAAGTGCATTATCTACTCTCTTGTGACAATGCCTTGTGTCAGAAATGCAGAGGACACAGTAATGCAGCTGAAAGAATGAGTGAAAAACCCAAAAGCTACATTGGCTTGTACTTTCACTCAGAAATTTTGCATGTTATGCTTATTTAGAAGCAAAACCAGCTTAACTTTCCTTTACATCTGTGATGGTAAATTTAAATTTTACTGAATTCCCTAATTCCTGTGTCAAAGCATAAAGGATGAGAGTAATGTAAAAAAAAAAAAACCAAAACGGTTCTTACTGTGTTATATACTGTAAGTGTTCCTTTTGTTTGAAAACAAAATGAAATACAAAATTGCATTAGAAGACCAAACAAGCATTTTTTGTTTCCTGGGTGGTATTGTGAGATGTTTTTTTCATGCCTTGTGCTTTGTCTGAGGATATGGTGATTGCTCTTGACTCTCCTAGATTTCTTTTCCTCAGTTGTTTGGGTTTTTTTGATCATTTAGTGATCTTTTGTTCAGGAACCAATTGTCACTGATACCTAGACTGAGAATTCAGTTTGGAGCAATGTACTGAAATCCCAAAGCAGAGAGGTTTTCACATGCTTGTGTGCCAGAAACTTTCAGGCCAAAAGTTTTTTCCTAGTCGAGAGATGGTAAGTTTGATTGTGTGTCTCTTTTGAATACATAGTATTAGCCTACAACTGAATAATTTACCTATTGTAAAATTTCTAATCTGGAACTGTCAGAAGGATTACAACATTTTTTTTTGCACATAGAGTTGAACTATTGCACAACTATCCAGATCAGAGATGAGTGAAGTTTCTCTTTTGGCATATGCTGTATTGCATAGTTGACTATTTAAATAAGTATTTCCTGTCAAGTTCTCTTAGTTATTGGTGGCAGAAGCAATAACTTTATTCTGCTGCCCAGGCAAATAAACTGCAACAGTTGGAGAAGCTGGCGGGTGAAATGATTGCTTTTTCTAGCAATGACTCTAAAAGACAGACAGTGAGAGGAGTGAAAGGGGAGTGTAAAACTGATTTTTTTACTTTCATGTTTCAAGTATTTCAGTGCTTTCTGTAGTTTCTTTTTACCCTGTAATCAGAATAAGGATGTTGAAATATTCTCTACTGTTTGTATAAAGTTTTGGTCTGACCTAATTAGAAGCTTCAGTTTTAATATGTTGTAGTCAGATGTAAGAACTAAAAGAAAAGTGTCTTTTTCACACTCAACTGTTGTGTTCCTTTACACATAAAATCCCCACTGGACAATTTTGGAAAAGTGTGGAGTAAAACTTTTTTTTTTTAATTTGAGTATCTAGTTTCCTTACCTACCACTCTGGATGCTATATATGACACAAGTGCAGGCTGTCCTCTGCACCGCAGTTGCTACCAGCTGTTTTCTCTGTCAAAACTTGGATTAATTTCACTTGTGTGTCAAGCTGCAGCAAAGTTACTCTTGGACTTTTCCATCTTTGGGGACCTGTTGTTGTCATCTTATCATCCCTCATGCTGAAGATTGACCTCGACGTGCTTACAGTAGTGGACAAAATAGCCTGGACCTCAATAAAAGGAGTTTAATGCAAATTTTGCTGAAATTCCTATCCTCTGCGTTTTGAATTTGGATACAGGTTGTTTGTGGTTTTTTTAGTGGAAATGGAGTGAATTGTCAAGTGTTTTCCAAAACACACTAATACTCTCACCTTTAAATAAACAAATAGTTGAAAGGCTGGGCACTTGAACTCTGTTGTATTACAGATCTCAGCTGTTTATTCATCTGATTTATGATTGTGTTTTCCTCTGTCCTCTCCCACCTGAATCCTGTTGTACTTGGAAATAAAAAAATCAATACTATCTAAGGTCTTTGCCTACTTGGAAGAGTTTTGCCTAAATTTCATGACTCATGAGCAGAGGATTGATGAAGATGTAACTTTGTTTTCTGAGCCTTTTATAGTCTTAGTGATGACAAAGTCTTTGGTAGCCATTTGGTATAACACCATAATTGTAGGTGTGCACTTGTGCTGAGTACCTGTTTGGACATGTCTTGCTGTGGAGAAACCACAGTTTGATCTTCTTTAGGGTTTTTGTCTACATGTGCAAATGTTTAGGCCATAATTCCATACAAATGACAGAGTTTCAAAGATGGAAAACATCGTGAATGATGTTTATTTTCCCAAAGGTGTTTCATGTTGACATTTCTGCAGACTTGATATACAACTTCCTAAGTATATTTCAAACCCTCAGTGAACAGCATGTGCTTTTAAAGATGACAAAAAGACTTGCTCTAGTCATTCATCAGGGAGATGGCTACCAGCTCTTTGTGTATTTTGGCTGCCCACTTCCCACTACTGAGTTGTCATCTGACTTCTTCTGAAAAGCACCACCAGACAGCTGGAACCCAACAGGCAAGAGAGCTCTGTGTGGAAAAAGGCCTTTATTGTATGAAATCCTGTTCAGGATTCAGTTAGCTAAAACAGTGAGGAAAGGTTGATTTGTCTGGGTTTGTTCCCCTCCACCCTTTCCTTGTTTGCTGCTATGGAGGGAAGAAAGATGGTGCTGAAAATATCTATTAGCTGTGAACTCTGAGATGATGTTCGTGCCCAGTGGCAGCAGCTGTGAAAAACCTTTAGGCTGTGTTTGCTGTGACGTTCCCATCCCAGGATGAGCTGTGCTTCCCCTCCAATTTGCTCAGCCTGTGGAAGCTTCAGTCGTCTGTGTTCTTCCTAAGACAGCAGGCTTGAACTAAAGAAGTTAGCCCTGTTTCTTGGAAGGGGGAAATCTCTGTGCCTTGGTGATGGATCAGGACCTCTGCTGTTGATGTCACAGCTTTACCTGACTGCCCGGAGCAAATTTTAGTGGCTGAAGAAATTAGGTGGGCATGTCCTATCAGTTCTTTGGATTTTGAAAAGTGCTTTGAATTCAGAGAAGATTTTATTTAAGATGAATTGGGGGGATTAGTGCTTCATTTCCCATATTCAGAGTATAGATTTTACTATGTGGGATTGCCCCCCCCCAACTGCAAAACTCTTCTATAATTTGCAGAATAAAATTTAACTTCTGACCAATAGTGAATTGTTATTTTCTTTTGCAATGGAAATAATATTTCAACACAATGTATTCTCTTTTTTATGTAAACATTATAGTTATTGTCTGGGATATCAGTCTGGGAAAGAAATTAATACTCCAGAATTAAAGCATTTGGAATGCTGATGTTGGATAAGTATCTGTACAATAAATAATTTTTTTCCTGCTTTGTCTTTCACTGAGTTTCCCAGTTGAGGAGAACGTTTTCAGTTAACTGGCACAATTTTTCATTCTTGTGGTTTGCTTACTCCTGAACAGCAGACATGCAGAAGGCCCTCAAATCTGTGGTGTTTGACAAGAATTTTAATTGAAGAATATGACATCCAGAAATTTGTTCTATTTAGTGATCAGAATTGTCTCATAAACATCTTAAGTCGATTTTAATTTTCTCCTTCCAAATTCATAACTAGAAATGTAATCTCACCTTCTGAATTCATACATCTTTAACAACAGTAAAATCCTGATTTTTGAAGAGGAATGTTTTCACCTCACATTTTCTAATTCAGTCCCTTTTGGAAGACAATCCCCGTGTCTGAAGAAAGGCTGAAGGTGTTGTGGACAGATTTATCAGTGAAAGCTCTGAATGCACAGCTATTTTGCTGTCGTGTATTCCAACTGTTGCTTCTGGACTGACACAGGGCCTTCCTTTGGGAAGAGAATATATACCTAACACGGGTGTCCCTCTTGGGGCAGTTTGGGGCAGAGGGATACAGGGAAACCTTTGCAGCAAATCCTGAACTGCTGGTTTGTGCCTTTGGGAACCGTGTGAATTTTGTGGAATGGTCTCATAATTTTCTGCATTGCAAATTTGTTTTTCTTAATCCTTGCTTTGTAATTTGTTTCTTGTTCTTTTGGTCTTTTGTTTGAAGAGACACAGAGTTGGTAAGGATTAGGAAGATGGTTCTGATTCCTTTGAAGACAAATTTTCTTTGTGGTACTCCACAGTACCTTCCATCACAAAACCCTTCAGCAGAGATTTTGGGATACAGGTCTTAGGTCAGGGTGGTTGCAGGAATGTTTCTCCCCTCTTGAAGCAGGGAATTTATTGGCAGGGTTGTAGGGCCAGGATAGGACTTGTCATTTTCTTTCATATGCTGTGTTTCTGAAGAGGAACTGAAAGATGTAGTCACCATCTGAGCTGGCAGAGGGGTGCACCTTTTTTAAGAGCTGTTGGATATGCTCTTGGAGAACCTCAGCCTCTGCTGAGGTACTAAATGTGCTCTTTTGCCTAATGCTCACGATGCAAAGCCAAAAATGCCCCTGGCAGGGTGGAGTAGGGCTGGCAAATTTCAAAGATCCAGTTAAAAAGGCAAATAACCAGAGCTCAGGAAGGTGTGGTGCAGCCCAGGGACGATATGAATATGATTTGGCACTTTGCCCATACTCATATAAGAGGCTTCTTTGTGATATTTAATATATGGTAATTGATATGTTAATTAGATGTTTCTTGATGTGAGGGAATGTGGGGCTTGTACCCTTGTACTTGCAAGGATAGAAAGAATAGAAATGAGTCAAGTCTGTTTTCATTGATGGGTGTTGTAGAATTAGAGAAGGTAGAAAAGATGATATGCATTTTGTAATATATATATATATAAACAACAACGTATGTTGTTACACTGCGTATTTTCAAGAGGAGAAAACAGTGGTTGGAGGTTATGGCATCTAAAACATTTTACCTGTGTATTAAAAAAATGAGTCTACTCTGCTAAAACCTGAAAGCTTTCTTGACTGTTTTGATTGATATGGGGAATAGTGGTGTGTAGGCTCTGGGATTATGCATTTGAAAAAGGAAAATCATAAAATATGACAGAAGTAACCTATGAAATAGAAATCTTGTAAGAATTGGGTTCTCTCCTATAAGAAGTGGGGATGTTAGAATGTCTCTGTCGTGCTATTTGCATGTGACTTGTTCAGGCTGAGTAGCCTGTTTTTACTTGTCAGAGAATTATGCCACAATTAATGACCCCAGCAGGCAGTAAGACTGGTAATAGGGAATGTCCAACACTGGAAGAAACACACAAGACCAATAAGTTCCTAACAGATGCACTGTTCTGAAGAATAATATTCATTGCCCCACTAGTGATTTCTCTCTCTTTTTTTTTTTTTTTTGTTTTTTCCTTAGATTGAAAAGTAAAAACATGAACAATAAAAACATGCTTTTCTTTTTTGGCTTCTAGGTGTTTACTTCCTGTTGTCATTAGCCAAGAGAGTCATGACAAAATTTGGACTTGAGTGTAATAGAAAAATGGCATCAGTTCCTATCTATGACAAGTTAAAAGGAAAAATTTCATTAGAGATTGAGATTCCTGAAATTGTGACTAATTTTTTGCATTTGCATATAAATTACCCTAGGGTTGTTGGTTTTTCATTTCCATTTTTGTCTTTGTTGAAATGTCAAATTTTTGGTTTTGTGTGTTTTTTCTTGGTGTAAATTTGATAACAAAAAACCCTTCTGTGCTAAAAATCAAAAGACTCTTCCTAAAATATTGCTACTGCTTTTTGTTGGCTCTTCCTCTTTTTATGCTGTATTTTGGAAATTTAAACTCTCACTTGTTGTGTGCACATGTGCCTGGAGACTGGATCTAGAGCAACCTCATTCTGACACCAAATTTCTGAGGGTTTTTTGTAAATAATAAAACATAGCATAACTTTGGTTTCATTGGTGTGGAGTTGTCTCAAACCCGAGCATATATAAATGTGGAGGGTGGGAAGCTGTCGACTGCTGGACACTCAGGAGCCATTGGAGAGGTACCTTTGGTCCAGCAGGAGCCAAACGCCTGTTCAATTAAACTGAAATGGTGAAAGGTTGTGGTTTTCCTTGTTTGTTTTAAAGGTGTGGGATGGACCAAATGCACTGTGTTGTGCTGGGGGCCAGGGAAGCTGAGGTACTTGCCAAGTCAGTAGTACATTGCTTTTTAATCTTTATACCCAAATTTGCTAAGCTTTCAGAAACTCATGAACTGCCATGGGTAACGTGATGTTATCAAAATGGAACTCTAGAAACATGTTAGTCTTTGAACTTTATTCCCATTCTGGTTTTATATGGAAATTAATAACTTTGTATTTTAACTTTGTTATAAATGTTCTTGTTTTGATGACTCTTTACTACTTGTTTTTATCTATTTATTGAAAAAGTCGATTTGGCATTAGGGAGTTAGTACATATTACTGCTCTTAACAATTCTGCCACATGGTAAATAGCTGAGTAAATGCAGTTTTCATCCTCCTTACTAAGGTAGTAACTAAATCCTGTTCATGTTTTCGATGTCATGGGTTACATGAGATTCATTGTCCACCTTACTAAAGGGGACACAGAAGAAGAACACAAAGTTGCTTTTCAGGTGTTGAGATGGTGCGTGTTTTGTATAAAATGTGCATGTTTTTGTATAAATACACGTCTGTACTGCAGCCCTTGGACAAACTATTTTAAGTGCTCTGTTCCTCTGGAGCTGCTTTGTTAGCTCTTGCAAAGAGATGGATGCCTGGAAGAAGAGGAGAGAGGCCAAGTCTCACTCAGCTTGTTCTTGCCTGTTTCATGGCAGTGTGTAGCTTGCCTGATCTTGGCCAAGTGCAGGGAAAATACATTGAGAAATGTAATATTAGTCCTTGAAGTAGTAACGTAGCTTGAAGATGAAATTTGTAGCTAAATCTGAGTGTTTTTTGACACTTCAGCTTTTTGGGGAGAATGTTGTTCAAGAAAACCAGAGCAATGTTCCCCCATATTAAATAAAGCAGCTAGAAATCTGTCATTGCTGGAGCATGTCTGTCTCAGTCAATGAGATTTGTCCTTAGGGATGAGGAATGGCAATGTAATACCAGGTCTTATTAAAAGCTTGATGCAGAAACTCACATATTGTTGTGGAAAAATATTAACACTGATATAAGACTAGGGGGTAATTCTTGTAGCATTCAAAAGGGATGTAGGATAGCCTTAGGAAGCAATATTGTCTGGCTTTGTGCAATACTTTGTGTGGCTAACACTGAGCCTAGAACTAATCTTAAAGGTACTGAATGGAGATTGGTGCTGTAAGGCCTGGCCACCACCCAGCAACTAGTGGTGTTGTGTTGGCTCAGCTCAACTCAGATAAGGAACAAAAGTATTTTCCTTCAAACCCAAATGGAAAAAGTGCAGAGATATTGTGTGGGGCACTGGCGGTGCGTCTGGCACAGGACAAACTCATAGGAGCACTTTTACTGAAGTGTTCCAGAGCAAAGTGAGGCCACAGGCAGCTGCTCCATTTTCTTCCACTGTGGTTTGAAGTAGTTGCCTCCAAAGATCAAAGTACAGTGTACTGATGCGAACAATGGCAAAGAAAGAAAGTTAAAGGCCCGGGTGTCTTTATGTCCCTCCCTTCTCTCCCTGCAAGTTTGTTTTCAGCCTTTTGCTACATTTAGCAGATGCTTGGTTTCTTTCAGTGTTTTAGGTGAGTCTTTGGAATGACTCTGCCTTATGGGTTTGCCAGGATTCCATTGTATTCAGCCGTGTTAGAGTTTAGTTGGTGTTTAAAACGCTCTTTGATCTTGAATGCCCCGTTCCTCCCTTTAAATGGCAACAGTAGCTTTTAACAAGCAAGGACTCTGTTGCTGCTTCCTATATATTTCTGTTGGGTGTTACTCTGTAGAATGTGGAGATTAAAGGGACTAAAGCAGTTGGTTTCTGGCCCCCTAAATTCTTTGTTTGTCAGTAGGCTACAGCATTATTCACATAATCAGCGTAACTGGTCGTGCTATTTGATACACATTGTACTCATATGCTGTCTTATTCTAATGTACATAACTGGAATTCATATATGTGCACTGTCTGTTATATAACGCCGTGCTGGTCCTGCAAGCTCTAATGCTGGTGTGGAACAATACTGGGATGTATCTGTCACTGCCAGCCAAATAATTTTGCTGAAGTAAAGGTAAAAGTCTTCTGGCACAGAAGAAAGCCAAACTGTGTTGATGAAATCTCCAACTTAAGCAACAAAGCTCAGCACTTACATTGTAACACAACAGTGAGAGACTGTAGTACTTATGATGATATCAGCATCTAGTATGTTTTTATAGACTTGTAGAAATGCTTGTAGTTGTGTGAACTTCTGTGTGTGCTGTAGGATATGTGGAATTTATTGGGGTGAAAGCTGGAACACTTTCATGGTGTTTGTCTCTCAGTGGATGGTTTGACTGCAGGTAGTCTCAGGTGTCTCACTCTGACTTTGGTTTGTCAAGTGGCAAAAAATTCCAGCACAGGGGTATGTTATCTTTTTTGTGTCCAGCCACCATCCGTGTAATTTTTCCTGTTCTGTAGCAGAAAAAAAATTCTTACTCTGACTTTCTGAGAAAGTTTTCCTCCATCTCTACTTGACGCTCAGATTTTTTTTTTTTTCTTTTAGTTTAGCTAAAAGCAATTCAGGCTTTCATTACTGTGAATAGCTGGGCACCAGTGATTCTGCCTAGCAAGGTGCTAGTTTTATGTTAGACCAGTGCTGTTTTGGTGTAGGGAATGACAACAGAATGTGTTCTTAAATGTAAGTTTTGCTAAAATAATACAGGGTTGATGGATGATACATAAACGTTGGAAAGTGAATCTCGTAGTTAACTCCTGCTGACTAAGCAGGGTTAAAAATCACTTTGTTCTAGCAACAGGTAGGACTGTGTTCTTTGCAGAGTCTTTTGAAACAAATGACTGGAGTGTTCTTTCCCCAGTCAGGAGGTGTATTTCATCCAAGTTACATTTTGCAACATGTGATTGGCTTTTGTTTTGGCCAGTGACTTCTCAGCTTTGTCCAAAGTGCCAAGTTCTTAAGAGTCTTCAGAAAAATCTTTTCCTATTTTCTTGCATTTTCTTCTAGATGTTGGTGCAATAGCCAGATACCTGCAGCTTTTCTTGACCCATCAGGTCATTGTGCTGTGACCTAAATCTCCAACCCCCTTGCACCCAGTGATGGCTTCCAAAGTTTTCTGGAACTGTTCTTAAACATTTCAGGAATTATTTGTGGAAAGATGTTGCAAACAGATAATGTGTCTTTGTGCTTTTAATAAAAAACTCTGCAAATCTAGCTTTGTGTTAAAACATTATTCCTTCCAAACACAGTCCTTTGGTCACTAAATTCCAATCCCTGAGCAGATTCAGTAATGAGAGATGCATGGATGTGGGTTCTCATCCTATGAGAGATGTTCAGTGTTTTAATTCAGCCCCTTCTCAAATTGACAGGTGATGTTGGACTTTGCACTGGAAGAGTCTGATTGTGGGTGTATGTTCTGTTTGCTGTCACAGTCACCAGAAAGGTGTTTTTTAGTGGAGCAGAGGGTTATGGAGCCATACAGGAGGCAGTTTCACAGCACTCTGGGAAGGCTCAGAAGTTCACTTCCAGCTTGTAAAGGGGAAAGCGGATAGTCTGTGCCTGTGGTGGTGCATGCAGCTCTTGACGTGTACCTGGTTCAATACTATTTGAATATTTTCCCTCTACAAGTGGGAAAAAACATAACAAACAATTCCTTTCTCTATTGTGGGACTGGCTCTCATATGACAAGGCTTTGGGAGGGGATTATTGGATTCAAGAAAATTAAATAAGTTTGGGAGAGAGTGTGTTGTTGGAGCCATTCTCTCATAAATAAACTCCTCAGCCTCATGTTGTGACCTGGCTCACAAACAAGTGCAACATTAGATGCTCAAGAACCTTGTTATTTTCCATATATCAGCCTTTCACAGCCAACAGAACTTGTTTCTTTTTGCTGCCTGCTTTAGGAACAGCTGTTCAGCTCACAAGACATTTGAATGAAAACACCCATGTTTCCTTTCACATGGGAATTACGTTACTTTTTCCTTCAGCCACCTTATCCTTATTATTCCAACCCTGTGCAGCATCCTGCTGCCTCATGTGTTGAAGGGTGCATGTACAGGCTTTAGAAGCAGCTGCTAAAGGGAAGGGAGCGTGGCATCGCAGGGAAGCAGCCCTGTCACACAATAGCTGAGGAAAGGACCAATGGGAAAAGGATGGAAAAAAAGAAGTGACAAGGAACAAAAAGCATTTTTACTTTTTTTTTCTTTTTTCCATTTTAGGCAACGTTTTACTGTTGGTAGAGTGTTTGTGACTTAACCTTTTAAGTGGTTGAACTGAACTTTGAGCGCAGCATTGGGTGTTGAAGTTGCGCCTGACTATGACTCATAGTAAAATACATAATGTGTTGGATGCAGGACCTGTAATAAAGTTGGGGAATCTTTTGTTTGCTTTTGGTTCAAATAAACCCCAAACAACAACAACCCTCTTGCCCCCTCTCCAAAAAGAAAAAGCTCAAGTTGGTAATCTTCTAGTACCTGTTAATATTAGAGAGCAAACTGCTTAGCTGGTCTGTAAAAAGGTAGTTCTTAGCCCTTAAGGACAGCATGTGATAAGAAAAAGATGATAGATTAACTAAATATTTTAAATTATCCTTAACTTCAGTTGACAACAATAATGTGAGTAAAACATTTACTACTGGATAGAGTTCTACTAGGATATTCATCCCCTGCCTTATTTTTTTCCACTGAGCAATTCCATCTTTGCAGAACTTGTGACATTCCCAACCTGCGCATGTCAGCACAACAGAACAGTGTGTGTACACTGTTTATTTACAGCTTTATGAATTTTAATAAGGGTTTATAATGATGATATTGTGGCTAGTTATGGAGTCTGATTATTTCCTGAGGGATTTAAGAGTGCAGTCTCCAACCCCCAATTGTCAAACATTAATAGATAAAATTGGCTTGCTGGAGACGTTTGAGCAGTTTGCTGAAAATGTTTTAGAGCTATTATAAAACAGTTCTTACATAAAATTAATTTTAATGCTCCACATTTGAGTTATTTAACTTTTGGCATAGTTTGATTCCATGGATTTCTAGTTCCAGTGCAACAATTCTTTTATATTTGGTTTATGTCTAAGTGTTTCACTAACAGAACTATGTACAGTATATAGGAAATTCTAAATTCTAATAAATGTACTAGTAAATTTAAGTTAACATAGTAAGACAGCTGGAACAATTAATACTGGATGTTAGGCCTATAATTTCTGTAGTTGCAGATCTGTTTGTATGGCCTCTACCCTAAATTATAGTGAAGTAATCTGATAATGTACACATGCTTTCTAATGTATAACCTTGCATAAAGAAATCTGTGTGACAAATTCCCAGATGTGCTCAGAAAAGGGTTAGACAACACTGGATGTCTTGTCGTTAGACAGACCTGTATTAAGAGTTTCATGTAAAAGTTGAGATTGTTCTAGGGATAGAGGTACATTCTGACCTACTTAAAATAATTGACTAACCTTCAACCTGTCCTTTTTCTCCTTTCAGACCTTTCAGCAGCCCAGAGAAAATTTGCCCATTCTCTGAGAGACTTTAAATTTGAATTCATTGGTGATGCAGAGACAGATGATGAAAGATACATAGGTAGGTAAGAAATGATTAGAAGTGGCTACATTTTTGCCTTGCCATCCTGCAACATGATTAAACCTTTCTTTCCTGGTTTTGTATTGCAGATGCATCACTTCATGAGTTTTCAAACTTTTTAAAAAACCTTGAAGAACAAAGGGAAATCTTGGTGAGTTGCAATAAAAGATTTTAAAACCTGTGCATTTAGCAAAGAGTAAGATCAAAGTTGAGTGAAGTTGTCTACTGCTTTGTTAACCACCACGGTGTTTAGATCGCTAACTTAACAGTGGGAGCTCTTGTTGTGCAACCTCTGGCTCTGTATCTGATCTTGCAGACAGCAACTAGTTCTCATGAAAGAAAAAATCTGTATTGTAGGCATGGAGAAGTATTAGATGGTTTAAAGTGGTCATACCCTGATAAATTATGGCTCGGGTAAATGGGAGAACCACCGTGAAGTTGTTTACTATTTACAGTAAAAAAGGAAGATGAAAGAGTTAATGCTGCAGCAGGACACCCGGGGTTTGGCCGTAGGCCAGCTTTGGATCCAGGATCTTTGTGTATCCAGCTTTTGGTGCTTATGTGGATCTGGAATGCAATCTGTTGTCTGTAGTAGCAGACACAGAAACCTTTGCTTTGTAGGTGAACTTTCTGGTGGAGGGTTGGAGCTGCAAACATTTGGTTGCTCTGCTGTGTAGAAGAAGCAAGTGTTCTTCATTCAGTTGTCTGTGATTGCTTGGGGTATCAGTGTGATATGACTCCTGTTGCCTGCACACAGCCCGTGGGCTGACAGCCCTGTAATACACCTTGCTATCTGGACTTCCAAACTTCTCCAGAAGATGGGGAGTTTCTTTCTGAATGGTACCATTGTTCTTCTCAGCAGCTGCATGCCCAGCTTTTGTTTCAGTGCAGGGATTCAGAGAGCAGGTGCTGCGTAGCCAGTTTTCATCTGAGTGTTGTCGGACTGCCTGTAGGAAATGTGCTCAGATCTGCCCCGATAGCAATCGTGTTTCTCGGTATTTGTCATGTGATTAAGTCTTTGTCTTCCTGGAAATCAGTGACCATTTGGCATCACTGACAGGAAGCTGAGACTAACCTGCCTTCTGTGTTTCTCTCTGCCAGAAGCTGTGCCTGCAATGTAGGCTATGTAGATAAGTGAGAAAGGAAGTGGTGAACACTTTTCATGTTTCTCTCTCCAGTTGTCTTGAGCCCAGTAACGGTCGTGGTTTCTTTTGTGTGCTGTGTGTTGTCCTGGTGTGTTGTTCTGATCTGGAACCACTCTTTGATCTGAATTAGGGTTAGTGTGGTTCCTCACATGTTCCTGAAGAGTACTGTCTTTACACAGTGGAGACAATTTTTCAGTGTCTTGAGTTGCTTTGCCAAATTATATGAATTTGCTCAAGTATTTTTCAGTGCTTCTTTTGTTTTTCATAATTCTGCAATATAGTTTTTACTCTGCTTTTTCTTGCTATCCATAGTAGTATTTTATTTCAATCAAGTTGCCTAACTCTAATTAGTGAAAGTCTTTGGGAAGTTTTATGAGGAAAAATACCATATGAACTGTCACATTATTTTAATATCAGGCTTTTTAGGGATGCCAACCTCAGAATTACATGGCATATTTCAGTGGCTGTATCAACAGATCTTCAGCAGGATGATTACCAACACAGTTGGTTGTGCAGAATCTAGTGCTGTCTGTCTGCATAGTAAATCACAACTAACCCAGTTGTTCAGACTGAATTCCTGGAAACAGTATTACTTGGTTTTTTGCTGTGATGTCCAGGCTTACACAGAAGGTGTTACCACACTAAAAGCTAATTAATATCAGTGTCTTGGTAGGAAAAGAAAGAAATGCACTATTTGTCAGAACAGTGACAGTTTGATGTAAAAAAAGGGAGTGTAAAATGTTATGGGGCAAATGCTTAATAGCACATAGGATATATTCTCTGAGTTACCAGGTGCATGACCTTTTCGTTGCATCTGCAGTCTAGCAAATGTTATGTATTATTTCAGGAATGAGTCAATATAACAGTGGCCATAAGTCTCTGAGAAAATGATTGTGTGGTGACTGGAAAAAATCATTTTCAGCGTCTGCTACTCTTTTTTTTTTTTTTTTCTTGGACTTCTCAGTGGATGTTTTAACAGTGGCATGAGCTCTAGGGATACTCCCATGGAGAATATCAGGGCATGTTGCATTCACAGATGTTTGGAATCAGGTCAGGGATCCAAAGACTTTCCACTAAGCTGTAAAGTATATAGCAGGATTTTTTTCAAAAGCGTGCAGTTATTTCTGTTAAGAATGCTCATTATTGAGCTTTTTTTCCCTTACTATTTTGAAGATGACCAGAAGATTTCTGACTGCTGCCTTCAGTTTCAGGGCATGATTGAAGATAGATTTCAGTCACATAAAGTAAAATTAAATATGTTGATGAATGATTACAGAACTAAGGGCATTTCAGATATTGCTGTGCATTTATTTTAGTTTTTTTACATACTGGAAAAAAGTGTTACTTTTTTGGTTGTCAGTCATCTGGTGAATATTTAATAATTTCATTCAGATATTGGAATCTTGCACTTCATGGTTTTACCATTTTTCCAATCTCCTTCAAAGGCAGCTGGAATTATATCTCAAATATGCTTCTGAAAAGGGAAGTTGGCATTAATCCAAATGTTTCACTGAAAGTATTATAGAGTGGCCAATACAAAAAACAAATTGCATTTTTCCATAGCACTGTAGCTTGGTGACATTCCCCAGGGCAGATACGAAGTAAATCACTTTGTCCTCGAGACTATTCTGGAAATTATTGCTACATGCTGAGGGTGAATGGAGTCATAGGGCTTACATTCTGCTCCTTTGGCATTACATGAGTGTTGTGGAAGTTCAGGGATGAAAGGGAACTTTGTGAGACCAGTAAGAAAAGGCAGGGATGAGCAAGGCTCAACATGGTGATGCTCACATCTGTCCCACTGCCTGGCCATTCTCCTTCTTGCCAGGGGGAGCACCAAACCTCCCTCTGAGCCCCAGTTGCCCTGAGAGCAGAAAGCAGGTTTGATACTTGTGATGGCCTCAGAACAGCAGGCTTTGCTGTCTGCCCTCATTTACGCTGTGTTGATGAGCAGAGCAGAGCTGCCTGGTGGGTGCCAGTTGCTGTGGTTGATTGCCCTTTCATCATCCTTCACTTTCCATTTTACCTCCTTCATACCTCCCTTTCTCCATCTCAACCTTCTCCTAAATGACCAACCTGCCCTTAACAGGCAATTTCCCTGTTGATTCCAGTCCTGCTAAATCATAAGCAAATTTGAAAGCCCTTGTCTTGTTTCCTCAATAGTCTCAGCAGTGCTTGGCACTGCTGGCATGGTCACCTTGATGTGCTGGCTGGGTGTGCTTCCCCTTCTCCCTGGAGTTCCTCTGTCCTACCCCTTGTCTGCTTCTCCAGTTCCCGTGTGTCTCACGTAACTCTCACCTAACCACACTGGAAGTCCAGTCAGCCTTCATGGCTCTGTCTGCAGCTCTTGTCAGGGTCTGTCACAGTGGTGGGCACTGTCCAGCAACCTCTCAGCTCCTATTTAGTACTGTCTCATGTCCTGTTTGGTTGGTTTGCTCCCATGCCAGGACTGAGTTGGCTGCACTGACCTGCAGCCCTGCCAGAGGTGTGAGTGGCATCAGGGTCACCTATACCTGCACGGTCCTTCTCTGGTGCTGGTCTAACCTACTTTGAAATAGTTCCAGCAGCATCAATTTCTTTCTCTTTGCTCTGGTGTCTGTTCTGTGGTTGTTTTTGTGTTTTTTTTTTCTTTCTTTTTTTTTGTTTGTTTTTTTTTTTGTTTGTTTGTTTTTTGTTTGTTTGTTTTTGTTTGGGTTTTTGTTTGTTTGTTTTTCTTTTTTTAACCAAGTGTGCATACTGAGTCTTCATTACTGCAATTTAAGGTGGCAAGTTTCTGAGAAATTTTCTGGAGTTAACCTATCATGTTTTCCTTCATAGTAGCATTTTTTCACTGTTACTCTTTCCAAGCGGTGTTTTACATCTGTACTTTCCCTTGTTCAATTTAACTGCACTGAGTTTGGACCATCTCTTTTATGTCAAAATTACTTTTAATCCTGTTTTCTGAAAGCACTGATGTTTTGGCTTGGGTTTGTAGTGCTCCACATCTATGTTACTTGTAAGTAACTCCATAAATTCCTACTGAAAACTGGTTCATGTAGGAAACTTGGCTATAGTTTCCTGTATGGTACATGAAATGTCCTCTGAGCTGGACAGGTATTCTTCAGGGTAGTTTTGCAATGTTTTGTTTTCTCATTCTTCCTATAATGTATTTAAGACTGGGTCACCATCTTTGCTTTTGAGAATGGAAGACTTTGTTGAGGAGGTCAGTTAGTGTGCTGCTCTCAAAAAGGAAGCTGGATATTGTTCTTAACAAATGCAGAATAGTTTTAACTTTCGGTAGTTGAAGGACCTCTGAGTACCAGGATTGCTGTGTCTATTCTCTAACTTGCTCAGTTCTTCCTTTCTCTGCCTCTTCTCACTTTGAAGTTGCTGCTCTCTTTGCTCCTCTGTGACCTTGCTTGCCTCTCCCTTTGGTTTGTTTTGCTGAGTTCCTAAACTGTTCTGAAGCAAAGCCCCTTCTGACTTGAATGCAATTAATTCTTCCGTTTCATAATGTAGGAATAAACCTAATTGCTCTTAAGGAATCCTTGCTCCCATTAACATCCATTTCCCCCCCGCCTTTGTCAGATAATTTGCTATAATTAACTCCGATTTTTTTTTTCCTTTGTGAAGATTATTAAAATCTGCAGTTGTGTTACACTAACTTACAAATTATTTAACTGGAAGGAGAGTTGCTTGAACTCTCCTTCCAGTTAAATAATGGTTTTATAGCTTCCTTCCTCTCTGGTTTTAGATGTACATATGAAGAACCTCTTTTCTTTAGGGTTTTTTTTGGCCCTTGCCAAATAAAACATATTTCTGCCTTTGTCTTTCTAACCTTGCCTCAAGTACTTGTTTATTTCCTTTTTACTCTTTTAAGTTTCACTTTGTATCGGTTTTCTGATACAATTATATTCAACTTACTGTGTTTCCTGTCATTCCCCAAGGCAATCTAAACTAGCTGTTTTACTTTGATACGTTCTCTTCTATTTCCTGCTATGGTTTTTACACACTTCTTTTCCATCAGATGTCTTAAGAGGAGAGGTAATATGTAGTTATGAAGTCTTTTTCCTTTTTTTTTTTTTTTTTTTTTTTTTTCCCAGAGGAGAAAGCCTTCTTCC
>VXAU01004384.1:0-41878 GCA_013399695.1 Formicarius rufipectus | reverse complement strand
AACTCTGGTAGGAACAAGAATTCAGCACAGAGGTCATTGCACAGCATTAAAGTCAAGAAATCACATGGAATATGGATGTGTATTTGCTTTGGGTTTTGGACTGTTGAAACTTCTCCCCTGTCAGTTTTAGAATTTTTTTCTTTTTCCCCAGGTAATTTGATATTTCTGCTGAAGTTCTCTATTCAAAAACAGGGTACTGTGGATGATCCCTGAAAGTAATGAAAAATGCAATATATCAAGAAGAGGTGTGGGTTTTTTTCCTTTTGCTTTAGAAGATGTAAGCATCTGTGTGATAAGCTACACCATAATGATAAATGGGATTTCATTTCAAGTTAGCCTTTAAGATAATTTTTCAAATGAGATGGAAACATACTTTACTTATCAGAGCTATGATAGTTTTTTTTTTCTCTTTGTTTCTGATTAACTAGAATTTTAAAAGAAAGTCTTACATTTTTATGTATAAATGATTGCTACTTTGTTTCTGTGTCTAGGAGGAAAAGAAGAAATTTGATAAAGAGACAGAGAAGAACTACAGTTTGTTAGAAAAACATTTGAATTTATCAGCTAAGAAGAAAGAGCTACAGTTACAGGAGGTATTGTCGCCTCTTTAATTCAAGCTAAAGGCTTTTGAATAGGTACATATACCTATGTAAATGCAAAAACAGCATTCATAGTGGTAAAATAAAAAACTTTTCTTAGCTGGAAAGATTGGTGAGAAAATCCGTAGTATATGCTGAACTTAGTGAGGTACTCCTGCCATTTTCTGAATCAAGGGCTTTGTGGGTCTAGGAAGCACTGGCATTATAACAACATCACTTTTTATATGTAATTAAGGGAATAGCAAAGTGCAAACATATTGTGAAAAACTCTGCATTTCTTATTAGGGCTTTACCACAGATGCAATTTGCACTGCAGTGCAAGTATTGACTAAGTGTCCTGTGATAACACTTCATCTATAAAACAGCAAGACTTGTATTTCTGAAGAAAGCTGTCTCATGCTTTTTCTCATGTTTGGAAGATTTGTTTGGGGAATTTTTGAGTAATGCTACAAAAAATTTGTTGACAGTTTATAACTTAGAGAGATCTCTTTTGCCTGACATTCCTTCTGTCCCTCTGGATTTTTTTTATCATCATACTTGCAATATTTTTTATTGCTGGAGCAACAGCAAATCGTACATGAGAAGGCTGCAGAGGAATGTTGCAGAGACTTGCTGCAGCCAGAAGAATTTTTTTTCCCAGATAGATATAATTATGTCAGAATTATTAATACTTAGACTATAAAAAAACCCCGAAACTTAATGTTTTCATCAGAGATAACTCTTCTCCCTGCTCTCTAAGCCCATCCCAAATACTCTATGCCATTTTTTGTAGGAATGGTACTCTCATTGCTCTCAGGTTATCTAGGAACTGAAAAACTCGGACTGCTCTCAAGTTTCACTGGAATGTTACTTTGCCCTCCTGCATTTACAACATAGACCTTCACATGTGTAAACAAGTGTCTTTTGGGGAGCTGAGTTATTTGGGTGAGGCTACTGGGCAATGCTCATGTGTCAGGACCTGTACTTTATCAAACTGGTCAGCTGCCAAAGAACTTGATGCAGGAAAAAAAAAACAATAGAGGATTAATTATGATATCTTGATGAAATATGGTTCTCAGTATCAGATCTGAAATGCGACCTAACCTCAATAGAAAAATACAGCCTGAAACTGAATCAAATATGGTCTGAAACTGTGAAGCATTTGCAAAGTCTAGAATAAGCAAATAGATTTTTTTTTTTTTTTAACGTCCTTCATGGTTTCATGAACAAAAATTTTGAAATTCTTCAGTCAGGCTCTTTCATTTGTGCATTTAATTTTGCAGTATAAATGTATAAGAAATTTAAAAAGAAGGAAAAAAAAAGACCCTTGCAGCATGTTGCAATAGTGCTAAATAGGAAACAGTTTTTTGCACAGGCTTAGAGAGTAGGTGTGCATAATTGCAGTGGAGCTTCCTAATTTGGTATTATACATGGCTAGTTGTGTCAGTTCCTGACTGGAGTAAATAAACGATGAAGAGAGAAATTTGACAGAAATTTGTTGAAAAACATACCATGTTTTGGAGTGTGTCTTACATTAATATAGTCTCTGACTCTGTTGGTGGAGGGATATTCCTCTAATTTCACTGAGACAGGGTCTTGTTTCTGTCGATATTATTGTGTCTTATTTCTGTATCTCTTCAGCAGTACACCAAGTACAATTCAACAGTAAGTGAAGCTTGCTGGCTGCATGGGCTGACTCATGCCTCAAAAAAACTGAGGAGAGTTGTGATACTTTATTTGCAGGGGAATTGAGATAAATCAGTAAAATGGCTGTGTTGCATATTGTATTCTGGGTTGGGTGGGGAGGCAACCAAAACACAGGCCAAAAAAACAAAGAAGAGAGACAGGAACAGGCTTAAGTGGGGCTTTGGTGTATATAGGGCAGTCTTAGAGTCAATGGGCCAGGTGTCCTTGTAGACTCACTTCATAGTCTTTTCCTGTGGTGTTGTGACATCCTTCATGTAGCTATCATTAGAAGCTTTGCTGACTACTCAATTCCTGTGTTGCACAGTTTAAAGAATACATCAAAATGGCATGGCTTGTTGAACGCATTTGCTTACTGATACATGGATCAGAGCTTGAGTTTTTAATGGCATGTGTGGTTATGCCCCTTTAACTGCAGACAGATTTCTAGCACAGAGCAGTAGAGCCAAGCACATCTTAAGGCAGAACTGTTTTAAAGCTGATTTGACTTATCCTCTTAAAGCATAGCAGTCACTGTCCTACCTGAAGGATATAGTCTCAGTATTTAAGAGTCCATGATAGTAAGTCTGGTCCTTTCACTCAACCCTTTCTCCGTTTCCTTTTGTAATTCGGTGTAAAACTGTTTATTATTTGCATTTATTATTACAGGGGCAGAGACTAAGTGTGAGTTACTTTGAGTAACCCTTTCTGTAATGTATTTTAGTCACAGTTTCTGTTACCCAGTTGAAGTGTTATTGTTTAAGAAGGACATGTGTACCTTAATAAAATAATACATAGATGCTAGAAAGTTAAATATTTATATAACTGTTCACCATTTCAACAAAGCTGTGCTAAGTAGCAGCTGCAACTAATAAAGGCTGCATTTTCAGGTATTTGATGCTCTGTGGAAATTTGTTAAGTGTTATACCAAAAAGTCAACTTTTTTTCCAATTGTATTTCTTGCCAATCAGAGTGAGCACAGGTGTGGGATGGGTACAGTAGCATGCTTGCTATTTACAGCAGTTGTTTGGGTTGTGGAGTAGAACTTACAATACCAGCAATATAGTTTTCCAAAACAACATTTTCTTCCTTAGTTTTACTGGAGAGGTGATTTTCCCCTTCTCTGATGGAAGATGCTCCCAGCTCCCTCTCTGTTTGGGCAGGTACCTTTGCAACGCTATTAAAGCAGTGCACAAGTATCTGTTCTGGTATATTTGGCTTGGATTCCATAGAAAAGAAACTTTAAGTGGTGTTATTACTATTTTTTTAAAAAAAATTAGCCTCATGGTTCAAAAAAAAACATGTTACCTAAGTAAAAGTGAATTGCTAAAAATAAACAACTGATCTGTGTTGTAAAGGGACAAATCCCAGTTTGGAGAATACTATCTGCTTTCCACTTGTATGCTGTGTGTATGTCATCTTGAAGCTGTCTGCAAATGCCTTTGAAACTGCATTGGATGTGCTCTGTGTGCAGGCAGATAACCAAGTGGAGCAGAACAGAAGACACTTCTACGAGCTGTCCCTCGAGTACGTGTGCAAGTTGCAAGAGATACAGGAGAGGAAGAAATTCGAGTGTGTGGAACCTGTAAGTATCAGTGAGTTCAGCCTACTCTGCCTTTCATAAGGGCAGGCTGAGAAGGAAAGCAGCTAGACAGAAGGCAAGCTCTGTTTCCTGGAAAACACATGCAATTGTGTGACTTAACAGAATTTAAAGCAACTTGTTACCTCCACCAATTCCTGGTACAGATACACATAACCAGGCATTATCTCTAAGCTTCCCTCAGTAATTACAACTGATTTGGGCACACTGATGTTGAATTTCAGCAAATGTCTGAAACTTTTGCTGTTCTGCAGAAACCTGAACCTACAGAGTGAGATAGAATAGAGGATTCAAGAAGATGATGTTGGTGTCAGGCTTTTTGCATTGAGTTTTTTTAGCAATGAAATAATATTGCTGATTAATGTAAGGAATCAAATTTTCAGTATGAAGGTTGGACTTAGAGGCCTGCTAGGGAAGAATTGCAGATATATATTAATTACGAGGGTGTTTCTGGATAGAAACCCTATTATCAGATCATCTGATATGTTTAATTTCACTTGCAGTTGAATCTGTGCAGAAATCAAGGGGTTTCAGTGAAATTTGGATCTCAGAGAAGAACTTATTTTAAAATTTTCTGAAATGTGTGTTAGTTTTGTAGTATAAATAGTATAAATACAAGTTTATTAAACAACAAGAGAACTGTAAGTGTAATACTGAGATAAAAGGAGGATGGATTGTAGACGTGTTTCATTTGCTCCTGCTCTGAAGTCTGTGTTTTTGTGCCAAGTCTGTCCCTTTATTTTGATACAATTACTTTAGTCTAATCATGACAAATGTCCCAAATGTCCCTAATCAAAGTAGTTGGCCATTATGGGGCTCATGAGAACTGTCTGTTTTAATACAGTTTATCCCTGTATTAAAAAAAATTGCTAAAATTCTTAAGGAGGAATAAATTGCTGTATTTATGTCTGCATTGTTCAAGGAATGGGAAAATGCTGTGGGGCAAAAAAAATTTAAAAAAGCATAAAAAAGTTACCTTGGATTTTCATTTTTTTCAGTTTTTTAAACATCCTAAGTATTTTTACATTTGACTATTGTGTTTCAAACCATTTGAAGTTTTCTCAGAGCCAGACTAGAGTAATAAATCTTTAAATGATGTGTTTAAAACACGTGCCTTTCTCATTTCTGAAAACTCCCTCTGGATGGGGCTGAACTTCATGTTGCTTAAATTGCATTTGAAGTCTACACTAGAATAGTAAGCTGAAATTACTTAGTATCAAATTCTTATTCCCTTTTCCCTTAATATGTCATGTGTTTTTTGCATTTTTG
This sequence comes from Formicarius rufipectus, assembly GCA_013399695.1. Classification (NCBI taxonomy): domain Eukaryota; kingdom Metazoa; phylum Chordata; class Aves; order Passeriformes; family Formicariidae; genus Formicarius; species Formicarius rufipectus. The sequence continues at coordinate 36,748 of VXAU01004384.1, read as the reverse complement.
AAAATGTTTTATTTGCATATGACTTCAGACTTTATTAAATAAGTTTCTTTGGTTTGCTCCCTCTAGAGAGGTGTTCTTCCCTGTGTCACTTGCTTCTTTCTAACAATCTGAACCAAACAGGAGAGTTAGACAGGATTGCATTACATCCTGTTTCCAATAAAGTATAACTCATTCCTTCTTTTAAACTGAAACGGTCAGAAACTGCAAAGTGGATCATTTGCTGGTTCTGTTAGAATTCCAGATCTGTGCACAAAAAGCAGTGATGGGTGGAAAGCTTCCTTCTTTGAACAAACCAGATAACTCTGCTATGAAAGTCATCTCCACATGGACATGAGCAGAGAGGAGGATGACCGGGGAAATGGTGACTAAAAGACAGAGTGATCATTACCTCCTTGTGCACAAGTATTTCTTCCAGACATCATTGGTATCAGACCAGCTGTAGGAAAACATTACATAGGAAAGTTTGGAAGACAGGGAATATACATTCCCAATGATCAAAAGGATGGTAGAATTCAACTGTGACATTCCAGAGACAGGGCCACCCAAAAGTGCCTGTGTGCAGCAACTGTATGCAAGTAAATGGAGTTTTTGTTCTAACAGATCTTTCATTTCTGTTTCAGGTGCTGTCATTTTTTCAGGGTTTGTTCACTTTCTACCATCAGGGATATGAACTTGCTAAAGACTTCAATCATTACAAAATGGCCCTGCAGATAAATATACAAAATGTAAGTTGAATCTACTTATGTGAGTGAAATCACCTGCTTAAAGTGCTGCTTGTGCAATATCTGCAGTGCCAATACTTGGTGTTAGTGGGTTGCTTGTGAACTTTGGAGATATGGTGCCATCTCCTGGATAACCGACCACATCACTGAGCAAATCATCGCTGATTCCAGTGAGTTCTTTGTCATTTCTTACAATACTGTAAAAAACAAGCACCAAGTTCAAGGCCCCCACTCCCTTAGAGAGAAATAACACAAGGTTATCATGAAAGAGCTTAAAAATGAATAAGTATGTAAAAATGCAGACAACACTGGAGAATTTGGAGGATGGGTAATGAAATGCCAAGGTTCTCAGTATCTTAAGTGTGTTTTGGAATCAAGTATGATGTGATCCTTGCTTGATAGGGCTATATTATCCATAGCTAAGNCCCCCTGCATTTCTTCCAGGTGTGTGACTTGGAGTTTCTGTTTGTCTAGCAGCAGCCCTTTCAGGCAAGAAATGTCCCTGCTGGTTTGGAGTGCAGAACTGTGTAAGGAGACTTAGTGTTAGCACCCATCATGTGTTTGACCAAATGATGTGTTCCTTCAAGGACAGGCTAACAGGGGGCCACTGCTGGTTCAGTGTACCCTCACACCAAATTGCCCAGAGTGATGTGGTCAGGACTGGGAGAGCAGGGAGCAAGGCTGAAGCAATGGGACTCACAGAGTCACTCATCAGATGCTCTGTTCGCCTCCTTGAGGTTTGTTGAAGAGCAAGACTTGCCTAGAGGACCTTGCATGTGCCTAGGAAGGAAACCATGCATCCTACTGCAAACAATCAGTTCATGATGGTGCATCTGCTTTGTTGACCTCTGAGGGCACCTGGACACTTCTTGGACATGGCAGTCTGTTTTTAGAAATGGCTTAACTAACAAGGAGGCGGAAAGGCAGAAGAGAGGATTACAGTTGCTGTAATACGTGGTGATGTGATCCACGTGTCATGATACCATTCCTTTAATTTTCTTCCCATATATTGAAGTGTTAGGTTTCCTTTTGAGCTCGTTTGGTTTGGGAAGGGCGACTGATTAGCAGTAGTAATTTCATCTGCAGACTTTTGTGGCAGAAGTCAGTGCTTCTGAAGGAAAGCTCAGGACAGGCTTGCTTCTTCTTTGTCCTTAGCTTAACAGAGTGAGGAGCGGCAGGGAGCTGCAGTGGATAGAGGGGGGCTGATGCGAGACAAGCAAGAAATGAAACATGAGAGAGAAGATGTGATTTGGTTTTGAAGATCTGGATTTCAGTTTCCAGATGGAAAAGAGCCAGTGAAGTGATCTGAAGAAGTGATGAGCATTAAGAAAGCAAGCTAATTTCAGCAGCTGCAATTTCAATTGACTGAATGGTATTATGGTGTGCCCCAGCAAATTCTAAAGAGGTTGAGTGTTACAGCTCTAGTTTTATGAATAGATAGAAAGAAGATGTAGAAAGAAAGGACAAGGATTAACAACTACTCAAGGCAAGAGGCGAATAGAAGGAAGCATCTGAAAAGATCATGAGAGGACATGACACATTCTCCACTGTGTTGAAGTTGAACAAAACTTCCCAAAGGAAAAATGAACTGGGGCTTGACTGTGGTACAGCTGAACAGTGCTGGCAGAACACTGGATTGGCATGTTGTGTTCAAGGGTACAAGATTCAGATATGGAGAATGATTTGAGAGTTCCCAGTATAGCTGTAGTAATTGCCTTCCTTCTCCTTCAGTCTGAGAATTACGCTGTGGACTTCTTCTCCCCACCCTGCCCCAGACAATGCCTTCTCCTCACTGCCCCTCTACCCCCCTCAAATGAAAGAAAGAAAAAAGCTCACCCCAGCCTCACAGCCCAAGATCTAGAAAGCTGATACTTCCAACAGTCATCTTCTCTGGTAAAATCCTATGTCTCCAACTAGATTCACCTGCACTATCAGGGCTTTTCTGTTGTGTTACCTCAGGATCCTTGCAGCCTCCTGCCTTTCTAGAAAACCTGGCTCTCCCAGGGAAGACGGGGCATAGTAATGCTGGTGCAGCAGCTGTGGTTGACTCCTGGTTAAGCTCAGCTTAGTCATAGCACAAAGGGAGATACACATTTTTTTTCAGCTTCCTGGGGCCCATGATGCTGCATCCCACCATTCCCAGGATGCATTTTACACACATGGACTTGTGATCACTGCACAACCTGGACAAAGACCCTGGCAGGGGGGCTGCATCTAACCTCGGAGTGATCAGTGCTCAGACATGAAGGTTTAGGTAGAAGAGTTTTTTGCCTTTGTCCTGTGGACAGAAAATACACACACACACACACACACACACATATATATATACACACACACACAGCTCTTCTAGGCAATTATGAACAGGAGCTTATAAAATTCTTTGGAGCCTTAGAAGTGAGTTGTATGCAGGGTCTAATTCCAAGATTTGCAAGCATTCCTCTGGAAGTATGTCCTTTCCTCAAAACACACGTACCAGATGGGGAAAGTACCTGATGGAATTTAAATTTCTGTTTTCAGTGTTTACTGTTTGGACAGGTGTATATGTGGATTTAAACCAGGTATTATCATGATTGTTTTGGTTTTGTTGTTTCCTCATTGGCCAATTATCAGTGCTTTTCAGACCAAACTGAAGTGTTTCTTGTGTCAGGTGTGAGCTGCTCAGTTATTTTGTGTAGTCCTATTGTATAATTTGTAGATTGTATGGTTACTTTCTGATTGTTTTTACTAATATCCCACTAAATCTGTTCTGGCTACTTGCCAACTTTGAAAGTGACATTCAGGAATCTGCTGGACTTTCAGGGGTTTTGGGGGTTTGTTTTTACTTCTGCTTGTGTGTGATCAAAATATTTGGTACATATACAGTCTCAATGTGTATACACTATTGATGACCTTCCTGTCACTTTTAATCAATAACCACAGAAAATCCTCTACTTCTTGATGACTAATAAGAATCTAATGAATTAAGACAGTATCTGTAGTAATATTTCTCAAAGGAAATTTGAATATTCAAATTAATTTTGCACTCAGTGTTTCACTTATTTCTGAACAGATCAGCACATTGTTTTAGAAATCTACTCTGGCCCCCTTTGTGTGTTTTCCACAGTCACAGCACCTACAATCTAAACCACACATTAATTTTGAAGAATATCAGAAGACTTTGAGAGTAAATACATAAGAAAATTGGGGACTGACTGTCCCAAAATGGCACAAATTATTCTCTCATTTTATAGTTATTTGTGATGAGTTGACCCTGGCTGGATGGCAGGTGACCACCAAAGCCACTCTGTCACTCCCTTCATTAGCTGGAGAGTTTGAGGGTCAGGATAGGACAGGGAGAGATCACTGACCAGTTACTGTTATGGGCAAAGCAGACTTCACGGGGGGAAGTCAGTTTCATTTATTACCATACTGGGGCAAGGTAACAAGAAATAAACCCCAAATCTTAAAAACACCTTTCCACCACCTCTCTCTTTTTCTGAGCTTTACTGCTGATTTTCTCTACCTTCTCCCCTGCAGTGGTGCAGGAGGGACAGGGAACGGGGATTATGGTCAGTTCATGACATGATTCTCTACTGCTGCTTCCTCTTCAGCAGGAGGACTCCACATACTCTTCCCCAGCTCCAGGGTGGGGTTCCTCCCACAGGAGACTGTCCTCCATGAAGTTATCCAACATGAGTCCTTCACACAGTTCTTACTATGGTCTGCAACACAAGGGAATCTCTGCTCCAGTGCCTGGAGCACCTCCTTGCTCACCTACACTGGCTTGGGTGTCTGCAGAGTTGTTTCTCTCATGTATTATCACTGTGCTCTCTGACTGCAGTTGCCATTGTGTGTTTTTTCCCTCTTAAATATGTTATCCCAGAGGTGTTACCCCTGCTGCTGATGGGCTTGGCCTTGGCCAGCTGCAGGTCCATCTTGGAGCCGAATGGCATTGGCTTTGTTGGATATGGAGAAGACTTCTGTCAGCTTTTCACAAAAGCCCCCTTTGTAGCACACCTGGACACCAAAACCTTGCCATGCAAACCCAGGACATGATTATAACTCCTACATGCCAGGAAGAGTAAATCTTTCTTCCACTCTCATTACTAAAGAACTTTTGCTGCCTTGTTTTAGACACGAAATCGTTTTGAAGGAACAAGGTCAGAGGTAGAGGAGCTCATGAACAAGATCAGAAGGAATCCTCAGGAACATAAAAGAGCAAATAACTTCACGATGGAAGGCTACCTCTATGTACAGGAAAAAAGTAAGGTGTATTTTGTATTCCATAGTGGCCATGTTGTGCATGGAGGCAAGTCTTAGTTCTTCAGGGAACATGAGAAACCAAGTATTTACAGCCACCCAAATATATGTTCAAGGTCTCTAATTGCAGTGTTACTGTGGCTTATAAAAAGGGCATGGAGCTGAAAGTGTGACAGATCTTAGTAAAGGTGCCTGAATTATGGGGAAATTTGGTTGACTAGAGAATGGATTTTATGGTATTTTTAATTCCTTACTAATGTCCTCCCCTAGAACTGTCAGACAACTTGAGTGGTCAAATCAACCTCTGAAAACTGGGCTAGTTTAATATCCTGACACTGAATGTCATTCCCTTGATTCATTGATATATTTTTATTCCCTAATCGTGATCATAAGGTCAAATAAAGCAGGATATATGTTAGGCATGTGCTGTTAAAAATCTTACTGTGAAGGTGTATGTGACACAAATAATACCCTGTCAATGCTTGGAACAATTATGAATATTTTTTACGTTAGTGAAAAAGCCAAATCAGATGCAGAGCTCTTGCTGCTCAGGGAGTGACACCGAAGTAATTTAAAAAAAAAAAAACGTAAATCATATTTTTTAAGACCTCTGCCTTTATAGAAAGAAAGGATTCCTTTGTAGACCTTTTTTAGGAAAAGTGAAGTGACAGAAGTGAGCAGCATCCAAGATTCTGCAGTTAACACTAGGATGCAGATGTCACCAACACTGTATGCGGTAGGCTGGGCTCTTAAGTAAGTGTATTCTATGTGGGGTGTGCACTGATGAGTAGGTAGGAGATTTTTGGTGTCAGAAGTTGTGATCAGACCATCAGTAGATAGTGTAGAACTTGCAACACAGGTGTGTTAATCTGTAGTTATTACCAAGCATAAATCTACCTTTCCGTGTTCTATTAAATAAAGTTTCCAAGGGATATTTATTTTATGGGAAATATTATTTTGCCTGTAGAGTGAGACAAGGACATGTAAAAATTCTTTACATTTATCATAAAGCATAAATGTGAAATACTCTATGTATCAGTTTTTAGACTAGTAAGCACCTTTTAACATTTGTATTATGTTGTCTGATATTATTCATACCTTTTGCTTTAAATACTGCATTATTAGGAGTTAGGTAGGGCTTTGAGGTATCCTTTTAGAAAGTGGGAGAAGAAAACAGAAGCTGGAAAAAGTACATACTCCTTGATACCTTCCTGTTCTCTAGGGCCGGCTCCCTTTGGTTCCAGTTGGGTGAAGCACTACTGCAGGTATAGAAAGGACACAAAGAAGTTCATCATGATCCCATTTGAACACAGATCAGGAGGGAAAGTTGTGAGTATATTTTTATATTCCACTCTTATGCTCGTCCTATATCAAGGTCAGAGGATGTGTCAGATAAGATGTGTCAAGTTCTCTCCCTCTCTACCCTCCTTGCCCGTTTTCTTCTTCTTTCCTCACGCAATTCAGTCTGCCATTGAAGGACATTAATCTAAAGTTATGGATGGATCAATAGATAAAAATTCTGTAGACTTTCCAGTTGCTTCCTTTTAGGACACTGGAGAGCATGGTACAGGTAACTTGTAGTGTCTCACTACTTAGAATCTGGTTTTTCCATGAGGCATTTAACTTATTGAAGAATAAATCAAGCAAATAGACTTACAAATTTCTCTCTTACATGTTCCAATTAGATTTTTTTTTTAAATTTAGGATTGTAAGAGCTAGAAGTGGGACTAGGAAAGTGGATTTTCATAGGAATATAATTCGTACTGATAACTGTAATTTCAGATATCTTTGATACCATCCGATATATTCAAGACCAAAGGCACTGTTGCTCTTTAAATAGCTTTAATTCCTACTGAAGTAGTTGGGAATTGGTGGGACTCAGCACCTTCAGAGATGACACACTGAATGAATGCATTAATATGGATGAAATGCATTTTGCTGCAAGAAAAAAGGACATCTGAAGCTGGAAAATAACGCTTGAGTAAATGTGCCTGTAAATGCAGCACCCTGTCCTGTCTTCAAATTTGGATAGAAAAATCATGTTGTTGTAATTTTTTATCAAGTTATTACATCCTATTAGTTTGAGTGGAGGGGAAATGACTTTCATAATTTTGTGGACCCTGTTTATTTACAAATATATTGAACTTGGAAATATATTTCTAAAGCTCTGAAAAACCTGATATACTCAAAATCAGTGGTATTTGCCTTCCTTAATCACTTCAGTACTTCTATGAACTTTTTATCCCAATTTACTCTAATTGTAATAAACCATTTTAGTTAATATAGTGTGTATATATATATATATAGTATGTGTCTAAGGATTCAGCATTCTAAAGCACTTTCGAAAGCCAGTTTTGCTGTATTAGACCTACTGTTTGGAAACCCACAATGCAATTAGTCCTTCAGTAACAACTGAGATATCAGAGATGCTGAATAAGACAAGAAATAATTAAACTGTGCAGTTAATTCTGATTAAATCTGGTACAACTCATGCAGCATTCACAGATGAGTTTACGTTTATTTTTGGGTAAAATGAGGTCCTAATATTGATTGGTCTTGAAGAGAGAGCTGCTTCTATAAGACAGGTTACAGGCAGTAAAGAGCACTTTGTTCTCCTTAGTGCAGCAATAGCCTTTACTATGGAAATCACTGATCACTGTCTCTGACAAAATGGGAGACATCTCTTACACTCATTGTGTACTTATATTGTAACAGGTACAAAATCTTTATGGCAAAATGTTTTTCTCTTAGCTTAACTTACTGTGGTGCTGAGTCATGCTGTAAGGTGCCAGATGAAATGGACTAAAGTTTTTTGCATTTATGTCCCATAAATGACCATAGAATTTGTATTTTATTGTGCAGAGAAGTGAACAGAAAACATGAACAAATTCTTCTGCAAGAGTCAGTTTTCAGTAGAGCTTTTGCCATGATATTAATATAAATTTACCTTTCTTGGTTTTTATTGCTGGCTTACTGGAGCTTTCAATTACTGGGTCAAGCATACGAAAACTTTCTTTTCACAGGGTGATGAGGAGCTCTTCGTCCTTACGTATTGTACCAAAAGAAATATAGATACCATAGACAGACGATTCTGTTTTGACTTAGAAGCTTCAGACAGGTAAGCTTGTGAAACACCTTGGGCAGAACTGTAAGGAGTAGTTAAAACTACTGTGAAATTACTGTGTTTTTTTCTGATGTCCTCCATGCTCGTTCAGACTCCCAGTGGAACACAGTCACTGGAGGGGCAGGTGAGCACTGCCACGGCTCACAGGGTTTTACCTCAGTTGGGGGTAGCAGAAGCAGGGAGGAATTAAGCTGTAGACATTGCCTGACCTCACATTAAAGAAAAGCACAGAAAAAAATTAGGGAAACTATTAAGAGTTGTAGTGATCAAATATGGCTTAAAATGAAGTACATACAACTATAGCGAAAGACTGTCATCACTGTAATAATTCCTATAGCCATGGCCACAATGCTGCTTTCCAAAATGATGTGTTCCTAAAGATAAATGCTGGATTTTAAGATGGAAGATAGAATTTTCATGCCTTTTGTGGCTGGTGTCATCATCCACTGCATATTGAACATTGGTACCACTGTCTTTCTGAAGCACCACCATTTTGTTGCTCTATTTCAAAACAAAAGTATATTGTGCAATTTTTTCACTAAGGATTCTCAAAAGATGATAAATACTTGCTTTCAGGAGCACTGTAATCTCCTTAATTTATGAAGGCAACATAATCCAACTCAACAGGGTACTGCAAATAAATACAGCGGTTGTAATGCTACTTTATTTTGATGCTGACTGTATTTGTGCAGAAATGGATCATATCTCAAATTAAGTGTTAGATATAAATTAGTGGACTGTTGCTGAGATTTTGCATTTGCCTGCCCTGAGCTTTTCTTAACCTATACATTTGCCCCTTACTTATATCAGTTAACTACATTCAACTTTATAGTGTAGTAGGTTCTCAAGTTTTATAAGGTTTTTACTTTTTTTCCTATCAAATCCTTCATGCTTTTCACTTCAAATACTGCAGTGGCCAGTGTTCTCAGGCCACTCTGTCCTATGATTGCTAGTCATTTGCAAATGTGTCTGTGGTAAGGATGAGACCCAAGGCTATGCCTGTCAGGTGTGGCCACTCAGAGTGGCATGTCCATTCCTGTAACAAGCAAGGGGTCAAGGGCCGTGAAACCACCACTTCATCAGAAAACTTCTAGTTCACGTGGCAGATGACAAGATACTCATTAGAGCTCAGGTGGCATCTGTCACTCTTCTACAGCATGGTTTGAACTTGCATTTTTGATTTGAGGAGGATGTGGCTTAACTGTTCTAACACTGTGTCCCAACAGTAGGAAGGAGAGTAAAGATTTATACTCTTGGCATCAGCTGCCCTTGGGTCAGAGTATTGGTCAGTTTGGATAACAGATTTCAAACTGAGTCTGATAAAGCTGCTAAAAAGTAGCATGAGAAATGTCAGTCTGTTCTCCTCTGTGTACCATCTGCTCAATGGGGTATCTGAAGTTTGAAGAGAGATGGATGGAGAGCAGTGTTTCCTTGATTCTCCTGAACATTTTTTCATTCTCTTCTCTGGTAGAAGTGAGAAGAGTCTAATAATCTTTCTGTCTAGATATAATAGACACAACTGGTCCACTGTGACCTTGATATCAGACATTTTTCTTTTAATAATATATGTGTATAGAACTGAGATGTTCCCATGGAGATTAGTTCTGTGCTGCAGGCCATTAGCTTGTTTCCTTGGTATCAGTTCAGGGCACACTTATCCCTCAGCTTGTCCAAGTTAAAAAATAACATTCAGATTGATGGCTGGGCATGGGATTTTCTTTGTTACTGTGGTTTGGAAGGAGGCAAAATCGCAAAATTTAGGAAAGACTTTTCAGTAGCAAACATTCAGCCTTGTATGTGACTTGAGCATAACCTGGAGCTAGCTGAAAATTTACATATTTTCCTTTTAAAAGGAAACCTGAGATGGATATTTTTTTCTTTAAGTTGTGATACTTATGGCTAAGTTCTGAGGGGATAGGTCGCTGGCTAAATCTCTAGGAAGTGATGTTTTTGTTCTGTTTCTAGTACTCCATCATGCTTAGTTGAAGGTCACTAGTGGTAAATGGAGAGAAATTTAAATCTTAAGGAGACAGCAGAGGTCTTCTGGGGTAGGAAAAATATATTCTACTGAAGAGGAGGATTATCCTTCTGAAATACTACTTAGATTTTAATTTTTCCAATACAGGACAAAGAAGAGGGAAGACTTTGTCTCTTTAGACTTCAGTTTGAAAACAAGAAAATAATATTTCATGCAGCATATACTGAGTGTAATGTATTGTCTCTAGGTGATAGCCTTTTGATACTTTTGGCTGTTATAATTTAGTAAGAAGAAGGAAATTTTCCCTGCATAAGGAAACCCTGATGCAGTTTAAACTAGTAAAAGAAAGTAGTCAAGAAAGAAACAAATGAGTATGTGGATTTTTTAAATTAGTTTATTTCAGCTGTTTTTCATAATGAGTGATTAAGTTTGCGTATTTATGATGGTTGCAGCTCTGCACTACAAGCAGACCCACTTCCACTGGAGAAAAGCTGGTGTGGCCTGAGAAGCTACATTGCTTACTGTTATTACTAATTCCAGTATTAGCTTTTTTTTAGTCATAAAGGTTATTAATTGCAGAAATGAATGTCATCACATGTTGTCTGAAAAGAGGTTTTGAGCAGGAGGTATTTGTACCTGTGGAGTTTCATGCTGTGGTGACATTGTGTGGTTTGATACAATTTATGGCAAGGTGAAAATGAACTAGAAGTTTCTCTAGCTGTGAAAATGTGAGCGTGGTGTGGAGACTGTTAAATTTTTCTGTAAAAGTGGGATTTGTGCTGGTTTTCTGTGTTGTTATTTTCATATAACATTGTCCCCTATGGCTGTCTTGCTACTTGAAGATAGATACCATAAAAAGGAGCGAGAACATTATGATTTAGTTCTTTTTTTTTCCTATCCATCTCTATATAATGAGGTTTACAAATTAGCCAAAAGTATCGGCAGGCTGAATATTATTTTTTATTTTAATTAGTAGAAAAACAATTACCCAAATAGCCTGATCTGTTTTTAACTCTCCTTGCACTGTATGCTGTGCTGAACCACACAATTACTGTGTACTTTTCTATGATATAAACTCAGAAGCCGATTTATCTTGATGTCTGCTCCACTAATCTCTGCATCCCACAGCTGTCCATCCTTGCTTTTTAGGAAGGTTGTAATAGTGGAGTTTAGTAATGAGAGACTGCATTGAAACTTGGTTATTTTTATAAGGCACTTACTGGTAAGCTACAATCATTGTTTCTGCTTTAAAGCTGAAGATCACGTGTTGAATAAGTTAACAAATTTTTCATCTAGTGGCAGTGCAAAACCAAGTTTATTTACAGTTGAGAAAATTCAGTAACTGCTAGCAAGTGTTGGAATCAGCAAGAGATCAATAATGAGCTGTTTTAAATAGTTTGCAGATTACATTTGCTTTTCTTTTTGTTCCCTATTCTCCCTATTTCCTACAGTGTGTATCCCTTCTATACCTTTTATTTTCAAGGTGAGCAGTGCTCAGTTATTAAGCAAAAAAACCTCCCAAAACCAAAACCCTGACTTTAAGACAATGGGCTTTTGCTTGTAGTTGAAAGTAGAATTTGACAAGAATTTTTTGGTTGCTGGTGAGTGCATTTACTCTATTGTTGGTGCATTTGTAGGCCTGGAGTTCCTGTGACCATGCAGGCATTTTCTGAGGAAGACAGGAAGCTGTGGATGGAAGCCTTGGATGGAAAAGAATCTGTAAGTGTCATTTTTTAAATATTCTTTTATAGCATAGTGGAGAATTCTCTCACCCTCTGCTTTCTAATACCATTTATACTTTAGTAAACTGGGATTATGGAGTTTGCAAAATGATAGATTCAATGAATAAAGAATAAAAGTGAACTAAAACTCAGGAGAGATGAGTAACTTGGTAGAGCTCAATGTAGATGGCTGCTAATGCTGATATGAGATATTTTTCATATTAACAACAGCATCAATTTTCATAAATGGTTTCCCATCGCAATGATAATATTGGTGTTCTAGAAAAAGTCTTGTATAAGCATGGTCACTTATGCTGGCATACTCCAGTGGCAAAATGTACATAAGTTACATGGTATTATTTTATTTATTTTTTTTAAACTAGATCAGAAAAATTCTTCTCAATAGTGTTGAGGTTGTGCTTGAATTTTGCTTAATTTCTGGCTCACATAAGGAAATGGGTCTGAACTGTAGAATTGAAAACACACTGTAGATTATTCTTGCAACCAAAAATGTATTGGTGTTGTGGGCCAGAAATAATGGGTTTTTCTAGACAATGACAGTCACGTGCCTGTCCCCAGTAGATGGCAAATGGGGATTTTAGCAGTAAGTTTGATTGACATCATTGTTACACAAATCTGGGGTGTTTATTACCATGCCATGCTGTCTGAGCTGGACTCCCTTAGTAAATTTACAACTTGTGGAAATGCCGAACTGGGACGTGAGCCCCACAATTCTTGAAAGCAGTTCACAACAATTTGAGTGAGCTTGAAACTGCGGGAGACAAAACTGCTGAGAGACATAGGAACATGTAAATCACAGTTGATTTCAGTGGCTGTAGGTAGCACTGTTCTCTTCCCCAAGGAACTGTATTTGCTGAGAATTTTTAAAAACTTTCAATCCCTAAAAATTGCAGTTATCTACTGTCTGAGGGGCCACAGACCTCTGGTCCTGCTGTTAAGAGCTCTGGTAGTTGAAGGTGTGATGTGTTTTAGCTGTAAACAGCTGTATTTGTGCCTACTGAGGATTAAGACTTGGGGGTATCTTATTTACTAGTTTGATAACATTTTAAAAATAACTTAATAATCCTCTTTTTACTCTTTTTGTGTTAGCTGTTCATCAATTTGAATAGAGCGAATGCAAAACAAGAGGGAAGTAAGTATTTTAATTAACATTAAAGCTGATTTTTGTTGACATGTTACAGCTGAGAAAGGCAAAGGTCAAGGGGTGTTTTTGTGTGGATCCAGCTTAATATGTTACTGAATATAATTTGGGCATTTTGTAATTAATGGATTTTCACAGCAACTCAGTTTAGTACCTACATAAGAATTGTAGGACTGCACAAAAGGTAGAGAAAGTCTGTTTTTGTCAATTTACTTTATGCTTGAAATTGAGGCAAAACCAGGTGCATTTTTATGTAAATGCATCGCAATTTCTTAATCCATATTGTGTGCACACATCTGTTGGAATGTGTAAGTATGGTTTGAAAAGCAATTGCAGCTGAACATAAAGGTCAGGAGGAAAGCTGAATGCATGCTTTTAAAGTATAAAGCAAAATATGGAAGTAGAAGTGATGGCTTTCTTAGACAACATTAGCTTTCTTCTGTTAGCAAAAGTAAATGAATGCAAACAGGTATCCTTCTTGTATTATCAGGCAATTTATGCTTGCTTTTAAAAATAAGTTAATTAAATTGCTGGTTAAAGCTGGATCCTGGTGTTATTAATAGAAAACTTTCCACAGATTTTTCTTTTCATCGTGCAAGACCAGGTCCCTGGGTGCAAGAAGGCCAGATGTTTGGGGGAAGGGCAGTTTTGCAATATAAGCTTTTAAATGAAGTTTTGATGTAAAGAAAAAGTGTAAGATAGGAACAACAAAGGAATGCTGGAGCTCAGCTGTTGTCCTCTCAATGCATCTGCTTTCATGTAGTCAGATCATTAACTGCTGTGAAATGATATACATATGTCCTGTATCTTTAGTGTGGGAATTTCTTTGGCTTAGGGTAGGACTCAGTAAAAGCCCTGCTGTTGATGATTATGTTTTTTCATCACAAGTACTTCCTTGTCCCATTTGGTGAACTCTCTCAGATGTTGTCGATGTTGCAGTAAGTACTGTTAAATTCCATTTTGCATCTGCCAACATATGTAACTAATCAGAGATCCCATTCTTCAAAGGATGCTGCTGTGAACAGATTCAGTGAAGCCACTACCACCAGACTGAGCCTTTAGTTGGGCTAGGCAGGGTTGTGAAGGAGAAAAGCAGAATTTCTCTAGAAAAAGTGATGTACTATTCCTGTTCCAGAATATTTACAGTTTTACTTCAAAAGTAGTAGCTATATGATTAAGTCCAGCCTTATTTTCAGTGAAAAGTCATAATTGTAATGGTGCTTTAAAAACCTTCAAACTTTCCCCCCCCCTCCTTGTAGGTGCACAATTGGATAAGATGGGGTTCACCATCATCAAAAAGTGCATCAGTGCTGTTGAAACACGAGGTAAGGATCAACCCAACCTGTTTGTGAAGAGGGTGAAGCAGCTGGTCTGCTCTTTGAAGAAGGCCTGTATGATAAAATCTGTAGATTTCTGGAAAAAACGTTAACATGGTAGACATTTCTCTGATTACACTGACCAGGGCAGGAGTCTGTCTAGTTCCAGCCTTTTATGTATGGCTTTCTCTCAAGAAATGTGTTTTGAGGAAGTCCTCACAAGTGGGAAACGGCACCTCTCTTGACAAAGGGAGCCAATATTTGTGTGTGTGTTTTGTAGGCATTTCCTGTACCTTTGCTTCTTTTAGTATTTCATTTCTGTTTAGTCACTTAGGACAGAAGAAGAGATGTTGAGCAGGCAAGTGACTTACAAAAAGTATCAAAGTACTTTTGGTATAGTTAGTCTCACATGAGAGACAAACATACTGTCAGGATTCCCGTTGCATATACTCATGGTACCTCCAAACTGGGGATGGAAAAGAGAGGACAGCATTCAAGAGGGAGTTTGGATTGACTGAGAGAGGCTCTGTGTCACAGATACGGTGTAATTTGGGCACTGGATGGTACCAGCTTTTGATAATCACTGCATGTGAGGAGAAAACAATCCTTGTCTGGACATGCTAAAAAGTGAGGGGCCCAACCGGTGTGAGGGTCACTGTGTGGTAGATGGTATTGTATGGAGAACCAGCTGGTTTGGTGGTAGGGTTTTTAAAAAAAGAGGTGAAGAGTTGAAAACAGGTAACTGGTTACAGTATATTTCTGAGTTTATTAAAAGAGATGTTGAAATTTCTCTGTGCATTTTGTTTTTCTCTGAAATTTTTGACTTTGCTTCCTACTCCCAAAGGGGAGACAGGATTTTTCAGGAATTGTACCCGTTTTCCTAGAGATTTGGCCTTGCATGGGACAGAATGTCTTAAATCTATCATTGTATCACAGCCCAGCTTAAATAAGATAACTGAATGGGAGAATGGGTTGTTCATGCTTGCTGTCAGTGTAGGGTCTTACTGAAAAACAGTGTCCTCCATGTATGGTCTTACTCTACAGTATTATTAGAAAGACCAAACAGCCTTTGTGATACTGAGAATTTTGCATTTAAACAGCAAGAAGTATCTGAAATACTTTTTCTCTTGGACTCTTTTGTATCAGCCCTGTCTGATGCATTAAAGATGTTATTCCAGATTAGACCATATTCTATCTGGTGTTCTTTTTCTTCGTTCTGTTCTTTTGAATATTTTTCAGATAAGGTTTGCCTGTCTCATCACTTTAAATTTCAGTTACTGGCATTTACAGTCTGAATATTTCAGCTGGGAAACATTGCAGATAAAACTCACATCCTACAGATAAGTTGCCTTTGCTGTAAAACCCTGCTTCAATATAGCCTAGATCTTCTCTATACGGTGGCTGAGCCAGATTTTATGAAAAAGGTAGCATGTGGTCGTGTAATGAAAGCCTGGTTTTGGTCTATGGTATACTATATTTTGGTTTATTATTTGTAAGTGTAGTTGAATAATTTTCTTCAAGTGGGCTTTTTTTTTTTTTTTCCCCCTTTCTCTGACACCCTGCAAGGAAAGTGAAATAAGAACATGGAAATAGCCTGAGCACTTCCTTCATGAAGTGGCTATTTTTGGAAAAAAGTTTATTTTTTCTCATGGGTGTGGGTGGATAGGTTAAACTGAGTGGAACTTTAAGTCCGTTCTATCCCTTATGCCTTGATTTCAGGGCATGTAAGAAGGTGCCAAATATTTGTGTAACCTTCCTGTTGTTCAAGACAGATGATGAACTTCCATGGGTTAGAGGCATGTCTCCTGTAGTGGGATCTGCTTTGAGGCACACTTGAAAGAGAATTGAAGTTACTAAAGTCTTTACAGGCCTGCAGTCAATAGAGTGTGGTAATTACTACCAATGAAAAAGACTTCTATCTGTTAACTTTGTTTTCAAGAGTACTCAAGAAATAAAAATCAGTCAGTGTTCAATGAATGTTTCTTTTCCCAGGGTCTAAGGGATGGATGTAGGTGAGGTACCACCCTGCAGGAACTCAGCAATCCACTTGACTCTGTTTCATTGAGCTGGATTTGTCCATTACATTTCAAGTGACTGTTGATGATTTTCTGTTTACTCATTCTGGACTTATCATCAGCTGCATTTAAAAAAAACAAAAACAAAACCAAACCAGACAAGCAAAACCCCAAGACCAAAACAAAAAACCCCTAGAGGACATTCTGCTGATGTCTACTGAGCTAAACAAATAGTTGTTTGCCTCAGAAGAGTTTGGCCAAATAGTCATATGATGAAGAAAATCCATCTTTTAGGGTGCAGGATTTTATACCTGGACTTGTTCTTAAAACCAATTTTGACTTGGTTCTTTTACTGTACTGGTAACACATCAAAAGCAAGTTATGTTCAGCAGAAGAAAACAGGACAGATGCTTCTTCAGAGACAGTGCTTGTGTGCCATGTTTTTATCTCTTTTAATCATAATGGGTGTGAGGTTGGCGTGGGTGGAAAGAGAGGACAGTCTAGTGTGGGTGGAAACTGAGAATAGTCTTGTCATGTCATAGCAGAAGTAGTCTGGTATTCAGAGAGAGAAGAGTGTTACAGAGATACTGAACATAAACTTGTCAATGGCTGGATAATTTTTTCTCAGTTATGTTCCCTTTTATAAAGCCAAGAAAGAAATTATTTGCTTTGAATGAATTAGAACCATCAAAAGCAGTGTCTTGGTTGAAATGCATGTGAGCTTCTGGTTCAGCCTTGTAAGACATTGGCTGTGCCTTACCTGGTATGAGATGCTGAGGCACCAGGATATGCACCCTGTCTGTCACGTACTAAGCACGATGCTGGTTGGATGCACACCTGTGTTTTTGTCTTGGAGAGAGCATTTTGGAATTTTGTTTGGAGCATTTAATTTGTAATTCTCTACTGAGAATACTACAACAGGGTAAATGCTTATAGAAACATCAAAGGGCTTTTTGAACCACTGGTAAAGACACTGCATGTTTTTGTGTGCAAGCAGTTGGTTGTACCTTCTGTGGGGATGTGATAGGTGAAGTGTTTGCCAGAGCAGCGTTTGTCTTGTGTTTAGAACTACCAGAACTGCTAATCTGAGCTGCAGGGAGAGATGGCAGCATTGAGCTGTGTGTCCAGGCTGTCTGCTCCTGAGACAGAAAGTAGACGATGAGGAGGAAGTAGAAAATCTTTCCACATAACTAAAAGAAAAAAAATCTGGCATTACCTTGAATTTGGAGTGCCACTTGTATGGCTGTTTCCATGTTGTGGAGTTTGATATAACAAGCTGTATTTGCAGCTATGTCAGCCTCATATACAACGCCAATCACAAAGTGAGCTTGCCTGTGTACCTTGCTTACAATAGTATAGATTACTATTTTGCTTACAGTACCTTGTATTTCGAAGCGTGTTTCCCAAACTGTGCACCTGTGCCAAAATCTGGTACCAGACAGCCAAGCATCTCGAGATAATGCAAATATCAAGGAAATTGTGCTGCGGGGCTTTACCTCTCGGAGTTGCCAATAGTGGCTGAGCCGGCAGAGACGGCGCCTGAACCCTTCAGAGTTTCAGTCAGTGGTAAGCCATTCCTTGCAGTGAGTCATCCTGTCAATTGTGTTCTGTAAATGCCAGGCATTATCCATGCTGGATGTGCTGAAGATCTGAAATGTGCAGATGAAATCGGAAACAATACCACTTCAAAGCCCGTTTGTGCATTTTAAATAAAACATCGTTTAAAAGTGTGCTTAAAGGTATCATGTAAAAGTAAGTTGAGATATTGAGGCCTCTCTGCACCCCTTGATGTGTGCTAGCAATTCGCTGTGCTTTGTTCAGGTTGAGGAATTTGAAACTGATAAATTATCTGCTAATCGGTCTCACAAGGCTCTTAATCATTGCTGGAGAATCGCCTTAGTTTGAATCCTGCCATTATTTCAGAGCTGTTTGCATGTCATGTCTTTTCTAATATCGAGCAGTAGTTTTTGTGGTTTGACCAAATAATTTTTCAGCCTGTAAACGTTTGTCTGGGATCAGCACAGTTGGTTCCCCCTTGTTTTATTGTTAGAAGCACAGGAAGTCACGATTCAACTTCCGAGATAAGCAAAAACTGAGCGTGACACCATTTCTTCAGCTTGCATATGATGCAGAAGGCTTTTCTGTGGTGACATTGTAGGAGAAAGGTGTGATGTGTTTTGGCAAAGCATTAAAAAGCTTGGTGTTACTTTGGTATCAGAATTTTCCCAGACATCTCTGAGAAGTTTGAAGTAAAAAAGCAGTTGCTGCTCTCAGGACAGATTTCTGGTGCATCCTTGTTTGGAACATGTCAAGGACTCTGTTGGGATTTTTTTCCTTAGTGTCTCCAAGTGGTGTATACCATGCAATCACACTTGTTCTAGGGATCATTGGAAAACTCACTTGGTTGAGTTGATAAAGTCCTATTTTGAGAGGAATAGGATAGCTGGCTTTTTTCAGTTCTTTATTTTGTGCACAGCAAAATTAGGAGTATACTCCAGAGCTGTGTTTTTTGATGACCACAGATAAGCCAGCTCTGAACATGACATCTGGTTTAGGACTCAGCACCATTACAGGGGTGCCTGCATTTTGGGGACAGAAAAGAGCTGGTTTGGCCCAGGTGGAGCAACCAAGGAGCAGGGACAGAGGAAGAAGCAGTGCTGACAGGGAGAGGGCATTCAAGAGGTTCCAACTCCTGGGATGGCTGAGCAGGCTTGAAGACTCTTAAGGAAGAGAAGGGGGTGAGAGAAGGATAAGATGTAGCAAGGCTAAGCGGGAGGGGTAGGTAAAAAATGCCAAGTTCTCTCTACCCTATTGAGAATTATTGCTGTGTATTATGGCTGTGTCTGACAGTAATTCATTAAAAGGCTAATGATTTTTACATACTTCATCTAATATTTATTTGGGAAGAAACTTTCTCATATGGCTGGTTTTAATTTTCCTTCTCTGGGTTGGAACAGCTTGGTTTTGAAGCTGGGAATTCTCCACAAGTCTTCCTTTGTTGAAGGATATTTTGAATAAGAATACCACATAATCTGTTATTTGAAAAGATTTCCTTGGAGTTGAAATGAAGGTATTTTGTGGCATTTTCCCTCTTCTAGGCCAGTATGACTAAGAAGGTAGAGTATGACTGTGTTTGTCGATGGCTGCTCAGGACTCTAATATTTTACCTCCCACTATATGGGCTCCTAAACAACACAGCAAATGAAGACATGCCTTGTTTTGCCCTCTTTCTTCCCTGCCCCTTCTCTCCCATTTTCCTTCAATTGATATTCATAGTTTTACTGCACGGGGGGTAAAACTGGGTATGGTAAAGGAGACCAAAAGTAGGGGAAGACGAGTGGTAGAGAAGTGAGTGTGTGCAGAGGATGGAAGGGCAGGAAAGTGGTCCACTGTCCATAGGGAATGGGAGTAGAGGAGTGAAAATACTGTGCTGGTTATGGCTGCTCTATTCATCCCAAGCAAAAGCAGAAGTAGTGCTTTCAGTGACCTGTGGTGCTGCCTCTGGATGTAACTACTCTGTGCACCACAGTGGGTTGGAACGAGGCCTCGTATCTTAAATGGAAAGCTTTTACAAACTTGAAAAAGCATTGGTTTTGAGGACTGGGAATAGGCTCAAGTTTTTCTTCATCCAAACTGTTTTTGTTGCCACTTATTGGGAGGGGGAGTGGAGAAGTAAAGTTAATTTATTAAAGAAATCTGAATTTAGCATTTATTGGTTCAGTTCTTGCATTGCTAGAATGTGGATGCTGATGTATCCAAAATGTAATTTAAGAAAAGATTGAAAATAGACTGTTTATTTTTTTTCAAGCTAAGGTTCATCCCTGTTTGCTTCTGCTCCCAGTTTCTGAAGTGGAATTGAGATACATGAAACCTTTATCAAAACATGACATGAACTTACCTTAAAACACAGAACAACAAAAGGATTTTTGTAATAACTTTATTTATAGCGTTGTTCTCAGTACAGTTAATAGTGCATAGTCTGTCTGTCTTTGAGGAGAATTTGTTGCCTTAGGAAAATTTTTAATATTAAATTTGACTGTGATTGATCTCATGCGGTTTTTTTTTGTCTTCTCATTTTGCATAACAGGTATAAATGACCAAGGATTGTACAGAGTTGTGGGGGTGAGTTCAAAGGTCCAGAGACTTCTGAATTTGTTGATGGGTATGCCTCTATTTTACAAATATTATTTTTTTTTAATATTTTGTTTCATACTGTTTTACTGTCAATATTTGGGTTTTAAAGCATCTACAAGTACTTGTTCTTTATATGTGCCAAATCTAGTTTGCTTTAGTCCATGCAAATAATCACCATATCACTGTAAGTTCTGCTAGTTTAGAAAGACCTAGATTAGTTTGTAGGAATACACTAAAACTTCTGTGGGACTTGTAGGAGCACATCATGGGCTTTGTGTGAAATTGATGTAAGTGGGATTAAGCACCCCAAGTTGAAGACTCTGATGAGAAAATGCAAAATATCACATTGAACAAAGTTTGAAGCTTGCTGCTTCATTGTTTGAAGTTTCCACCTTTCCTCTCCCTCGTCTAAGATGTACAGGTGTGCACACCCATGCATGTCTTTAGTTAATCACTGTGCAAAATCAGACATTTAGTTTAAGCCTACTGGCAAAGAGCTCTTTGGTTTAGAAGAGCAACGTGATATATGCATTAATAATAACTGTGTGTCAAGGCAGGAGACAGATGGAGAAAGGATTTGTTTTTATAAACTTAGTAATATAACTCTTATATGTGGGTGATGTCTTAGGCTCTTTAATGTACCTAGTTAGCTAAAATAATTCTCAGAAACTTTTTTCTCCCTTTTCTTTATGGAAGTTTTGAAGCATCTTTAATCCCACTGCCTGTAGTTCTCCTGCCATTCTGCTGTCCCTGGTGGGGGGGAGGAAGAGAAGTATTGGCACCTGAATGAAATCTCTCATCTGCCTGACACCTCTCACCAAAGTAGTAGCCATGACTGCAAAATGTGCTGTGTTTCCCCATTTCTTGTCCTGAGCACTGACAGTACATGAAGTCAGACAAGACCACTGGGATTAGTTCATTTTTATAGAGCTTCCAAACCTGTCACTTGACAGCAAAGGTCTGATTCTCAGGGATTCATTGGTATGCAAAGAAGCTTGTTTGCAGTTTGCACCAGGCTCTTCTCCAGAACCATGCATGCTCCATCTGTGCTGATAACACAGTGTTCTTTGGCACTGCAAACTGGAGGAAGCCAGAAAGTGAATTCATTTCATTACCCCAGACATTATGTGAATGACAAAGCGCTTTTATATTATATGCTGCTGTCAGTTCAGTGCCACCTGTAAGACTTTTTCTTTTCCTTCCTTTATTTTTTTCAAGCAGCCTGTCTCTTCAGAAATGATAAGACATCTTGAGGCTTGAGGACCTGCATGTCATATCAATCTGTCATAATGACCTTGCTAAATATTAATTTATGATGTCTTACTTTAATCAATATTAACAGCACCCTGAAGTCCTCCATTAGTGCATGTAAACCTGCCTGTATCTTTAAAGCATTGTAGAAAAAAAGGCTCCTTTTGGAAATACGAACTGGGATTAATAAAAAAGAATGATCTATAACAGATTCTCATAGTTCATAGAATATGCTTAGTTGGAAGGGGCCCATCAGGTTCATTGAGTCCAGCCAGCTCCTGGCCCTGTGTTGGAGTTAACCTCAGGAAACAATAACCACCTTTAGCTACTGACCATGGGAAGAATGATGTGGTGTCACTCAGAGAGTCTCAGTTAAATATATTTGATATAATAAGATGCTTTTTCAGTTTTGTACTTACTGGCTTAGCTTGAGTGTGCAGGTCTGGCAGATGGATTTTCCTTGTTGCCATTATTGGTATCCAACTTAAATAGACTCAGGTTGCCAGTGGTTCAGTAGCAGCTGGAGAAGTTTACTGGGGATTCCAGCAGCTGCTTTTAGTTATTTTTTCAAAATCAAAAACATTTTGTGTCATTCCCATGATTCATATATTTACTTGACATAGGAAGAATACAATGGTGTCAAGACAAGGCAAAATACTGAACAGGAAAAAGTTAGGGTGCAAGCAGGTGCTCTTTTCTGATGTTTTGTTGAAAGTGATCCTATCTGTGCTCTTTATCTGTGTGTCCTCAGAGAAGAATAAAGAGGGTTTCTTTTTGATATGCAGTGGTACAGAGAATTTAAAATGACTGATTAATCTTTAATCCTTTGTCTCTGGGCATACTCTTAGACACCTTTTTATATGAAAGATTTTTTCAGATTCATAAAAACCTCATATTAACTTTCTGTATTTTGAAATGTTTGATAAGATTTCAAAGTATTTTAAGCTACTTGTCATTGACCATGAGGTTCACAGTTGAAAAGGCCCAATGTGCAGAAAACAGTCTTCCTAAAGGTAACCAGGGACATAATAGCTTGTAGTTTTGTCTCTTTTTCAGAATATTTTCTATAGAAGTTTAGAAAGTATATTAGAAAGAATCAGGAGAGTATGAGAAGACCAATGTGTGCTTTTCTGATACTATGAGTGCTTCGATTTTTATTTGTAATGCAAAAATCTAGTGAAACGAAGTCTTCTGTAAAATAAGGCTCAACAATTAAATATATCATTCTAATGCTAATTTTGCAATTAACTTAGTTCTTGAAGTTACCTGTAATTGACACTGTACTATGGTGTTCTGTTTTGCAACAATGATCTTGTTTAAATTTGAGAGGCATTTGCTAAGGAGAACACTAATTACCTTCTAAGGGAAAACGTTAAAATAACAAAATACCTCATTGTAAACAGGGATACAGAGTTAGAACTTCCAACATTTTGGGAATCTGACAACACACAGTCTGCATTGCTTATAACAGCCATCAGGAGTCTCAGTTCTGGACATGTGTCAGGGACTGATTGTTGCTTGATCAATGATGCGTAGATTAGATCTGTGATCAGATTATAGGTCTGATGTGAGTAGTTTTCATGCCCACCACCTACATGGATTTCATACAAACCTCTCCATGGGTCAACTCTCATACACACTGTTGTTCATGGGGGGCGACTGCCGAGGACTTGCAGTTTCTGCTGGGTTCAGGTTTGGTTGCTGATACTCTCTAGTGTGAAAAATGCCAGACTTTTACATGTTGTAGAGGAAAACTTTCAGAGACTTCTTCGTTTTCAAAACAATTACACCAAATTCTTTATTGTTTTATATATAATAGGTGACAGTGCCTGTACACCTACAGTGGGCATATTGTATATGAAAGCAGGGAGAGTCTCCTCCTAACCTAGTTTAGTGAACTGGACTGTTTTTATAAACTCTGGCTCCCTTATTGTCAGAAAGATTTGCATAAAATTGAGAGCTGATCTGTCAAAAGCTGTTTCATAAATGTGCAGGGTTATTTATATGTGCCTAAAGTTGCCATTCAGGGCACAGTGGCTGCTATGTGAACAAGCAGCATGAAAACTAGTCATTCTTTTTTTCTTTAAATTCTGGTTGAAGTTCCAGTTCTTACAGTGGTCTGTGATGTTTGAAGTAGAGGAGGAAAACGGAGTAGGAATAATGAAATGCATTGTGTGGTGGGGAACAGAGCTGTGTAGGGCAGCTGTTAAACCAGAAAAGAAAGAAATGTCTTTAAGTCTTGGTGGCTTCTACAGTAAAACTGGGGATCCTGGGGGTTGGTAGCAGGGCCGTTTTTATTTTGTTCTCCAAGAGATAATTAAATGTTTCAACAATATCTTCTATTTTTTGTTTCAAGAGGTTTGCTTTGGAATTCACACACTTGTCGTTTTCCTCCTGAAATTCATCAACAAATTTCAATGAACAGAGTGCATACTTTGAATGTAAAGGAGGTTGATGATTATGAAGCAGCTATTTAAAAACTGGATATCACATAGTGGTTTAGTAACAAAATCCCCATGGATTTTGCTAGTTTCTGATGTGATGGCAGTTTTTATTTAATTAATTCAGTAGACAGGTTTTTGTCTCAGAAAAGAGAGGTTGAACATGGAAACAACTAGCATGCTAAAAAGAGGGGGAAAGGAGTTTTTTCCTGAGACAATCTTAAGTATTTTGGGTGGTGGTTGTCTAGTAACAGTTTGCTAGAAAATGTTATCTGACTTGTATTTTAAAATGAGATTTAAATAATTGATATAACGAGGGAGAATATTCAGTTACAGAAATAATTGCCTGGCACAGCTTTTAGAACAAAATTATTTAGTCCCAGTAAAAGGACTGCACCTTTAATCAGGGATCCTAATTTGATTTTTTTAGATGTGTCTGTCGTTTGTCTGACAAGCCAGGTAACAAATGAATTCTGAATTGTATGAACTGGTCAACACGTAATCTGTGTCAGCTACTGCTGCAGTTCAGTGTGGTGACTGACAGAAATATGTGGCAGTTAAAATAACAGAAGCTCAAGGACCTGAAGGTAGCAAATACATTGGGCTAGTCTGGCCATACGTGTGTGATCTTCTGGTATCAGCTAGCTCTTGCTTCTAGTTTTGAGGCCAAAGGGATTTGGTTTTTTGGTGGTTGGTTGGGGTTTTTTTATTGCAAAACATTCCAGTGTGCTGTGTTGTTTTCTATCTTCTGTCAAAAACCTCTTTACTCTGATGGGTCAATCAGACTAATCACTCTTTGACCAGTCTGTTGCAAGACTTTAACAGCTACCCTGGTGAAAGGTGGGAGTTCTGTGAACCTGAGAAATGGTCAAACAAGTATTTTTTTTGTCCTCTGGCTAAAAATGGTCGAGTAAGGGTAACATTCAGGCTGTCTTGTAGACAAACCTTACTGACAGCAGAGAGTCCTTTTTTCTACTTTTGAAGCACCTCTGAAAGCTTTTTGCACAATATAGAGGTTCATACTGCATTTTGGCTGTTTTCCTCAACAGTTTGCAAGCAAAAATATGGAAAAAGAATTTAAAAGATTTATTAGTGCACTTTAAAGAATGATAGAAAAGGGGAAAAGAGAAGTGATGTTTAGAGGATCTTTTTTTCCTAAACCATTTTATTCATCTTTCTGTGTTTGTGTACATCTCTCCATTTAATTAAAGGTGTGAAAATTTCAATTGCTATGGAGATCTTCTTACATGAAAGTGATTTTTAATCCTTCATTAAGGAAAAAATCAGTGGTAAATAGTTCTAAAAACAAAATGTAGAAATGGAGTTGATAAAGGGGTTTGGTTATTAAGTTGTCTTAGTATTAACTCATAATAAAAAGGATGTACTGCTTCTGTGTTCATGTGAGCAATTACATGATCAAATTCCATGTGTTGCTGTTCACGTAGGGTGTACTGATTTAGAATCCCCCTTTTTTCATGCTCCTTTTTTTCTTACTTACTATTTTCTAGATGCAAAAACCTGCAATGAAGTTGACCTGGAAAACTCTGTAGATTGGGAAGTGAAGACAATTACTAGTGCTATGAAGCAATATCTGCGGTAAGGCTCTTCCTCATTTATTCATTTTTTAGACTCTGACTTCTTATTCTAATTTCCCTATGCAGTGTATTAAGCAATGTTAATTATTTTTCCTATATTTTAAGTTAGAAGTTCATTTTGTGCAAATACCATCTTTGCTATTTGGCTCGGGGGAGGGGAGAGCGAAATAATTTAACAACAATAATGCTCACATTCACATGAGACAAGCCCCCAGAGACTTTTGTGTCAGACATAAACGTTTCACTGATGACTCAGAAACCTGAATTATTAGTAAATTTTCTGAGAGTCGCCACTGAGAGTTAGCTAGGATTGTTAAAATGTTTTACCTCTTTGTATTTTGGTGTGTTAGAATGAAAAGGGAGGAGGTTGTTAAATTTTTAATATTTTCCTCTCCCTTCTGACCTTTGCTCTGAAGTTCTGTGTACAATAGCAATAATATTTTAAGTGTTCAAAATTTTAAATGTGTTCTCTATTCAAATGTTTTTTGCCAATTCCTGATCAAGTTATTTTACTGAATTGCCTGGGAACATAAAACTGAACTTTTGTGTATCACTTGTAACAAAAATACAGTACTTTTAATCTGCTATTTTTATTAAAGTAAAATATTACTACTACCAATATCAGAGAATCTGCAGAACTGTTGTAAAGGTACAAGTCTTACAGAGTGTAGACAAGAATTAAAAAAAAAAAGCAGAAAAGTGTACCTGATGAAATACTTCTCCCCTACAATATTTCTCATCTGAGGGCTTACTGCAATATTTCATAAGCATCAGTGAAGTCAGTTTAATAAATGGTTTTAACTCTAGTGGTGATGGCGGTTGTTGCTGTCTTAAAGGTTTTAGCTTTGATATTTCAACTCTGATTTTCATTATTTGGTACATTTTTCATTGGTGACTAAGGTTTTCAACTTCAGTTTTTCCATTGAAATGCTTTAGAATTTTGATTTGGCTGCTGTTAAGTGAACTTAACTGTTTTAGGACTTTAGTGGCTTTCCAGTAAGGCTTTGGCTTGTGAGTTGTAGTATTTTAAGATACTAATAAAGAATTACACAGTATATGTATACAGTCTTCCTCTGAGAAACAATCTTGATGTTGTAATTGGGAAAGATACTTTGTGGTAAACTGGAGGCATCACATCAGCTTATGCAAGGTGAATGGATGAAATTAGTCTTAATTTCCCTGATAATACCAAGTTTTACATTTGTGCTGGAAGTCATTAAGTTCAAGGGCCTCTGTAAAAACAGTTGCTTCCAGTACCAGGATTATATTACTGAATGTTAAGAAGGTTTCCTGCTTAGAGTAAATACTGATAGAAGAGAATATAGTTAAATTTATTATGTCAACCTTGTTTTGCAGAAGCCTTCCAGAGCCACTGATGACATACGAGTTGCATGGAGAATTCATCGTTCCTGCCAGTAAATAAATGACCGTAGTTCAAGTAGAAATCTTTTGTTGTAGTACTGTTGTGACCCTAGGAGCATTCTGCAAATGCAATTTCAGAAAAATTCTTCAACACAGTAAAAACAGAGGAACAAGAATTATGAATGATTTGAAAATCTGTAGGTTTGAACCAGTTCTCTATTCTAGTATGTGTTGCATACTGTGTGACTGCATAGAGCAGTATGGACTTTTATGGAAGGACTTTTGGATAGACATTGTAAACATTCATTCATATCAACTATATAATGATAGACATCTACTTAATCTGTGATTTATTTATTTTTTACTTTCCCTTTCTAATGAGTATGAAGCTTAGTAAAAGAAAATGCCCTAATTTGAGCTCATTTGAGTCCTTAGAGCACAGCTGCCTGATCCTTGTTTTCAGTGCATTGCTAGCTCTGTATCCAGGCTGGCTTGAATGTTCCTCATGTGTTAGCAGAAGAAATAAAAGAACAGGCCAGATTAGACTGTGGTAGTTCAAATACAGACTTGGAGAAGACACAACAGCATTTGTAGCTGTACCTGGTATCTAGTTTATATGGAATTTTTTTGGAAGAGGATAGAGGGAAACTGTGTACGAAAATTTTTGGCTAAGTATCAAACAGATATTTAGCTGATTTTCTTTCCAGCCTGTAGCACTTCTGGCAAACTGTGGAAAGCAAAATTAAAATAAACTTTGAGACAATTGCTTTATCATCTTCGGATTGCTGTAATGACTTTCCAGAACTGCAGAATGTGTTTGCTTGTGGTCCTTAATTCAAAATGAGAATTAGCTCAGGAAATTCATTGCCAAAGCACATGCTCGAGGCCAAGTGCTTAAACAAAATTCAACATTCTTACCTAGATGGTGAGTCTTCTCGTTTGTATTGGAAAGTGTTAAAATAATTTCTTGACTTAGGAAATTTTGCCAGCAGTTTCTCAGTTTATTTTTCTGTATTTTTGTAGTCTCTTTCAATAAGGGAGTTCAGTAGAAGTTAGATGTTTCAAACAGTACAGTGTTCATGAGTAGTAAACAATTCCAGAGGGGAATTGATTCTGGGGAGGGAAATTTAATCAACGTTGCAGATCTGAGTTACAGTATACTTAAAAATAGATAGTCAGTGTTGCTTCCTATGTTGGCTATAATAAAACCCCAACAACACTGGAAATAGTAAGGACTGTCCTTTTCTCAGAAGCTAGTGGGGGAGGAGCCAAAATTAAAATGTTCTTTCAATTTTGTTTTCTTTATACATATCTGTCTTGATTTGAAGCTCTATGAGCTTTGACTGTGTCTTGTGATTAAGTTGCTTAGCCATTCTTTAATTAGAGTTTGTGATTTTACATATATGTGGAATAGTCCCGCTTTAAAGAAGACCTGTGTTTTTCTGGCTGTCAAAATTCTGATTAGCTCACTAGAAGTTAAATGTTTTGCTTTTTGGGAGCCTTTTGTCTTGCAGTCTCTGCAGGGCTGTTCAGTGCAAAAGAATAAAACACAGCCTTAAAATCTGTAGCAATGTGCAAAGAGAAAGAAAAGAAAAAGGCTGAAGGAATATGCACTGAAGAAATATGGTGGCATTTTATATGAAATATACTGAACCATGAAAGTTGCCTTAGAGCAAAATGGGACCCGATCAGTGGTCCTGGTGTCAAAATTCTTGCATTCTGAATAGGTTCTAAATTTTCCTCTTTCTGTACCTTCTAGTAACTGTTATTGTAGACTATAGAAATACTTCCATTCCTCTCATTATAACCACTATTAAGATGTAATTTTTGTGATTTAATGCAACTTTGAGAAATAGGAAGATAGTTTATTTTCATCTTTTACAGAGTCTTGTTTTCATCTGTGTAGTCAAACCTGTAGGGGCCTGAATTATTCCATTCAACATGCAACAGAGAAAAATAAAAAGCTCTTTGCTTCTTTTACTGTATTTCTGTGCTGTACTATGGGAGATGCCATTGTTATTCAGAGCCTTCACTTTAGTAATCTCAGATGGGTTTTTGCATGTTTATTCTTCTGTATCTTCAGAGGTCATTAGATTTTCTAAGCAGATAAATCTTCTGCACGCATTAACTCATGCAGTTTCCAATGCAAGTAGCATAAATGCAGCATCATTAGCTGCACAGGACCAATAAAAGTGAGGGCTAATCATGAGGACGATCAGTTAATGATGCTAAAATGTAAAGCAGTACATTTCCTCTCCATGGCACCCAGTAACATCACTCCTCACCTTGCAGTATATTTGTATGTAGATGAGTCCAATGCAGCAAAACAGTAACTGCATCTGTCGGTTGTTAAAAATAGATTAACAAAGGCATCCTTTTGCAGGTGGATTGAAAGATGGGTTCTGAAAATAAGCAAGTAAGCTGAGAATTCTAGAACAATGTTACTTGGGAAAACAAAGTACATATGTTTAGTATTGCTATGTTTGGAGAGACTTGAGAAGCAAAGCGTGTGCAGTATGTTTCCATGCAGGGGTGGGAGAAGGTTTGTGTTTCTGTGGGGTTTATTTTTATTTTTGGAGGTAATTATTTATTTCTGTGTCCCATAGAAAGTGGGAGTCCTGAATCACGAGTCAATGCTATTCATTTCTTGGTCCATAAACTCCCAGAAAAGAACAAAGAGATGCTGGAAATTCTGGTGAAACATTTAGCAAAGTAAGTGTTAGGACCTGTTTTCCTGCCTTGTTGGAATTCTTGTCTTTACCTTTGTTTAACTGCAAAGGGCCTAAGTTAAGTGTGGCTGGAGCTGGAACCCATCCCGATGCTGTCACACACCATACCAAGAACCAAACGTGCAAAAGCAGACAAGACGCTTCACTCGTGCTGTGTATGTTTTGGCAGGAAAGGAAGAAATCTAATACCTTAATGAAGCCATATAAGTATTTACTTTAGCAGTCCTGCCAGCACTTGAGGGTTTGATTGAAGTGAGAAAGGGAACATTATACTTTCTTTTTGCAGATTCTGGCAAAGTGAATAGTGGAGATCTGTTAGCAAATTTAAGTTGGTTTTGCACTTGCCCAGGTCCAAGGCTAAGTGCATTTTATATATTTAAGTTCAGTAAGAGACTGGTTTTGCTTTTAAATCACCAGTGGAAGAATGGCTTTTCAGTTTTCCAGAATTTAGTAGAACTTTTTTCGAAGAAACTCTGCACAGAACAAACTTCTAAAACACAGATTAAGGAAATACAGTGTTTTCATTTGTAGACTGCAGTTTCCAACAGTAATGGAAATATTTCATAACCCATTTCCTCTTTTTTCCTTCAATTCTTTTCAAAAAGCGTTTCAAAGCATGCCAAGAGGAATTTGATGACTGTGGCAAACCTAGGGGTAGTGTTTGGACCAACCTTAATGAGGCCCCAGGAAGAAACTGTAGCAGCCATCATGGACCTGAAGTTTCAGAATATTGTTGTGGAAATCCTGATAGAAAATCATGAGAAGGTAAGTTTTGATACAGCTTCACATTTCTCAGAGTGGTCTAAACCAATCTGTTAGCCTTAATGGATAGTGTGGATGTTAGAAATAGCTAGATTATAAAGAATATCCTCTATACGCTGTATGCTTTTGGTTATTTATACTTGATAGTTATTCCTTTCATAGGTGGACTGGCATTTTGGAATGTGTCTTTCCTGACAGTAGTAGTGCTTCTGTGTTTAAAGCACACCGATAGGTTTGCATTATGATATTTGCATATGTTTTTTGCTGAGCAAAAGTGATACAAAAGTGAAAAAGAAAGCCCAGTCTTGGGTTTTAGCTCTTCCATTAAGTACTTTGACCAGAATCCGAATTTGTTTTATTTTTTTTTTAACTCAGAATTCACAGAGTAAAAAGACGACTGTACTCTGAATTTTGTGTAAAAAGTATTAGGAGGAAGCCAGGTATTAACATTTCCTTTGTTTTCATCTGAATGTGTGTTATTTAAAGCCTTTGTATGCTGAAAATAGAAGTTGTTGTTGCTGCTGTAGAAGTTGCCAGTTGCTGAAGTGCCTTATGTTTATAAGGTACTTGTCCAGAATATCACTGCATGTAATCTGGGATCTTAAATTAAAAATAATAATGAATAAGTCATTTACTGGTCTCTTTATGTAGATACTCCTTTGGGAGTCCCTTTTGTCTAAGCTGGCTTCTGTAACTGGATGTTTGAGGTACTTTTTACTGGGAGATGGACAGCATCTCCCTCAATCTTATTTTCAAAAAATAGTGCTTTGGAAAAATCCCAAGATGTGCTTTTCCCTCTTGTCTGTCTTAGGCACTCTGAGCATTGAAATAGTTATTTCCTTTAAAGGCTAACAGTGTTGAAATTGGCTATCTAAGTCAAGTGTTATCTACTCAAAATAATATATGTCTCAGGTTTTCCTGACAATGTAATTACATTTCCTCCGTGATTGATACAGACTGGACGAAGCTCTGTTGGCATAGCTGTGTCCACATGGTGGGTTTTTTGTTGGCTGAGTTGACTGAGGGTGTAATGCTACCCTCACAGGCACATTGAGCAGATATGGTACTGTTCTGTTGGAAAAATACTGGGCTGCAGATGTGGCGCAAGTTCTCAGCAATAAATACTCCAAGAGCCATGCTATTCGTGTTGGACCTTAGAAATGAAAGCAAACCTTGCAGTAAGCTCATGATTTTAAAGCTGTTGCAGTGACCACACAAATTTAAGAAAGTAGAAAGAGAGAGCAGAGCCAGGGTGTTTTAATAACATATGAATGTTGAGTTAGGCTTATTCAAATCTCTGGATCACCAGAGATTAGCACCATCCTGTTCTTGTGCCAGCTCAGTCACATGTCTTTAAAAACTGGACATCAATTTTACATTTGAAACATTAGTTTAGTGGCCTTGCTCCTCTGAAAATGTAGGGAAGCGGGGAATGGAAAGTACATCAATAAAATACTGCATCATTTTCCATAATTCTTGGGTTTATGCCTTCTTCAGAACTGGAAGGGTATAATTTTTCAAGGGATTTCTTTCATTTCACTGCCATTTCTAGTGGTGAAATTGCCATCAGTGGTCTGCCTGCAGCAACCTCTCCCATGCTAGAGCTGCTTCCAGCGTGGAAGGCAGCCCCAAGTGTGACCTCTGCGTATTTATATCAAAGGCAACGGAGAGGGGTATGAAGGCATCACAAAAATTTTACACTAGAACTGAATATGATGCTTTTTTACAAGTGAGTCTTCTTGATTTGGAACAGACCAAGGACCTACTTTTAAAGGCAAGCAGGATCACTGTTTTTCTAATGGTCATTTTATGATGCTGTTTTGAATTTCTATGTGTTTCAGACTTTCTAAGAGGCTTGCATTTAGATATTTTTATTTATAGCCCTGGCAGAGTCCTAGGAAAAATCACCAGCTGAAGATTAAAAACTGTAGATTAAAATATTTTAAAATGTTTCATTCAGTCACTACTTCACCTCTGATAACTTTTAGCAGCTTCTGCTAATAGGAGCAAAGTTTGGAATTGTAGAAGAGCAATGGAGTCGAGATGGATGTACACTGACACAAACAGACTTGAAGCAACACTTCATGCATGTGTGATTTATGGCTCTGGTACTCCACAGAAAGTCTTTTTTTTAACCTATGTAGTAAATTAAATGACTAACTTTGAAACTGTAGAAGCAATAGCCATCAGCGTTTCTGGTTTAAATACAGTGACTTGCTAGGCAAAATGGTAAAAAATTGTTATGATTACTCAAATATTGTTATATTCTATCAATGTTCATTATGTCTCGTGTGGATATCTTTATTAAACAAGATTCACTTTTCATTTTTAGGAGGAGACATAATTGGGTTACTAGCTTTGAAATTGTGGTGCAGTCATTCCACTATCATCACTCTGCTGGGTTCTAATTAGAGAATTCCTATACAGTTTATGTGTGGAAACCTGAATATGAGGACTTGCCCTGCAATAAGAGTCTGATGCGTGGTGAATAATCTGGGAGATTTTTTTAAGTATTGTTATGTACATTTATTTCCTGGTGGCTAAAAACAGTCAGTACCACTCTCCCCCTGCTTACAGGCTGTAGGTATACTCCCAAACCGTGCCTGTGAAGCAATTACAGTAGGTTGAGGAGGGGATGTTTTGCAAAATCATGCATCCATCTATGCCGAGACTGGAATATTGAAACTAGATCGTGCAGCCTGATGTGTTGATTAATTGGCATGAGAATTGCACAACGATTAGGACTGAGAGGGAGATAGGAGAGCAGCGGGGAAATAATTGGTTAGCTTTTGGTCATGTCAGTTGTGAAGTCTCTTCCAGGCACAACATTTCTTAGTGTCCAGTCAGAAGGTGAGCTGTAGAAGCAGATATCTATTTTCAAAGATGAAACAAAAACTAGACCGAAGCTGAGACAATATTCTACCCAGGACTCTCAGAACCACCTTCTGTGGAAGTGAGTCCAGTCTGGATAAAAACCAGACCCATGAATTTTCTTGCTTGCTGTTGTCCTATGGCTGTAGGGGAAGGGCAGCCAGATATGCCATGCAAAGTAGGAGCATGTTCAGGTTTGATATTAAATGATCTTCCCAAAGTTTTGCCTGGAGTTTTCGTGCTGACTGGGCTGTGTGTGGACCAGTACTTGATTCCCTTTCCTTTGCATGTCTTTAAGGTCAGAGTGACTTCATGCTGGGCTGTCTTTTCTCCTCTCTGGCCATGTCTGTCTGGTCTCCCTTAATTTTTATGCCCCATATTTTTCCCTTCACCAAAGAAGCAGCAAGAAATTCTTGTTTGTGTCTCACCATTGTGTTTATTTTGCTCAGAGGTAACGAGCTCAGCAGCTGACCACAGTTGTGATTGTCCAATGCCTGGGACAAGCTTAGCCTCTAGGTAATCCTCTAATGACAACTGTTAGTCAACTTGGCTTCCCTAAACAGGTTTTGATTTCTCTGCTTTTCCCAAATGAGTTTCAAGGGTTTAAAATAATTTTTCTTCTGAAGAGTTTCACAGATTGGAAATCTTGGTCATCTCTGCTCTTCTGGTCTTTTCTTTGAGTCACAGTGAGGAAGAAGGGTGGTCCACTCCACAGCAGCATGTAGAGCATGTGCGTGTTCATCTTGCTGTTTGTTATAAGGTTTTGGCATCTTCTTAGAATGAATGTCACTATTCAAAGGGCTTATTTATTTGCCATTTAGAGATGCCTCAGTGGAATGTGAACCATTTTGGTTTCTCAATTCCCTGAACATTATTTTAAGAAGGGAAAAAAAATGCACCAGGATAAAAAAAGTCTAAGAAATGAAAGCAGATGAGAGAGGAGGTTGGCATAAAAATCTCAGTGGGACTGGAATATTGAAACCAGTGTATGGGGGAGGAAGGAATAGTGAGTACAAATAGCAAGATTACAAAAACAAAAAAGATGAAAATTACAGTGGAAGAAAATTAGAAGGTAAAAAGCAAGGGGCTAGACCCAAGTGCCTTCTGGAAACTGAGAGGCCGGAGTCTTCTGAAAGGGAGTAGGCTTAGTAAAAGATACCTTTCTCTAGAATTCAAACAACCTATGGGCAAAATATATCTCAAAGACATTTATTCTGAAAAAACTCAGTAGTTCCTATATATATGGCAGCGACTGTTTCTTCATTAGTCTTATCATAAAGGGGAACTATTTTACAAATGTTAGACTAAATATGTCTTTGTTTCAGCTTTGATTTGTTCAAAACAGTTTTATACAGAGTTTTTCAAAGGAAATAAAAATATTTTAATTATTCTTAATTTGGGCACTTGTGTATATATATATATTTTTTTTTTTTAACTAAAAGGAAGAGAAGAATTTAATACTACTGAGCTCTTAAGCCAACATCAACTTCATGTAGTAATCCCTGAAAAATCTTTAGTCTTAAAATGTATTATAGTGCATAATACATGCAGTATTTGTGAGGCAGAAGAAATGGACGTGGGTGAAGTCAGTTGTTTGTTTTAGTGCATGAAGCATCCCAGTCAGGTGTCTCCACTTGGCAGTCAAGCAGTTCTGTTGCAGGTAAATCCTTTAGTGTAGAGGAGCACTGCCATCATGTAAACTTAGGACAGTTGTTTGGCAAAGCAGCACATCTTTTGAAGGCCCACTAAAAGGCTTGTTTCAGCTTTCCTGTTGCTTTGCCCTTTGACTGCAAAGGAGGACCAAGAAGCAATGTAGTGTAGTTGTGTGGTTTGCTGTGGTGCAGCACTTTGAAACCTCCTCAAGCTGAATGTTTCTTAAGTCAACAAGTATTCAACTTGGAGAGGGAAAAATATTACATTTGAGTACCTAATTAGGGCAGAGTTTGTGAAAAGACACATAAGCTTCAGTTCAGGAAGGTACATGCACATGCTTAACTTGAAGCAAGTAACTGATCAGAACTGTCACTGGAACTATGCCTGAACTTCATTCTAATTACATGCCTTAATGATTGGCTGAGTCTGAAGCAGAAAGGGCAACAAACATAGCAAAAAATTTCTGGTTGGAGTGAGAGCAGCTCTTTCTTTCCACTATTGTGTGTGCAAACTCTTTAAACCCTTTCTCTGCGCTGTGGATTGGAGAAAGCCCTTCCATGTGAGACACGCACCTGTGGTGTGGCAAAATGACTGCAAGTATTTATTTATTTATATATTTCCCTAAATACTAGAGTTTTCTAAATCTTAATGTAGTTTTTGCACAGTAAGGAGGCTGTATATCAAATCTCTCTCACGTTTGTCACTGCAGTTGATGACATTAGAAGTCTGGATCAATACCTGGATTGGTATGCTGTTAGACTGGTCCAACAGAAACAAAACAAGTACTATGAGAAACCATATGATATTAACAAGTAAAATAAAAAGAAGTAATCTTCTCAGGGATAGAAGAGGTCTGCTGAAGTGCTGTACCACAGATACATGGCACATGCAAATAACACCCAGACTTCTGATTTCTTGATTTCCCTACCTTATTTCCATCTAATCTGGGGAAACTTCCCTCAACTGCATATGAGATTTTCAAGTGATACAGATCTCATCTTCCACTGCCCACAAGCAGTGTTCCTACTCAAGTAAACAGAAAGGCTGATAAGGGAGTGCAATTTAATATTAGTTGACTAATATTTGCTTTGGTCTTGATGGTTAAGGTGCCATGCTTACATGCATTTAGGAGAAGGCAGGGGAGAAGTCCTTATGGGGACTGCCAAAATGGGTGTTCTTGATGAAAATTTTGTTAGTCAAAGAAAATATTCTATAAAATGTTGCAGGGGACATGGAGAGGAAAAGTTGTGCTTCTTAAGAGTTTAAAAAGTAGATTCTTATGCATCATGGCTAGACTTTGCAAATGAAGATTTGGGAGGGTTTTACCCACACTTGCTGCAAGCGCGCTGATGGCTGATAAGGCCAATGCGAGTCCGGTTGCAAAAGGCACAGCAGAAAGTCTCCATAGGTGGCGCTGTCAAGGCACAGTTCTTTCTGCATTGTCTTTTCTCCTCCAGACTGATTCTGCGTGCTGTTTCAAAGGAGACAGCAGCGTTATAGATTGTGTGTCTCCATGTCTCCTGATTGGAGGCCAGGGTGAACCACTGATGGTGGTCACTATGGCCAAAGCTGAGGTGTTGTTTCAGGCAGTCCTTGTATCTCCTCTTCGGGGCTCCTCTCTTGTGGCAGCCGGTGGTGAGTTCACTATAAAGCACAGTCTTAGGGAGGCAGTG
>VXAU01004383.1:26906-51777 GCA_013399695.1 Formicarius rufipectus | reverse complement strand
GTCTAGCCATGATGATGATGTATTGGATCATCTGCATAATTCATTATTGCATTGCTGCTTGTAAATAGAATGGGGGAAAAATTAAAGAAGGCACTTGTAGAAAATTTTTCTTTATGGTATTTACTTAAGCTTTCCTACAAAACAAATGATTTGATTACTGTGTATGTTTGTATCTATATTTTCATGAAACCAAGGAGAACACTTTCTTATAAACAGTGTAGTACAAATTTTGAATGCAGTCCATTTTAAGAGCTCACTGGTAACTAAGAAATAATTGGAATACCAGTTATTTCTGGTTCACTGGTGATCTTCCTTCCCAAAGAGAAGAAAAATGGTATAATGAATTATTTATTCTGAGTTTTTTGCTTAAATCTACTGAATGTACACACATCATCTCAATACATTATTTGAGGATTTCCCTTGGAATTGTTAAGTGGTTAGAAAATAATATATTGTCATCAATACAATTAAAGTTTAAAAATAATATTTAATGTTCACTGTATCTTCATAAGTCCACATTTTCAAATTGTACATGTGAAACAAGATTATTTCTTAGTTCTTAAACAGGTTTAAATAATTTAAATATTTTTAATATATGTTATTTCAGTAGGTGGTGCCCTAAACCCACCTACAACTGTGCTATGGAAAAATTCAGTAAAGTAAAAAGTAATGACTTCTAATTTCAGTAATAGCAACATTTGCTCCAAATTTATTGTGCTTAGTAATATAGAAACTCATAGAAAAATAAGTCCACAGAATCGATTTTCAGACTTTTGAGTGAGTTCTTGGTATGCAGAAACTGAAGAATCTTGTAGGGGACTAGTCATTAGCCTGCAGCATTATGCAACTTTACATAAATGTTTAAAAATTCATCTGACTGTGCATAAAAATGCTCATTTGCTGAGTGAAGACATTAGATGTTAGCAGATTGAGCATTTCTTTAAAATGTGATGACTCAGAGGCCTAAATGATTTTGAACAAAGAACATTCCTTGTTAAAAAAAATGTGGGAGAAGACCACATGGTGTTTTATATATGGAAACAGAAGAAAATAGTAGGATGGCACTGTGAAAGAAGCAATAAAACTATGCTTAAAGGGCGGTGAAAATCAACAGGAGATAGGGTAAAATTAAGGTGTTCTGAAACTGCAGAGAAAGCAAGATGAATGCAGTACATAGATTTTCTCAGACATGTAGTTGGACATATTGTCAAAAGCTTTAGAGTTGAAGGGTACAAAAGTTGGTGGGTACTGAATACCTTTGAAAATAGCACTTTCAGATGCAAAACAAATGGTATGTTTATGCTGTTATGATCTGATTAGTGAGAGATGCCTTTGCCTGAATTAAGGTGCTAACAAGAGCATATGCCAAAGTTAATAATATGGATTTTATTTAACAGTAAATGTGAATTAGAGAGATAGAAAGAAATAGAAAAGGGGAGAGAGAAGATAGAGAGATAGATATCTGTTATAGTTTCAGAATCTAATGGAATTTTTCTTTCCCCACCGCCAGAATGAGGGGCGAATTGGCCTACCTTAGTCCATTTGCATCTAACAAAAGAAGCAAGATGACCGGTGATTTAGGGTGGGGGAGAAGCTGACACGCGGGTTTTTGCAGTTGGCAGTGGAGAGACGGCGGAGGGAGAAACCTCCCTGAGTTTGGTTTCTTTCTTTGCCTTTCCTGCTGTTTCCTCTTCCCATCCCTGGATTTATGGAGCCTTTTGGTTGTTTTTGACTTTGCCCGAGAGAGAGAGAGAGAGAGGATGACATCACTAGCCGGGGGGGGCCCTTACATCGGGCTTTTCTGAGGGAGCCCAGTGGTGGCCAGCCCAGACGTGAGGGAACTTTTACATGGGAAGCTCCAGCCTAAAGGCCAGCAGACGACAAGCCGAGGCCAGGAGGACCCCAGCCCTGTGGCCTGTCTGAGCAGCTTTTCTCCCTACCGACCTCACCGAGGGATTTTTGCACAGCTTTTTGGAGGGACACGCCAAGGCCTTTCTTCCCATCCACCAACCCCCGGGGGCACCCCAGCATCGGTCACTCATCTCCTCACTTGCTACCTGTAAATACCGGCTGTGCCCGACGGGGACAGACTGTGTGTGTGTGTGGGTTTTGGTTCAGGGGTTTTTATTCGTTCAGTCTTGGTCGTTTTGTTTTTCTCTTGAATATACATATATATATATATCTCATAGCTAGGAACTGTTATCCTTCCATTTATCATACCTTAATTAAAATTAAAGGAGACTTGTCCCTCTACTTTAGTTATAAATTTTCTAAGTTCTCTAAACTTAGACAATATCAGGCAGAAGATAGTCACCACTTGTGCATAGATTCAGCTGAATCCCATTGGTCCTTCTTCACCCTACACTTCACCTACACTAGTGAAATTCCCTGAGACATTCTTCTTGGGGTACCACCTTTGTGCAGTCCAAGTTCCAGGTATCCATGAGGTGAAGATGCCATTCATATAACTTGTATGAGCAGTTGCTTCATTTCCCATAGTTTGTCACATTAGGAATTTTTGTCCACTTTCATTAACCAGGATGTAGTAACCAGATCTGCCTCACCAGACTTGGAATTAGGACCTTCCTGTCATAAATTTCTCCCATCTGTATTTATCTCAAGTTCCCTCTAGGTAATCTATCTTATGGCAAGTTTCTTCTTTGGCCTGGACAGCATTTTGAGACAGGTAACTCTATTCTTTAAGTCCTTACATATGCCTTGAGTAATTCTGGAACCTATTCTCCTGAATTCTATTAAATCTTTCCACCTATCTATCTACCTATACTTATAGGCAGATGTATATATATGGATGTATGCATACACACAGAGATGTTTATTGGGTGCAAAGCATATCTCCCAATCCTGTAGAAGCTACTCAACAAGAACCAATTAGGATTTATGTATGCAGTCCAAAATGGCAACAGCAGCGACAGTACAAAATGAAGATGTTTAGGGATTTCTACTCTAAACTTAGACCTTCCAGGCTGAACTTTGGAGTCTGTGAGGCATATCTCTAGCTTTTTCTAGGACTTCTATTAGTTTTTTGGGCTGCAGTTTATTGTGAAGGTCTCACTAGTTCACTCCCCTGAGTAGGTGGGTGGAGAGTGTGCTAGTATCATTTCAGTTTCCGGATGAGAAAAATATTCTGCAAATTGTAGGTCTTCTGGCCATGGTATGTTCTCAGTACATCTTAGAAGCAGAGCTCTTGTGTGTTCCTGTGTATATTTAAGGGAGGGAGAGGAGGTGAAGTAGTGTATATGCACTCTGGCAAAAAACCCTAGAGGTTGTGCAAGGCTAAGTATCCAGATGTTGGCTTTCAATGCAAAGGATGTGGCAGATTAGATTTCTTGAACATATAACACTCTCTAGCAGCTTCTTCTCAACTGGTCTCCTTTCTCTAGTCCTTGATTTCCCAGAAAACACTGGGTACCCTATGCAGTCACAAGTAGTTGACACAAGCTTCACATCACAGATATGACTGTTCTGCCCAAATACTGAGTACATGATGGCCTTGGGCCTTGTGACACAGGCAAAATATGCTTGACTCAAACAATTCATCAATTTACTATCAGTTAGCTCAGAAATCAGTACAAAGGAGCTGTGCCCTGAACAGGTAATTTCTGACACAGAAGAAACATGTAAGTGTCTTTCTTCCTGCCATTGGTCTTCTGTTTTCTTCTACAGGTAATCATGGGAACAAGAACTTTGGAGTTTTTGATCTTGGTGGTGGTGATGCTGGTCTGTAGAGGGATTGTGAGTGCTGACTAAAGAGAATACAATATCTGACGGCATCAGCATCACAATCCTGTATTAGTGTCCCTGCTAGAGTAGCAGGCCTATATTGTTGCAGTGTTGTTGCTCTTCCAGTTGGAACTGGCAGCAAACTGTGTATGGCTGACCCCTCTGGCCAGAGAAGCCATAACCTGAAAAGCCCCTGGTACTGTCCCTGGCCACTGGTGGGACAGTCAGGGAGTCTGGTTTTGGGATGAAGTTTTCTAGCTCTTCTCTGATACCCATGTTGGCAGTGGACTTCTGCACTGAAGTGCTCAAGTGCTGCACAACTGATACCACAACTGGTCACCCCCACAAGAGGGAATCACATGCTTATTGCACCTAGGTGGCACAGGGCTAGGTAGACTTCTGTGAAAAGACTATGCAGAACTGGTCAACTAGACTGGGTTTTTGAGAACAAAACAGGATATTTTATTTTATTTTTGCTTTGAAGCAATTGTTTATTACAGAATATCTTTAAGTCTGATTTAAACAAAAAAATTGATTTTAAAATTGCTGGGAGGAAAGTACTACAAAAGTCCCTTGCTTAGAAATTTTGAAAACTGTTTATGGTCCAACTGAAAACTATTTTCTTTCTATTTGCTGAGAACTATCAGTGAATCAAGAAGTACGTGTCTCAGAACTTTGGATTTTTAAGCAGCGGATGCATGCCTGAAACAGAAATGAATTTAGCAGCTAATAAGATTACACAGAAATATAAATGGCTAAGTAGTAATGTATTCTTCACAGAGTATTTAAAAGAATTGTGAGCTTATGTGCTAAAACGGATCAGAAAGCAGTGGAAATACATGTCCTTCCAGCAACTTTAATGAGAAGGGAAAATGGAATACTTTCTCCTGGCTCTTTTTACATTCTTTATACTTACTTGGATCCTGTTTCTCTCATTGTCTAAGGAAAACAAATAAATAAAATCAATCCCGCAAACACGAAACATAGCTAGGATGAGCATGATTACACAAGGTTCAATCAAATAGAAAATACTTTTCTCACTATTTGCAGACACATGAACAGATCATCAGAGCCAAGTAGTGCATTTTCAATTTCTGTTGTATTCATCAGTGGTGTAAATGGAGAAGATGCTCAGAGGCTTCAGGATGTCAGTACTGCAGATTTCAATATTTTCTGTGCCTTCATTGCTGAGTGTTTTATTTTGCTCTGTAGTTTTTTGTTTTGCTTTTCATTGCAACATGGTTATTTTCCTGTAGGTAACTTTCTCTCAGGAGGTGAGGGTTTCTCTTCAAGGAAAGGAATAGAACGTAGACCTAATTGGTAATTCTGTAGCATGTGTGCATTACAAACTTCATGACATGAGTCTCTATTAAGTCTTTTCAAAGTAATAAATATGGCATTTCACTTATTGCAACAGACGCTTGTAGTAAGTCCAACATCAACCTGCTGAAAACTAGTAAATACTTTGTACAATCTTTATTTTCATACCTCCAGTCCTTTATTCTTGCCATAGATACGTGTTAGTTCATTTTTGTTATCTAATTCCAAAAATAATTTAACAGGCCTTTTATCACTTTGACATTAATATAGAAATGTGTGTCATAGGTTATTCTCATAATGAAGACCTAGACATTAACAATTTCTCCACAAAGTAGTATGACAACAGATTAGTTTTTTAGCTTAAATATGTTTGTGAAATGTCTATTAGACATGGGATTATTTTCTGTTTCACCAGCAAGTTAGAATTTTTGAAAGATTTTCTATATATCTCTCTGCAAACAGGTTGTAGAGGGACTTTAAAGATATGGTCCATTTAAAATATGTTCTTTTTTTCATAGAAATGTTGCCCAACTTGTACTAAAAATTTAGTTTTAGTTTTTCCTATCTGCAGGAAAAATACCTTTACATATAAAAAATTATGTGTCACATCTCAGACTTACAAGTCTTTCCGTAGTATCTCTGATTGGATATAACCAAAGTGAATAAATAAGCTACTCATTCATTTAGCACAACTGTCTTCCATTTTGTTACACCCTGATGTTTTGCAAAACCATCAGACACTATCTGTTCTTCTAATAGTTTGGCATGGTTTTGACCTTGGCTGGTTTTGGCTACTTATACATGAAATAAATATTTCTGAGGTAAAAGCTTTTCCCCCTTGCAATAACAAATATCTCTCCGATCTCAGTGAGGAAAACTAACAGGTTTTGTGAA
The DNA here is from genome assembly GCA_013399695.1 of Formicarius rufipectus. NCBI lineage: Eukaryota > Metazoa > Chordata > Aves > Passeriformes > Formicariidae > Formicarius > Formicarius rufipectus. Next base: position 45,822 of record VXAU01004383.1, on the reverse strand, counting down.
CTAAGTAACTGATGGAATCATGCAATTATGATCATGCTCAACCATCGTTTTTGGGATGAGATTTGAGGTTAAGAACATCTGAAAGAATGGGTTTGTTACAGTTCTTTGCTCCAGAGATATGTATGCATTTAGGTCCTTAATCTGTTATGTATTTCAGATATTTTCTGTGTGTGTCATCATCACCCTATGCCTCAGCAGAAGCCCTGTAGACTAATTACTCTGAAGCTCCAGCTGGCTAAATTATCCCCATGAATGTATCTATTCTGGACTGCATTGTACAATGTGAACATGGTCTTTGTTTTTAATTTCTTTTTTTCTAAAACCCAGAGATCTCTACTCACAAAGACTCTTTAACAATGCCTGTATGAGTGAGAAGAACACTGGTGTTACACTAGGGATCAGAGAATGTTCATACTGTTTGCAATTCCATGCAGGGAGTTAAAATCACAAACACTTTTTAAACTAGCTACTAAAAAGAAGATTTTTCTGTTTTGATGTCCCTTCAGTGCCCCTCCATTCATCCAACCAAAAAGGAGACCTGCCCAGGGGTTCTGGGAACCTGAAGTAGATTGCAGAATCACATAATCATTTAGGTTGGAAAAGACCTCTAAATCACTGAGTTCAACTTTTGACCAAACACCACCTGATCAACTGGATCAGAGCACTAATTGCCATGTCCATTTTTTTCTTGAACATCTCCAGGGATGGTGACTCCATTACTTCCCTGGACAGCCCATTCTAATGCTTGACAATCCTTCCATGATGAAATTCTTCCCAATGTCCAGCCTGAACTTCCCCTGACACAGCTTAATACTGTATCCTCTTGTCGTGTTGGTGTTTGCCTGGGAGAAGAGGCCATTCCCCACCTTGCTGCAACCTCCTTTCAGATAGTTGTAGGGAGTGGTAAGTTCCTCCCTAAGCCTCCTTTTCTCCAAGCTGAGCCCCTCCAGCTCTTTCAGTCTCTCCTCAAATGGCTTACTCTATATACCTTTCACTGCCCATCTCCAGATGTGCTCCAGCACATAAATGTCTTTCTTCAAGTGAGGGGGCCAAAACTGGATACAGGACTTGACATGTGGCCTCACCAATGCCCAGTACAGACAGATGAGAGAAGAAGGTCCTGAAACAGTCTCAGAGAAAAGTTTTTCCTAGGGTTGGTGAGGGATTAATGATGGCTTAAGAGAGAGAAATCTCTAATGACTTTGTTCTTGTGTTTCTATTAGTATTTAAATCTATTCTTTTAGCTTGAAGTAGGAGGAACACTGGCTTTCAAGAATATTTCTTGGTGTGGCTGTAACCAAATTTCTCTTTGCTGGTGCTCACTAAGTATAGGTTAGTGTCACGCCAGTGTTTTGTCCTTTGTGAGTGGTACATAGACATTTTATTAAATATGGTAAAAACGTGTTATTCTGTCCTCATAAGAGTACAATCAACATTTTAAGAGTGTTAATAGTAAGTTGCTTAGATTTGCCTAAGCATGTGTCTCTGACTCAGTCCAAATATTGACAGTGACAAAGCTGCAATCATTTGCAGGTTCCAGTTCTGAGCGAAGAAAATCCCACTGTTTTGACTCTAAAATGTGATGTCACTGGACACCAGAGCAGAGAGAGATAACATGTTACACCTGGTTCTAGCGCTGTTCAATTGCAGAAAAGCCTGTACTCATGCAGTGGACCTGATATGAACATGCTGATTTGACAGGGAGTTGGAGAAAGAGCTGCTCCTTTGGACAGACTGCTGCTCATATGTAGGTTCCTTAGAAGCTCTTTAATAGCTAGAGATACAATTAATTAATGAAATACAGTTTACACTGATAAATCTAATTCCTCCTTTCCCAGTGGAAAAAACACCAAATCTTATATATTGTTTCCATGTTGCCACTCGAAGAGTGGCATGATTTATGTATTAAATGTAAGGAACAAATACAAATCTTATTTTTAGCAAACTTTGGCTGCCAGGGCAATGTTGAACCATGCTCTGCACATACCCATGTTTGAGTGCAACCTGCTTGTGCAGTGCTGCATCTAGTCAAGTGCCTCATGAAATATCTTCACTTTGTATGCAGACATATGAAGCAGAAATTTGATTTTTAATGAAAAATGGATGACTGCCAACTTCCATACTCCATTAGCTGCTGTGAGCACGTGATAGCTGGCCTTCATCCCAGGTTGGGATGAAAGTGTTACTGTCATTTTCTATAATTTATATCTAAACTATACAAACATCAGTCCTTTAGCCTTTCTTCTAACATGTAGAATTATTACACTAAAAGCATCAAAATGCAGTAAATCTTGGCAACTGTCACTGAGTCAGTTTTTGTAGAGAGGCATTAACCAACTCTTAAAAAGCATAACACCTAAACAATTTTGAAAAAATCTTTTATTTAATACTCTGAGAAGGTGTTTTTACAAATGATTGGGACACTATGTAAGTTTACTGATAGTTCTGTGACTGTAGGCTGGGATTTTAAAAGAAAGATAAGAAACTTTGACTACCAACTCCTATTCAATTAGAATGGAACTTAGGCAACCAGATAGCTTGTTCCCATTGGAAGACAGAGTGATAATACCCACGTTCAAATGCCTCTGAGTCACTCTTTTCACATCCAGTACTTCGTTATAAAAGAAAACAACACATCAATATTCTTTATGGCTCTGTACGTTTCCTGAAAAATGTGTTTAAATTGTCTTATTTGTGTTTCTTGCCCATTCTTTTCCTTATTTCTAATTTATGAAAAAAAACTTAAAAAAAGAATGGGTGAACAGCATGAATTTTGCAAAGTTAGATTTTAACTGGGAATTCTCTCAAGTGGTAGAGAAAGAGAGAAAAACAATGATTGCCAAAGTTACCCAGGTGTATGCCTATTCTAGTTCCAGCTTTGGGCAGAGTTATTTTTTACAGCAGCCAGGATGGGACATGGCCAGGATCCAGAGGTTATTCTATACCACCTCATGTTTGGGGGTGGGAGAAGGTGTGCCCTCAGGGTCTCATAAGGTGGTGGCAGTTTGCATACTACCTGGCTCTGTCTGGTGAACCATTGCCTCTTTCTTGTACAGTCTGTAATTAGTATTGTTGCTGTTACAGTTTATTGTCTCATTTAATTTCTGTTTCCAATAAATTGTTCTTAATCTATGAACTTTATCTTCTTTTTTTTTCGATTCTGCTGTTCATCCTGATGTGGAGGGGAGAAAGTGTGATGGGGGAATGAGGAAGTACAGCCCAGAATGAAACAAACTACCTTCCCCTTAAACCCACTGAGTGGGCTGGGGCATAACATAATAAAACTGATCTAAAAATAAACTACAATTATTTGCTGAATATACCGAGAGTCTTGATCTCACCTGGAAGCAAGAAATCTGGAGATGGTGCTGTTGATTGCCAAATGGTATTGATTCAAAATGAACAATGATGTCTCTGGAAGAAACCTGAAAGCCTCTAAACATCCCGGATACCTAATGGAAAACCAGAAAGGCAAAGACATTGAAATTCAGTTACATAGTCTGAGAACAGGATGTGTACAAATTGACAGAGACATGCTCATGAACTTTCCAGTCAATGAGAAATCATAGGTTTGGAAACCACACTGAGATATCTGATGTTGCAATGAAATGTAAAAGAACCATATCTTGGGCTGCATCAAAAGCATTGTGGTCAGCAGGTCAAGAGAAGTGGTTCTATCCCTCTACTCTGCTCTCATGAGACCCCATCTACAGTACTGCATACAGTTCTGATACTCCCTACATAAGAAAGACAGGAACCATTGGAGTAAGTCTAGAGGAAGCATCAAGTCAGTAAGGGGACTGGACCAGCTTCCCTGTGAAGACCTGAGAAAGTTGGGGCTGTTCAGTCTGAAAAGAGAAAGTTGTGTGAAGACTTCATAGCAACCTTCCTGTATCTGAGGGGGGTCTACAAGAAATCTGGAAAGGGACTCTTCATCAGGAACTAAAGTAAGAGTATAAGGGGGAATGAGTTCAAACTGAAAAAAGAGAAATTTAGGTTAGATATACATGAGAAATTCATTACTGTGAGGGTGGTAAGGCACTGGCAGAAGTTATTAAGAGAAGCTGTGGATGCCCCATCCCTGGAAATGTTCAAGGCAAGGTTGGATAGAGCTCTGAGCAATCTGACATAGTAGAAGGTGTCCCTGCCCACGGCAGGACAGTTGGAACTAGATAATCTTTAAGGTCTCTTCAAACCCAAACCATTCTATGATTCTATTGCTGAACAGATCCCAGGCTTGCCAAGCCTTTAATCTTTACCTGTATAATCAACAAAATAAGACTGGCTTTGGAATAGTTATATGCACTATTGAGATATAATAATCTGTAGTGAGTGAGAGGATCTTACATTGAAGCAGAGAGCAGCTCAGAGTGCCTCAGAAAGGTGATCAGTATGCAGTGCCATTTAGGACTAGGGAAAGAGTGAAAAAGTGCCGTCTTGCATAAATGCTATGTCCATTAATTTTGGCTAAATGGTAGCAAATCATAAGTAAAACCACTTAAGTCTGGAGGAAGCAAAATTTTGTACACTACTCTGTGCTGCAAGATTTTTGTATGGATATTGGTTTTAAATGTGTAGATAAACAGAGAATAATGGATGTCCCTGTAATGCACTCACAGGTTAATTTTGTTTCATCTGAGTTTTTTATTGAACTGACACATAGCAGAACATAGGGGAATGAAAAAACTGCTGACCAAGCAATGACTAATGTATTTGCTGTTCTCTTGAAGCTGTTTTTATTGCATACAATTGGACTCCTGTTTTCTCCTTTTAAGTATGTGTCTTTTTTAGAGGAACAGCAGCAAAATTTTTTTTCCCCCCACTTTTTGTACTTTAAAGCTCTCTGTGTTTAATAAGAAATGGTCATTAATTCTTTTCTGACTAACCCTATGATCCCTTGACTTCCTGTAAAACCTTTAGGCTAGATAGTAAAGTATTTAATTTCATTTGAGACAATATTTTAGTGTTACTCAGGGCAAGGTTTAGTATGCTGAAAGAGTAAACCTCTTTGGTATGGTTTATCCCTACTTGACTACCCTTGTTACAAAGTCATGGCTTCTAGCTCTTGTGAGAACTGAGTTGTTAGTCTCATGTCAGGGACTGAGGCCACATACAATGCAAGTGACTGGCTACACACAGGGTTTCTCAGTCCTTAAATCCTTTTCAAGGGGTGAAACACTGACTAACTTGTGATAGCTATGAAGCATTTGTCACTGACTCAAAGCATAACATTGCTTGTTGCTAATATTGGTTTTAGTACCTACTATTAGCTGCTGATACAAGAGAAGGAATTGAGGGAAAGCCAGTAGTCCAATTGTTCCCCCACGTTACCTGTGTAACCTGGAAGCAGCTCAAAAGCTAGAGGGAGGATTGATTAATAAAATGTTTTTCATGCACTCATCTCAGTTTGATCTTAACCAGCAATATGTTGGATCATAGAGTCCTCATGCTGCACTGGCACATGGCAGGGAACAAGGACACCCTGCATGGCACCCGCCTGGGGTGAGAGCATTATCACTCACTGTCTCCTTGGGCTTCTCCCGGTGTGAGTGAACAGAGTTAATGACTGGAGCTTGTATTTAATTGAAGAGAAGCTTTTCATACTGACTGTAGAAAGACTGCAGTCATATCCAGCCTTTCCAGGACCAAGCTGGCTGACTTGGATAAGCATAGTAGCATTAAGCTCAGGAGCTCCTGGAGGTATTTTAAAGTAGCCTGTAAAAATTGTGGTTCTTTGCTGCCTCTTTTCCTGCCTGCCTTCTTCTTCAGCCTGCTGGTGAATACTGGATTGCATTAGGTTTCCTGTCTTTGCACTGCCATTTATTTTCATTGGAACAGTGCAGAAGGATGATGGAAGATTTTGCAATATTTATTTTATGATAATTGCTCCCACTGGATAGCTGATAGGAAATATTTATTAGTTATTGGACATTTTGTGCGGAGAGAAAGGAAAAAAACCCCAAACAATGCAAAAACCTAATTTATGACCTTATGTTTTATGGATAAAATCTATTTATCTCTCCAGGTGATATCCATATTTCAGGAGAGTGGCAGCTATGGGCACTGGAAGTGAAGGTAACAGTGGGAGCAACTGCAGGTGTGTGTAGACCACATTGGTCAGCACTAATATAGGAGCTTTGGTTTCTTCATTCATCTCCTCTGCAGCCACCAGATGAATTCATGACCTCTCACAATTTGCAGATGAAAAGGAGAACTGGCTTGAGAAAGTCTGTATGAGGAACATTAACTAGTTTTGACACGCTTGATGAAAAAGATCTCCATTTCCCTCAAGCCCATCCTCTCAATAAGCTTAGCAAAAGCTTAAAGAACATCTGAGCTGTCTTCCTCAGGTGAAGCCAAGCTCAGGAAGCCAAGCTTTACGTAAATGAAAGGACCTCTAAGTAACTCAGCAAAACCTATGCTGTATTCAGCAGCCAAGAAGCTCAGAGACTGCAAATGTGTGTTCCTGTTTTGGAAATTTGCATGGGTTGAGTTTGCAAGGATAGTTTTCATTTTTCTTTTCTAGTGTATTTGCTGATAAAACACCTAGTCTGCTTTGTTGCTTCCAGCAATGACAAATTTACACAGATCCAAAAGGAAGATGATCAGTTTTCTAACTGTGATAGGCTTGGGCCAGACCTCAAGAAAATAAATACAAAGTACTTCATTAACGATGGCAGGTTTGGATCAGACCCACTGTCTACTTATTCAATTATACAGTGTTATTAGGAAAAAAATTGCTTTCTGGCCTCCCTAGAACAAAAAATGTAAACCCTGCAGCATGAGGTTATAGTCTACCATTTTACTGTAGTTTACCAGATCTTGCATTACTTTTTATATTATTGTTTTCCGAGCATTCCAATCTAGTTCTGCAAAAACCCTGCTTAAATAGTAGTGTTCCTGAATCAGTGGTGTCCAGGTTATGTAATGCACAAAGTAATCTTTATTTCAGGGGTACTTTGAATACATATTCCATGTGACTTTTTGTTCTTATTCTGGAAATAAAAACAGGAAGAAGTCTTATAATTGCTCTGTTATACATATTTTAAAATTGAAAAAAAATTGTTTAATTAACTTGCATATATTTATAGGTTTAGAATCTAGACTGAGGTTTAACCTGCTTTGTTAAGTAAGCCACATGACTGTTTATCCACAAAATGCTTTCAACGACATTACATGTGTGAACATACAGGATTTTCAAGTGATGTCATTGTAAGTCAATTTACAAAAAAGAAAAATATCTTTGGCAAAACTAAACAAAACAAACAGAAAGAAGGATGTGGCATGTGTGCATGATCCTGCAAATCTTAAAATAATCAGCTTATGTGTTTTTGTTTTTGTTTTTGTTTTGTTTTGTTTGGTTTTTTTTGTTGTTTTTTTTTTTTTTTGTTTGTTTTTTTTTTGGGGGGGGGTTTTTGGGGGGTTTTTTTGTGGGTTTTTTTTGTTTGTTTGTTTGTTTGTTTTGTTTTGTTTTGTTTTTTTTTTCCCTGTTACTCATTTGCCCATAGCCAGTTCAAGTTCTTTTTTTTTAATACAATCTTTTTACAGAAGTTGTCTGTAGGATCATGGTCTTTTAATCAAGTGTATTACAAGAATGGTATGTATAAATGGATGCTTTATTTCCCCCCCTTTTAAAACCTCTTTGCATAGGTTTCAATAGCATTTAGAGAGTATTTAAATGAATGGAAAACTTATCTTCTAGATAGAAAAGCTGTGGGACACCTGGCATTTACTTCTTGGCTTTCTCAGTTTTGTCCATTGGACTACGGAAAGACAGACCAATATGAGAATAAATATTTCAAAGATAATATGGTAGTGATAGGTTTGTATGTCTGTCTGTCACTCTCCCATGTGCCCATTAACTACTGCAATCAGTCTGCTGTCTTCTTAGTGGAAAGGCAAGAATGACTGCATTGTTGCTCATGAATACAAAATGGAAATGGACTCAAGGAGGTACCTGGAGATTGCAGAAGACCTGAGGAAGATCTGAGAGGGAAAGTTCCTCAACAGGTTACCTGCTGCTGTAGCCACCAGCTCATCATTGTCTTTGCCAGCCTCATAATCTGTGGAGAAGGAAGGTGGACAGGTAGCAAAGAGCCTTTTCCCGCTTCAGTTCATCTTTATTTTTAACTGATAGCTAACTGTTCTGGAAAAATAATTTGTAGACCACATACAGTAGCATGAACCATGGAGGAATTAACAGTAATATGTTCCCATTCAGGGCTGGTACACTGATGACAGTTCTTTGGCAAAACAGGGGACCCCACAGAAACTTGCACTGCCAACTCACATTTTTGTGTTACTACCATGTCCTGTTTTTTAGGGGTTTGCAGGTTCTTTTAAAAACTCAGCAGAGTATTGCTGTACTATGTTGTATAAAAATATGAAGATTGTGTGTATTATCCTGAGAAGAATTTAAGAGCTCAACCACCTAGCATTATGCATAATTTTCCTAAAACATGTGAATACCAATTAAACTTTTATGGATGTGCAATGTTAATGGGTACATCTTCAAGGAGAACAAAGGAGTTCTGCCTGTTTCCTTCTGGACAGTCTCACCATGGATTTTACTCTCTTGCTATATGTACATTGGTTCACACTCATATGGGAAAATATTTTCCAAGGCAGAATGATTTTCTAGTTAGCACTACTATTAGATAAAATATGATAGCAAAAATAATAATAATTAAAAAAAATTATAAAGAGCTAGAGTAGTAGAGATCTAGCTTTCAAAATAATAACTTGTCTTCCCTTAGAGATATGAAGGAGATCAGATGTTTGTGTGCAGCTTACAGAAGGGATTCAAGAAACGGAGTGGACAAATATGGTGATGAAAAGGACAAAACTGCAAATCCTTTTGAAAGTGGATTGCAAATCAAATTGATTTAGGGCACATGTGTTTTTTCACACTTAAAGACACTGAGTACATTACAAAAGTAAACCCTCCAAAAACTTAGGACTAATTCTTGTCAAAATGAGACCTTATTAAGGCATTTTAGAGAGGTAAAAGATCCTTAAATGGGAAATGAATTATTATTATTATGTCTATCTTCTGCTGGTCTTTACCTGAAGGGTACATGAGAGCTCAGGTATGTGAGTCACTAAATACTGAAAAATAAAGGTTGCATATTTCAGATGGTCTTTGCTAATTTTAAATAATATTTCAGAGAACTCATGTTACTCATGCCTTGAGGGATCTGGAAAGCCTGTCAGGAACAAATATGTAGCAAACTCAAATGCGTATTGGCAGTCTTGTTTTCAGTAAGTTTAGAGAACAGGTGACACTGTAAAAAATTGGCTATGGAAAATGAATACTGTTTACAAGGAAATTACCCACTTTTACAGATTGGGAATAAACACCATTGCACAGCTGATCTGTGGTGCTTTTTATATGTTTTCCTTAAAATTGCTTTGAAAATTGATGGCTAAATATTCCCCTGTTACTGTTTGGTTTTATGTTTCTTTTATTCCATAGTTCAGTGTCTTGATGCTTACTGAGACATGAACCATTTAAAGAGCCTTTGTGTGCCGTCTTCGCACTTGGTCAACAATGGTAACAGTTTACTACTGCTGTTCCCCATAAATCACAGAGGAGTTACTGTGACTTGACACTGAAAACAAACATAGGTAGGATGGTTCTGCAGTCATGCAGCACTTGCAACAAATTATTTATGTGTTGGTTCCCATCTCAGATCTCTCCTGGGCTTGTTTTTCCCATTATTTTGTATGAGTAGTATATGAACAGTATAAGACTGATTACTGAGTTGTATTCAACCTCTTCTCCAGCAGCAACAGTTTTCTTTAAACTGAATAAGGGGAATAATAAGCCAGTGCCCTGTACTTACAGTGATGGAAAAATCTCTCTTCCAGGGCATCTTCAGATTTTATTTTTAGTGACAATTTATAATATGGCATTGCATTATGAAGGTCAAAGAAGTTGTGTGTCTCCAGCATGTTGCAGCTGATACCATTGCTCACCTGCTGTTATATGCTCCAGACTGTGTAGCACAAAATGTACTTCAAAGGACACAAGTGAATAAAATAGAAATACACACAGGAATATAACAAATGAGATAATCATTAACAGATTTTTTTCTTTCTTTTTTTTTTTTTTTTTTAACCTGCTGTGGAATATTTGAGATCCAGTTCCCTAACTGATCCTCTCACAGCATGGCATGGTTGCCTAGCCAAGTCTAGTCTGCTTCTGTATAAGTGAAAAATGACAAAAGGTTTACAAGACTCTTTAATGTATTCAGCCCTGAAAAACTAGCCACACTAGCAAACAGGGCTGTCGTACCTTTCCAACCCAGAATCCATCACTCCCTTGGCATCTAGGGGACATTACTGTGCTGCTGGTACAAACAAGAGACCATACTACCAAAGTTGATTGGGGTTTTTTATGCATCCTAAGAGTTCATAGGACTTCCTTTAGGAATCAGAAGTGCCTTTGAGGAGCTGAGTGACCAGGAATTAGGGTAACTAATACAATAATTTCTCTTCATCTGCACATTTCTCATGTGAATACTACTTAGGACCAGAGCACATGACTTACAGATACACAGAGCATCACAAATTAATTTGTGATATATGCAGTTCCTTTAGAAACATTAAGTAGGAGAACTTCTAGATGTTTAGATATTTAAAATTACTGCCCTCTTCTCTCCTTACATGGGAAAAAATTCTTCAGTTGGCCATTCAGCTTTATTCACTGGCCACAGAAATTAGACAGAAAATGATTCAGAGCTACAGAAGAAAGCTGTTCCACATGCTTTGCCTGTTACACATGGCTGGCAAGGAGTTTTGCTAACTGAAACAGATTCATGTAGGCTGTTTGACAGCTTTCTTCCTCCATGTCTTCTGAGGGTGATAGAACATCTGGGGTGTGGGTTCCATGTCACTGCTGCCAGTGTGCTACAACCTACAAGATTAAACCTTTAACAGGTGCTACACTCAAGGTTAATAACAATAAAAAGTAGATGCTGCAGGAGCACTTGGAAAGCATGCGTATAATAGACCCAAAACACACACCATGGGCAAAGTCCAGGAAATTCCTGACCTTAAAAACATCCTCTTCAGTTTCATGTAAAGAAAAGAAGAAAAAAACCCAATCATTTTCTCCCAGGCATTAAAATCAAGATTATTAAATTTAACAGTAGATTGAGTTCTTTCCTTGCATTCAGTTGTCTTTGTTGAGTAGTGATAATATTCTCATTCCTAGCAGCACACAACTGTTACTAAAGGATTACATTATTCTAAGGATGCAGATGTCCAAGTAGTTAACATTACAGCCTACAGCTATTGCCAAGGAAACAGGAAAAGCTGAATTAATCTCCTGCAGAACTACTTTGTTAAGCTATATTTCTTACTTATATCATCTTTTGTTTTCTCCCTTTACACAACATCCCTAGGTGACATTGGTTACTACAGAAACCTGTTTCCAAAGACCAAAGCTGACCACAGAGCTTTTGCATACTATAGATATATGCAGGAACTCTTGGCTAAGAGCTCTGGAAGTAACAATTCCTGTAGAGACCTCTATGTTTATTTCCGCAGCTTCAACACCTTAAAACAGCTAGATTCTAAGTCTCTGTACAATTTCTGAAGGGGAAACATGTCCACCTGAGCACTTAAAGCAGCATTTCTATTGAAAATCACTCTTGGTCACATTAAAGTATTTATAAAATCACATGAAGATAGTCTTGCTATTCCAATGCTTTATGTATAGGCTTCTGGCCTCCAATATTATACGTATTTTGTAATTAATAGCATCTGATATTTCTGTGCCTTTAAAATTTTCCCTTCAATGATTTTGGTTTTCTGTTTATGGAAACAGACACACTGTGAAGAAACCTAGGAAAAAAAATCCAGTTGACTTCAGAGGATACTTTATTAACTTCTTAGAAAATTTAGAGGAATAACCATTGCAAAGAGATGTAAAATAGATGTATACCATGAAAAAATATTCAACTTCTGTGGTTTACACTGTGCCAGTCTATGACACTTTCCATTCAGTTTTTTTTGCTGCTTTCAAATAAAATATACGTTATATTGACTTTATCTGGCTATGAAGAGCCCTAGACCCATCAGTTGTTACTAATTAAAAAGTCTATGTCCTGATTTCTCTAGTTTTTCCTTTCAACACTTACAAGGACTTTGAAGAAATCTTCATATTTTTATTTTATGCATGTAATAATGATATAAAAAGATATTTTAATTGAAGTCTTATAGATCAAAACTTAATTCACATTATCACCTGTTAGTGGGATTTTGCTGTGTGCTAGAAACCTAAGTCACTGCTAAAACAGAGTGTCAAAGGCAGAAAAGCAGACAGACTAAAACAAGGAAGAATTTTATCTGTTACAAAATACTGGAAAAGAAGGGCATTAAAAGTTGAGTCTAAAGTTAGTATAAACCATAGGAAAGTTAATAGAGGTTTGGACCTCTATCAATTGTATGCATTTTTAGAAATGAGGTATGAAAGAAGATTTGATTCTTCTCATTTTTATATCATCAGAACCAGAAACAGTCTTGGCATAACACTGGAAATGTAACAGGAAAATTGGATGAAAAACATTAAAAATGCTAAAATTTAGACTTTTCAGTGGTGATCAGGACAGGCAGAGAAAGCTGAGTGTCCTCAGTGCCATCTGTGTCATTGTGGGATCTTTAAAGTCCCTGGTCTAAGCCACACGCTGCCCAAGCCTATTACTTATAATTAAGACTAAAGGCTCCCAATAAACTCTTGCAGAGCCTTTAGTTCTTTAATACTTTGAAGTCACATGAAAGTAACATGCTACAAAGACTTCCTGAAGGAAGTCTTTTGATTTAGTGAGGAAATAGGTATTTTGGCTAATGGTTTAGAGGACTAATGTGCAATCAAGGAGAAGATTCCACAGAAATACCCAACAGACACCATCACCATAGCTAGGCTTCACGAACGAAGATTTGGGAGGGCTATACCCACACTTGCTGCAATCGCACTGATGGCTGATAAGGCCAATGCAAGATAGGCAAGTCCAGCTGCAAAAGGCACAGCAGAAAGTTTCCACAGGTGGTGCTGTCAAGGCACAGTTCTTTCAGCATTGTCTTTTCTCCTCCAGGCTGATTCTGCGTGCGTTTTCAAAGGAAGTTGCATTATAGATTGTGTGTCTTCACGTGTCCCGATTCAAGGCCAGAGTGGACCATTGATGGTGGTCAATATGGCCAAGGCTGAGGTGTTGTTTCAGGCAGTCCTTGTATCTCCTCTTTGTGCCTCCTCTCTTGCAGCAGCCGGTGGTGAGTTCACCACAGAGCACATTCTTAGGGAGGGGTGATTCTCCATCCTGGAGACGTGCCCTGCCCAGCGCAGCTGCGTTCTCAGCAGCATGGCTTCGATACTGGTGACCTCTGCCTGTTCAAGGACAGACATTAGTCACGTAGTCAGACCAGTGGATGTTTAGGATTGTACGGAGGCAGTGCTGTGGAAGCGTTTGAGGAGTCACAGGTGGTGGCGGTAGATGACCCAAGATTCAGACCCATAGAGAAGAGTAGACAGTACGATGGCTCTGTAGGCACTGATCTTTGTACTTTTCTTCAGGTGTATATTGCATCAGACTTTTTTATGAAGTTTTCCGAAAGCTCTGTATGCCTCTGCTAACCTGTTGTCAATCTCTTTGTCAATCTTACCATCCCAGGAAATGATGCTTCCCAGACAATAAGAGAGGGATACCAACAGACACCAGTTTAGTAAAATAAAACTCCTAAGTTTTAAGTCATCTACAAGAGATTAAGGGAAGAAAGAAGATGGATTAAGTGAAGAAAGAAGAGGAAAGGAAGAGAATAAGAAAATTGTACAGCTACCACTGAGAGATCACATAGTAACCGATCACAGGAGAAATGCAAGATGGGTTCCCAATGTTCCTGCATTTATGTGGACTGACCAGTGTGGCCACCCCTCCGAGGGGAGACATCTAGCTCACTAACCACTTAGTGTCATACAAACCAGAGTGAGGGGTGCTTCAGGCAGTCAGAGGCTCCAGGGGGTGTGGTGTGGGTGGGCTACCAGGTAGGCCTTTTTTGACTGACAGGCTCTTGCCACATGTCTCCTAATGCAGGCCCTGTGAGTTCCAGGTGACCCTTAGGATGTAGGCCATGTGGCTCCTGAAACCAAAGGCCTGGTCTGCTCCCCACCACACACATTCACAAGTTTTTTGATTCGATCCAATTAAACACTCCAGGGAGATACCAATATAATCTTTCACAGGCTCCTCACTCGTGATGTGAAAAACAGATGTGACTGTGCCATCTTTTGGATTTCCCTTTCCCCAGGACTCCTTAGAAGATCAGGAGGGATGAAAGCAAGGCTCTGGTGTGCCCAGCTGAGCCAAATTTGACCACCAGCTCGAGTGTCCATATGCCTTCAGTCTGTCACTATTATCCTTCATAATCTGAACTCAGCAGCTCCTACTTAGGAGTCCAGAAATTCAGCTGGATAGCTGGAAATCTTTCCCAAGAGATCTTTTCTGTGTATATAAAGACAACATTTTTTTTTTTCTGATCAAAGCAAGATGTGCCAAATCTTGCCACTCTCATGTCCTTTTAAACCAAGGCCAAGCTTTTAATACAAGGGAGTGTTTACCTGAGCTCAAATCTTGTAATTTGCCATCAGTGCAGCGAGGTCTTCAGGTGCAGTGGCAAGGCGCCTAAAAACTTGTTCTACTTGAAAGCTATTTATGGGGTTAAATTCAAGGGAAATATTGACTGAGTTGCCTTGAGAGAGTTTTTTTTAGAGTTTTTTTAGAGAGTTTTCTCTACCCTTACTAATAGCAAAATCCTGTTGCAGAAAAAGTCTCAGATGACTGAAGAGCCTCTAGTCTGGTCTCCTGAACAGTTTAATCACCCACTGGTGTTGGTAGCTCATGACTGCCACAGAAATTTTTCTCCAAATTCATCAGTAGTCCCTCTGTTCCCATTTCTTACAAAGAAAGATTGAGCTGTTTTGGTTGCAAATAAAAAACTTTATTGCTACTCACAGGACCAATTAATTGCTGAAAACAATTACATACAAGATTACTTGTGAAAACTAGGTATACTGCCAGATGCCCACTCAATAGGCTACAAACTGTAGCCCTTCCAATTTGGGTAAGGACAGCTGCAAACCGATAAAAGCTGTGTGCTTTTATCACTTAGAAACAGTCTTTTTTGTTTACTACTATGGAATTTTCTGTAGATGTACCTACCAGGTCACATATCTTATAGGGAAGAGTAGGCCATTAACTGCTATTTCAATGACACTTTGTCCATCTCAAAATTAGAGAAAGCATAGATCCCTTGAGGAAACGAAGGCTTCCTGCCATGGTAGCTGTTTTTACTGACTTAGATTGAAGTGCTCATTCTACCTTAAATTTGTGCTCTAGATTAATGATTTCCTTTAACACCAGAGTCATTTACATGCAAGAATGTATGTGTTTAGATGAAGTATTAGGAAGAAATTATTTACTGTGAGGGTAGTGAGGTACTGAAACAGGTTGCCTAGATAAGTTGTGGGTGCCCCACTGTTCAAGGCCAAGCTGGATGGGGCTCTGAGCAACCTGGTCTAATGAAAGGTGTCCCTGCCCATGGCAGAGGGGTTGGAACTAGACGATCTTTAAGGAGCCTTCCAACCCAGCCCATTCTATGATTCTATGACTGTCAGAACTGAACTATGATGTATGTGCAGTAACACAGAGACTTTGCTGTCCAGAAAGCTTACAGGTCACACATCAGCAGTGTATTCTGGAAGTTATATAAAGACAACCATCTCTAACAACCACAGCTATTATGCCTATGGAGCTTTGGTTATACTGCCAGCATTGCAATACTCATTGACTTCAGCTCAAAGCAGCCATTATTTTTTGTTCTTTATTGCTTTGGAGCTAGAATTACTGCATCCCAGACCACATGCTAAAAGAACTAGTTTCCAAGGGCCTCTTCTACAGTGAGTAGCTGAAACATGAAGGTCCGAGGCTTCTAGCCAAGTTTTGATTTTTGTTGTGCTGAATTGAACCACTTCAGTTTTAATGAGCATAACTGGGCAGGGGAGTACTTGGGCCTTCTCAGGAAAAAATTCTGAGTCATAATGGAAAACAAAGGTCTGTCGCTCAGCTACCTTCTGGTATTCAAAACGTTCTGGTTTTGAATGGCTCAGCCAGTGTTTTGAAAACATGTCATTCTTGAAATCGTGAAAAAAAGTTTGTTTCTAGACTTTGCAATTATAGGAGAGATTTACTACAGTGAAAAATACAAAGCCTTATGTTATAGCAACTTCACTTATGTGCTCAGAGTAATGATGCCCATGATAAAACACTATTATTAAGGCAATAATATTTCCTCATGGGCTAAGTATAATTAAACCCAACAATCTTCTTGTAGATCCTACTTGAAGAAATGAGATGGACACTGGCTAACTTTCACCACTGATGTTTGATATGCCTTCTGCTGTAGACAGCTGGTTATGCATTCATCATCATACAGCAGCAGAGTAGATTTGGGGATGTTCCATAAATGATATCAGCCCATAACTTCATGGCATAATTTATAAGCTGTTGAGAAAGCTGACATAACGGAGCTTGGTCATTTCCCTTAGAAGAAGATTTTGGAGCTATGACTTATTGCAAAACCTTCTTCCTAGTTGTGTGGTTTTGCTCAACACATAGCTCATTTTTTTGGGTGGTGCATTGGTTGGCAGAATATATCTTGAAGCAAAATGGAGGTCATGATCTTGAAAATGCAAGTGGAAACGGATTCATGGGAAAAGCTGAGAATTGCTGGAATGTGGTGAAAGCAAACTATGTGTGTTTATGTTGACAACAGCCACGAAATTGTTCTTTGAGGAACTCAGAGGAAGTTATTACAGGGAGTAGCAATGTAGAACTGACAGAAATAGCTCACGGTTTTGGCTGGCTGTACTTAAGAAACCTTTAGGTAGTTCAGCTCTCTTAAATCTAAGCCATGTGCTGTGATACTTTTTTAATCACATAAATCAGATTTGTGAGGAAGTTTCCTTTAAGTGTAATGGAATATTACTGCTTTCTGGCAAACAAGAAATTTCCTCTCCTGATACTGAGAAAATTTTCACATATGCCACAGCCATCAAAAAAGATTTTTATCTTTGTTTTTTTTTAGTAAATATTTCCACGTATGCATATGTATATTTAATTTTTCAGCTAAAGGCTCTTCCAACCCTCAAAGCTGGTAGGTGGAAAAAACGAAACTAGAGGGGTGTTGGTTTTCAGCAGAGAAATTTTGGGTTTTCCCACTATGTACAAATTCTTAGATGAGCAGAAATTTTTTTCATGAATGTGGATTTGCATACTAGGAGCTTACAGCACTAGAAACCTGTGCCTACATTGTTGCAGAATGTAGGTGCTTGAGTGGTTGAGTTGTTTGATTGCCTCAAACCTGGCTGCTACAGGCAATTTGACAAGTGCCTGGAACACCTGGATGCCAGATACATTTGAAAGCAGCTGCTGTGTTGATCTTTCTGCATTATGTAACACATGGCAAATTACTTTCAAGAAGAACTATTGGAGATATTAAGGCAAATCCATAACATCATTATAGTGGTTCTGTTCAGCACTGTTCAGTGTAATGTCCACTTTCCCATCATGGCAGTGATTGTGCTGAGTGACTGCATATAAAGGAGCCCTTGGCTCATCTTAGCAGTAACTTTAGGTCATTAATGAATGATCTAAACTCTTGATTGGTATTTTTGTTTTGGTTGGGATGCATGCCTGTGATAAGTTTAGTATTAATATTTTAATTTCCCCACTTCAATGTCTTCACATCTTACTTATATGACTGGTATGAAACTTCTTGAACAATCTCTGTTTGCTCCCTATTCAGTGAATTTTCAATAGGTATCATGATTGAACATTATTGAGTAGTAATCAATGAATATCTAAAATAAGAGTTTCAGATGCAGAGTACAGTTTTGAAAATAAGCCTGAGCTTGTTGAGTGTGTGAATCCTTTTGCATTGCCTTTTTTGAAGGCAATGTTACTCTGTGAAAGACACTTGTATTTGTAACTAAAAAGACATAATTTATTACATATAAATATATAATTTTAAAAAATGTATAATTTGGAGGTAGCATTTCTGTTTCAGATGAGCTACCAAGGTTCCTCTGTATAGGAACTGCTTTCCTTACATTTAGATTTTCTTCACAGGTAACATCCAGCCTCACTTTTTAAGTGATATGCACATTCTGCAAAGTCCCAATTCCTAAATGCTTATAGGGATGCAAAGCCTCAAAGCTTGCTGAATTTTTATATGGGCAGATTTTAATGTCTAAAGGTGAGAGATGCAACTGATATGTCCTCCTACCTCTGTGCTTTACAAGAGCCAATTAAGTAGAAAATATGGCTATAAATTGGAAACCCCTCAATAGCAAATGTAGTGCAGTCCTCCCAAGTTTCAGGGAAACCTAGGAGGAATGCCATGCAGCACTAAGGAAAAATATGAGCTTGTGGCAGTGTTAATTTTCCTTTGTGCTGTAGAAAACAGAAAGACTGCCCTTGAAATGACATGTTCCAAAATGAAGAAGGAGTTGATCCCCCAAGATGGCCTCTTGGTATTTTTGCAGTAGATTTCTCTTACCCTATTCTCATTCAGGTACCCCTGGTGGGAGGCTTCTGGGTGTGCTGGGCAGCATTTTCTGCTGGAGTCCTGGGAGATTACTGGGAGTGGGAAACTAGAGAAAGAGGGTGTCGATTTGGTAGCAGTTTGAGCATTTGAGCAAAACACTTCAGGAACAGTGCAATGTTTCTTCTGAAGCGATCAGCTGAGATTAATCACTTAGCTATTAAAATAGCATTATTAGCCTAACAAGTTGTGGTAGTTTATCCTTGACAGAAGGCAAATATCCAAAGGCCCCAAAACAACAGCCCCCCCCCCCCTT
>VXAU01004383.1:5840-20156 GCA_013399695.1 Formicarius rufipectus | reverse complement strand
TTGTTTTTTGTTTGTTTTGGTTTTTTTTATAGTTTCTGAGTCATTAAGAGTATATTGTATCTATGCCTCCCTCATGAAAGCATAGCCTCAATTTTATTGACTCTTCCTTCTGCTGGAAACAAATGTCTAAATTGCTATTAGTTATTTATTTTTTTACAAGAATAAGTAATTTTCAGGAAATCTTGGTGACTCATTCTTCTCAGAATTATTCATACCTAAGAGACTAGGAATTGAAGATCATTAACAAAAGTGTATATGTACAATTGATAACATAAAGAAATAAACATTTTTGTTCTGTTTCCTTTTAATCAGGCTACCTATCTGGTGATAGGAACTGATCAACAGAGACAGAATTAGTGGCTTTGAATAATAAACTCCGCAATTGCTTACTATTGTCTTTGGTTGTTTGCGTAAATTCCTCGTGCTTTTTCTCTTATTAAGAAGGGTATCTCCATTTGTATGAATAAGTTCTAAAACTAGTGGCATGTACTGGACTTCTGTACAAGCAAAAATAGTACTTTGTGCCTTCTAACCTAAGCGAAAGAAAATTTTTTGACATTCATAACTAAAGCCATTCTTAAGATATATGTAGCTTGCCTGTGTGCAACAGAGAACAGCTCCAGATTTATGTCTTTGGGGAGGCCTTTTTTCTGGATTGTTATTACTCCATTATAAATATGTTTACTTAAACAAACCAAAATATTTCCAGCCAAATTGGAAAATTCCATGTTTCATCACCCACAGTTTCAGACTTGGGGCCTCAAATAGCTTTATACAGGTATGCAATAATTTTTGATGTGCTGATGTGACTGGCATTTTGATTTATATGACTCTTTCCATCTTTGTAAATCTCTGAAAATAAAGACACCTAATTAAAATATGGAATAAAGAATCTAATTTTAAGAATAAAGACACCTTTCAACAGATTTGACTCAGGAGCTGATTTGGATCAGTCAATATTTGTAGATTTAATCTCCCAATTAGGGTGTGGCTTAAATGTAAGTAGAAAAAATTTTCATAGACTTTTTTTTTCATTAATGTTAGCATCAGAATGAGATTTTGTTTTTTTGGTAGCTTGGCCATTTAGACAAAAGAAATTTTTCAGTTTTCCCCTCTTGCTTCAGGCACAAGTCATGTTTGAGAGAAATAAGGAAAGTCAAAAGTATCTGTGGAATGGCTGCTATGATTGTATGTTATTTGTATTATATGGTTTAATCACTCCATGTTTCCATGCCCTGTGGGATCTCAAGCTACATGGAAGCTCATTTACCACCACAGTTATTTTTTTATTACTGTTTTCTGTTTACTATGCTATGTATAGAACATTTGATACATGAATATTTCCTGTTCTGTTACCAATTCATACTAATTTAGAATTCCTTTGTGAGCACACATGGACTACAGTTCAGCAAGGTATTTGAATGTGTGTCTTAGTTTAAGAATCAAGTAACCTCAGTATTGAACGACATTAATTAATCAAGACAAATATAGAGTATAAGGAGAGTCAGAAATGAAAATATCCTTTAAATAAAAGAAAGATTAGGTTTTCATTGGAAGCTACTGTATCTCACATCAATTTCTGCAGATTGTTGGCAGTCACTCAAAGTATTTAAGAGCCAGCAAATTTTCAGTAATGGAATTCTACTTTGGAACACTCTACCTTAAATTAGCCATATCCCTATCAATCACAGTAAGCAATCCACAGACTTGATTCCAAACTCTTTGGTATATTTGAGAGCTATGCGCAATACCTTCATCTCACTTGCTATTGTGCTCTTGTGGTTGTTCAAATTTTTCATTGACTAAAACAAGTGAGGCAGAACATACTTATTTCATTAGTAGCAAACACCCTGCATGCAAAGTTCAAGCTGTAGTTTTAATGCATACAAAATGTGCATAAAGAGGTTCAAAAGCTCACTGTATGTCTTCCTTTTGTGGCGGTTTTCACCCAGTGTCCACGCAAACCTCCAGGCCCCCTTTTCCCAGAGGTAAAGGAAAAGGAGAAAAGGCAAGAAGGAAAAAAACTGCCTGAAAGATAATGGCAAAACAAACTCAGAGTAGCTAAGTACTTAAATTTATTACTTACAAGATAAGAACTAAAAGTAATAAAACTAAAAAGTAAGAAATAAATCAGTCTTAAGAACACCCCTCTCCTCCCACTCCTTTCTCTTTCCTGCAGTTCGAGGGAGCAGGGAAGAGCAGTTTTGCAGGTGGTTGTTGTTGCTGCCATTACTCTTGTCCTGTGGGTCACTCCATGGGGTGCAGTTGGGTCTCTGCACCCTGATGGTCTTCCGTGGGCTGCAGGGGGACAACCTGCTCCACCATGGTCTTCACCACAGTCTGCAGGGGGGCCTCAGCTCTGAGTCCTTCCCCTGCTCCCATGGGGTCCCTCCCATGGGAGACAGTCCTCGATAGACTTCTCCAACATGAGTCCACCCTCTGGGCAACCTTTCTACTGGGGGTAAAAATACCTGCTTCCAGTGTGGGTCTCATGAGTCATAGCCACAAGTCTCTTCCAGGATCTTGCTCCATCTTGGATCTCCCACAGGACAACAGCTTCTTCAGGCATCCACCTGCTTCTCCATGGGCTGCAGGGGGGGTCTCCGCCCCCCGATGGATCTCCATGGGCTGCAGGAAGAGGTGGGGGGGGCGCGGAATAGCTTTCAGTCCTTCCCGCCACTGCTCCAGCATGGAGTCCCTCCTTCGCCTCCTCCTTCTCCAACCTTGGTCTCTCTCACTCTGCGTTGTTATCTCATGGCTGGATTTTCTTACTGCGCAACACTCCTAAATTCTTAAATATGTTATCACAGTGGCATGACTACAATTCTTAATTGGCTCAACTTTGGCCATCAGCAGGAAGTCCCTCCTGGACCTGGCTGTCATTGGCTCCACAGGACAGGAGAAGCTTCTAACAGAAACCATCTTGGAAGCCCCTCCTTCTACTAAAATTCAGCTACAGAAACCCATGACACCTTTGTGACCTTATTTGTTGATTAATAATAAAAAACCCAAACATTTTTATGGATATACATGTTTTGGTAGATGTCTAAAATAGAACGTATTTCTAATAAGATATGCATGCATAAACCCCACACATTCTTTGTATTGTCTATATGGATGTGTGTACGTATGTATAATTTTTTTTATTTATGACTGAATATTTGGATTTAGCAAATAGAGTTCTCATATTCAAGCAACCTCCACTGCTAAGTTATAGTATTCAAATACATGGGATTATATAGAACCATATTGCATCATCCTTTATATTAAACACTGACATGTTTGACATTACTGAGTTGTATAGAGATTAACATCAGCTAGAATTGCTATGACTGTGAAAACCAGTGTCTAAAATAGACAAAAGAAATATGGAGAGGGTAGATGAGTCATGTTTCAGGGAACAGAACTTTTGATTTCCAAGATCAGATCATCCCTTTTGTCAGCTCATATGAACTATTAGCATGCTTTGTCTTGCTGCTTTCTATTTTAACACTTGACAAAGTAACATTTCCAATGAGATATTCAAAATACACTTTAGATATCAATTTTTACTAGTATTTTTCACTGTGTCAGGAGAAACAGTAAAAACATTTGACATTTCAGCTGTCTGGAGAACCTCTAACAGTGTTTGTGTGAAAATTTTTGCAGGATGAGTGGGCCAAAGTCAGCAGTATGAGGTTCAACAAAACCAAGAGCTCTGTCCCGTGCTTGGGTCACAACAACACCCTGCAGTGCTGCAGGTTTGGGGCAGTGGCTGGAAAACTGGCCAGCAGAAAAGGACCTAGGAGTGCTGGTTGACAGAGACTGAACACAAGCCAGCATGTGCTCAGGTGAACAAGGCCACTGGTATCCTGGCCTATATCAGAAGTAGTGTGGCCAGCAAGACCAGGGAAGTAACTGTTCCACTGTACTAGACACTGGTGAGGCACCTCAAGTACTGCACACAGTTCTGGACCTCTCATTATGAGAAAGACATTGAGGTGCTGAAGTGTGTCCAGAAAATTGCTTAATTTTAAGCAAATCAATATCACATAAGCAAATGAACATGTAGGTAGTTACAAACTACCTATAAGTTACAAACTACCTGCACCAATAAATTCTCTTCTTGTGACTCTGTTAAAAGATACTAGTTCTTTACCTAGTTCCTTCAATTTTTTTTTCTGAACTTTGTGCTTTTATTAACAAATGAAAAAACAATAATGCTGAATTCAAACTGTCTGTCATAGCAGTCTACAGCTTCCTCATGATGAGAAGCGGAGGGGAAGCATTGACCTTCTCTCTGGTGACCCAAGTGAGTGGCATGAAGCTGTGCCAGGGAAGGTTTAGGTTTGATATTAGATGAATTTTCTTTATCCAGAGAGTGACTGAAGAAAGAAGTCATTACAGCACCAGGCTTGACAGTGCTCAGGAGGAATTTGGACAACACTCTTTGGCATATAGTGGGACTCCTGGGGCTCTCCAGTGCAGGGCCAGGAGCTGGCCTTCAATGATCCTTGAGGGTCCCTTCCAGCTCAGGTTATTCTATGATCCTAGGTTTACCCATGTTAAACACTACTAAGCCTGGTAATTACTACCTCACTTTCACAGTTATCACTGGTAAAGACAGAAGTGATGTTTTTGATGTAGGATATTTTCCAGTCATGGAACATGCGAACAAATCTAACTCCTATTTCATTGTACCATATAGTCTCAAAGACAAATATGTGAAAAAGCAAAATGCTGCTTTCAGCTCCCAAAATCAGACCATCAATAAGTTTTAGTCTAAGTTCAACCTCAGCTGAAGCATGTTTCTTTCCTGTTGCTAAACTTTTCCTTCAAGTCACAGATTTTATTGGAGCATCTTTTTTAAATGCCTACCAAACACTTGATTAAGAAATTAGTGCGTTTGGTCCTGTGAAATAAAAGCTCCAGTCAAAGCTGTCTCTATTTATATGTTCTATGGCTGTGTGTGATAACGGCTTTGACTCTACAAACAGATCTAGCTGGAAACAGCACTCCTAATTTCTCCACATTTTTTCTCTCAGTCTCTAAAGGGGCAACATTTTAAATGGAAGCCTATGTTGCATTCAGTTATTTCAGTTTTTCTCAAGATTTTTAGAGTCAGGTTTTGCTTAAAAGTAAGGATAAATTGCAGTGGGTCTAGGGCTACTCTACATTATGCTGGGGAAGATTAACTAGAGTGTTTTAAAAGAAGTTTAAAGCCACCCTTGCATGCATCATGGCTTATGTTAAGGTGAAACCAGCACTAGATTAAAAAAGAATTTGTGAATTTCCCAAATGGCTCACACAACTTGAGGATGCTAATTATTTCACCTTAAGTGACATATTAATATAAGAATGTATGAACAGCAAGCAGACATCTCCTTATTACTGAAGCTGAGCGTTATTTTTAACTGCATCTGAAAAATAAATAAATCTTCCATATTTACAGATTAACACTCCTTGCCTACAACAGGAGTATGTGGTTGCCCATTTGCAGAAGGCATAGGGCTTCTGGAATGCCATATGGATAAAGTCTTGTTTATGTTTCTGTCTTTCTTGCATAAATCAGGGAGTCAGCCTATCCCTTCCTATCAAAATTCTTTTTGGCCTACCACTGCCATAAAGAAAAGCAAGAAAACTCCTCCAGTCCTATTGAAAAGCATCCTTATACATATGAAAACTGAATTGATAGTGATGAAATTAGGAACCTATTAACTCGGGATATTTGTCTCAATATTGCAATTCTGAAGTTTTAATTAAATGCTTTCACTTTCTTCTCCCTCACACTCATTATCTCCCTGTTTAATTTGTTGGCATCTCCCACAGGAGAGGCAATATGCATGTGTTACATTCTAGGGGCGGAGGTGACTTCTATGTCAGTTCAGCCTTGCTTCATGCAACAGACCAGAAAACTTCACTGTGTGCATGTATACTAACCATGATAAATTTGTACAGATACCAAAATAAGGGACCTGGTGTTTTCTCCCTTGTGTTTATTTATGCCTATCTTCTGGCGCTGATTGCTGGGCTGCCAGTCCACACAGTGTCAGCTAGAGCTGCATGTTTGCTACATTTGCATGTGGGAAGTCCCAGAGTTTAGTATCTTTGCTTGCTGCAAACCACAGAATGAAACAATAGTGTATAGGGTCATGTTTAAAACTGGAGACTCATTAAAATAATCCAAGACTTGTATTCCTGTCAGTAACTCATCCTGAACTACATCCCCAAAATATTCCAAACTGCTTTATGGATTTATACCTAGGATGAATCACTTTACCACAGCTGCTTTTTCATCAAAATTACATAAATATTGGTTTTCAGGGGCAGGAGGGATAGAAGGACGGTTTCTTCTTATTTTGCTTCCTTTGAGAAAAATACCAACTGGAGAATTTCTTCCTGCTCCCCTTCAGAAATGTTGACTGACAGTGGAAATCTCCTATAGACTACAGACACATAATTATAACTTGGATTCATCACTTGAAAGACAACTTTGACAATGGTAAACTCTATCCTTTGAATAGGCAGTTCTTAATGCTGGAGGAAGATGAGGTTGGTGAACACTTCATTTTTAATGGTTTGAAAGAATTTGACATTTACTTCCTATACTACTACATCTCAATAAATATTTTCAAGTCAGCCACAGAGAGATATGTGGCATGAACTTAAAGGATGCAAAAGATATGAGGTCACACAAAATAAGTACTTCAATAACTATGAAAGAACAAAGGGTTTTTCCCTAAAATGTGGAGCGCTTACTAAGTTTAGATCATGTCAGTCATAAATCTTTAGAATAAGCTTGCAAATGGTTGTAGTGATGGTTTAGTGTACATGTAGTGAGAAATGAAGTTCTGTGTTTTTTAACATCTACTAAAAATACTGATTTTTATCAGTTTCCAAGTCCTATGTAAATTCAATAGCTTTAAATCAGAAGTAATCAAAAGAAATTTAATTTTGTAGCACTAATGATAAATGCATAGGCATAGGATAGGCTTCTGATTTTCAGGTTTGCTAACATAGCTTTGCTTCTAATTAGCTCTGTAACCATGAAGGAAAAGGCAGAAGAAAATCCCACCAAAAACCCTATGCAAAAATTTTTCCCAGCAGGTGGAATACTGTCTTTTATAAATTCAGTTTCCATCCTTTCACTACGAGAAGCAATTGCGGTAACTGGGCTAAAAGTAATTGGGCTGCTGTTTCTCTCTTAATCTGCTGTTGGTGAATTAAAGATCCATAGATTAATTCTGTAGGAATGTACTTAACGAAATGTTCATTAAACACAACTACAATGCACTCTGTACATTTTAACAGAACCTTTCACTATCCCACATATTTTCTGGAATCAAAGACAAAAACAAAAGCTAAACTGAAAACATGCTTATTTACCATATTACATAATTTCAGTAATGGTCATAAATGTCCGGGACAAATTGTTCATCAAAATTGACCTGTCCATTGATTGAAGTCTTTGAACTCAGGCCATATGCCATTTTGGAAAAAACCCCCAAACTGTTATGCAAAGAAAGGATATCAATCTTAAAACAAGTATTGCTTGATGAATGTTTCTGAATTATCTTAAACAAGAGTTGAACTAACTGAGCTCATAGTCTTGCTGCATTTAAAAATCTGAACCTCAGAATCAATCTTACTCCCATCAACACTACAGAAATCCATGTGGGAGACAGTTGTCTAGGATCCCTTTATAATTGTTAGGAAATGAATAGGCACCTCTAGGTCATGATTCATCTCACCCTAATGTAGACATCTGAAATGATGTTTTTTTTTTGACACGGAGTATAAAAGGAGTCTAAACATGGTTCAAACATAAATGTTACATTATATACATCTAAACTGAGGCAAAATGGAATGAAACCATAAAGCCAGATGCTTTGTCTGTATAGCATATACCATACAGATACACTATAGTATATATACCATCTCTATATCTATCTATATGTGGTATGTATATGCATATATATAAACCCACATATATATACATAGAATCACAGAATCATAGAATGGTTTAGGTTGGAGATGACCTCTAAGAACATTAAATCCAACTGTTAGCCCAACACTGCCAAACCCATAGAGACGTACATACTACCCACACACATATATGGTGTATGGTATCTACACAGGCATTATATATACTAATATATAGTGTCTGTATAAATATGATATACACACAGTGTGTATATAAAAACATAGACATAAATATATGTATACACACAGACACACATATATATGTGTATATATGTACATTTTGTTAGTTACACAAGAGCTATATATACTAAATCGAGTACTGGGGCCATACAGACAGCACTTTCCCGGGGCCTAGTGCCTGTTTGGGAATGACGGGTGGCCCTGGGATCCTCAGGGGTGTATTGCCAGTGTGGTGGCACAAAGCTGTGAAAGGTGCAGACGAGAAGGTGCTTGCTGTTTTTGAGTATGGTTTTTAATAGCAGTGTCAGTGGAGACTTCTAGGAATTCCACCTGGAAACAGCCTTTGGAAGTATTTGGCACTCAGCATTCGTCACGGGTGGGAGTGGAAGGCTTAGACAAAATTTACTAAAAAACCTTGACTTTGAGCTACGAGGTGCAGAAAGGACTCCCTTGTTTTCTGAACTTCTTCTCAGAGTGGAGTGTAGATGCAGCTGAATCCAACCTTAGCCTTGGATTATGTCAGTGTTGTAAATGTAAGGAATTAGAGGTGTGACTGAACTACTTTTGTCCTGCAGTTTTTTAATGATTGAAAAATGGAAATATTTATATGAAATGAATCAGTTATTATTGGAAATGATCAGACAAAAGATTTTAATCAGAATTATTTGCTACACAATATGAAATCTGAAACTAGTAGTATAGTATAAGATAGTATAGTGTACTCAATTGAAATAATTATTGAAACAATTATATAAAAGCTAGCAAAAAGAAATAGTTATTAAGTAGAGATTGGTTGTAACTCACCCATACCAAAGTTCATGGGGATATCTCTTTCACTCAGCCTTGAGGAATATCCTTGGAGGGTGTCCCCACTCAAGGGAGGAAACTCCTCATGTACTCCCCAGGAAAGGTTATGTTAGAAGAATCTGACTGTATGAAAGGGGACCAGATTTTTATAGTATAAAGGGATTGACTTGTAGTCACAGAATTGCAGGCCAGCAGATTAGTTTATCTGTCAAATACTGCATAATGTGTATTTGAAGTCTGGTGAACCAGGCTGGTTTTAGCATAATTCAACACCAAGACAGCACCCTGGTGCCAGCAGTTGAACTTGCATGATGACTTGCATGATGGTTTGCATTGTATGCATTCTCTGATTGAATTTTAGGTCTTACGGGGGTAGGCCATCCTGCCACAGCATTCACGTACCAGGCAGCATGGAAAGCTAGAAAGCAAAACTGTTGCCAGTGCTTGCGCATTTAGGTAGTCTAGTGGTGATCTTAATTTGTCTGTTCCGGCCAAGGCTTGACATTGGCCATGCCATAGGAAGGATGAAGAAGGGCAAAGGTGGCCATTGGCAGGGGATATTTTCATCTTCCCTGCTAAAATGTCGCTCAGAAGAGAATCTGGGGTGTTGGGTGGTTTGTTCTGCCTGCATTATGCTACTCTGAAACTGTTCCGTGTCTCCTGGACCCCATTGGAGCAAGCATGACTCATCTTGTCAATATAATTCCTCCAGCCTCTGTGTGTATTTCTCCTGCAGCTTTCAGGGAAAGCAGGCGGCTTTCTGACAGACAGGTCACTTTGTCATTCCAGTGAAAACATGCAGTCACCAGAGCTCATGTAAAACTAACCTCTGCCTGTGCCAAGGTGAGGCACTTGGCTGAAAGGAAGATTTCATCATGTTTTGTGGATGCTAGATGGCAGTATTGCATTTCCTAAACAGCTTAGTTAGTGGAAAACAGGGAGAATAACAGCACTCTGAAACTCTGAAGAGCAGAATGCTGTTAGTAACAAAGTTAAAATATTATGTCTACAAAGGGATTTCCTGGAACAGAAGGCACATTATACTTTCTTCCTGGCCATGTACATCTTTATTGCTCACATGAATTAACAGTTAAGAACAACACTGCTCATATTTTATATATAAATATTATTAAACTACATGGTACAAATCACTTTCTTGTGATTTATAGCAGTCATGACATGCAGTGCTTTTGTGAAAGGATTGAGTGAACCTTACACCACTGACACAGGGATTTAAATATTGTGTGATTTTATGACAACTGAATGAGGCACTTAGTAGTCTCAGTTCATGTATTAGGGGATAAGCATCCACATCACTGAGTTCTTGATCAAAAAAAAGCATTTGAGCAAGGATTTAGCTCTATTTATGAGCAGTTCAATGTTTTAATAAGATTGCTTGTATGGTTAGACAGACACTTAAGGGCCTTTCCAAATCAGGGCCTAAAGCAATCATTGCAACTTGACTGTCTTAGTAGAGGGGCTGAAGGCTGAGTAACTTTTTTGGAGAATTTGCTGTATTCTCCTAGGTGTCTCTGGTGGCTTCAGGTTAGGACTGATACTGCATGATAACTTGGCTATGAAACTAGACTCTCAGTTGTGTCTCCTGAACTAAGCTTTTAAAACTGTGAATACAGTGGCTTCACTGAGCAAGCTGACCCTGAAAAAAACCCCTGAGTTCTCTAGTGGGTCTGGTTAGCCTAGTTCCCAAGAGGTGGGGCTTAGAAAGAGGGCTGGCAGTCATGGAACCCACCACCATTGGTTTCCAAACGTTGAAGGAAAGCAGTGGTGGAAAAGGAGAACTCAAACAAAAGAAACAGATTTTGGCACAGTTGGAAATAAAGCAAAAAAACTAGTTGTTTGCTTGAGGGTAGGCAACTCAGTCTGAGGGGATTCACTAGCTGGAGACTGGTGCTAAGTCATAGTTTTGGATCCTGATCTCAGCCCCTGGCACTGGGAAACTGAACATCTGCCTAAACTAACAAAAGGATTCCCACTAAGCAAGAATGAAAAGGGTTAGTAGGGTTATTAGTTGAGAGACAAACCGTGTCTGTGCCCGTCTCTTTTGCCAAAGATGCCCACACATTGTCTCCGTGGCCCATCATCCATGATGACACTTCTGTTGGCGCACTTAAAACCAAAGGAGATCTTGAAAGCAGGAGCAAGCATGCCACGAGGAGGATCATATCGTCAAATCCGGTGTAGTCAAAAGTCGATTTTCTTGATGAAATCTTATCCTTTTAGCAGGGACCCAAATGGAACCTGAATCTGTAAGGATACAGACATGGTCCCTTCCCCATGTAATTATGGGGAAAGGGCCTTTCCATTGGTTAGTTTCAAGGTCCCTGTACATCACTTTTGCTTGTTTGTTGACAGAAAGGGTTGAAGGGGAGAAGTGCCTTTGGGAAGGGGGTCTATTAAAAGAATCTAACCTATTTAGAAAATAAATAACATAAAGCGCTTTTGCCAATTTTTCTTGAGGGGCGAGCCTATTATTTCCCCTCTTTTGTTTTTTCAACATGTTTTTTAATGTTAGGTGAGCCCTCTCAACAATCGCTTGGCCCGTTGGATTATGAGGAATCCCCGTGGAGTGATTGATGCCCCAATCAGCAAAAAATTGCTACATTTTATTGGAGGTGTAACATGGCCCATCGTTGGTCTTAATTAATTTTGGCACCCCCATATATGAAAACGCTGTTATGAAGTGTTTTTCTGCATCACGGGTCCTCTCACCAGAATGTGCGGTAGCAACCATGAATTGGGAACATGTGTCGATTGACACATGTACATATTTTAATTTCCCAAATTCTGCCACATGGGTAACATCCGTCTGCCAAACCTCCAGAGGATTTAGTCCTCTTGGATTTACTCCCTCAGATGGTATGGGAGCAACACTCTGGCAGTCTGAGCAGGCGGATACCACCTCACGGGCTTGCTTCTGAGTAATACAGAATTGATGTTGCAATGAGCACACACTCTGATGATAGACATCGTGAGACAGTCTGGCTTGTTGCAATTTGTTTGGGACAGCTACCACTCCTGCAGCAAGGTCTGCCTGGCTCAACCAAAGGTCCAGGAAGATTGGTGTGGGCTCTGATGTGCGTCGCGAAGAAAGGAAGTTTTCTCTGCTAAATTGTAAAAAGAAGCTGTTGGAATAAAGAAAAAAGAAAATCATTAGAAATGTGTTTTAAGTAAGAATGTTCTATTCTTTTGACTACTCCAATTACATAGACGGAATCTGAAACTAAATTAAAAGGTTCCTTTGCAAACAACTGGAAGGTATGAACAACTGCTGAGAATTCAACTAATTGTGGAGAACCCTCCACTAAGTGAATGTCCTGTTTCCAGCAGTCGCCTTCTTGCCAAACCACGACTGCTTTCTTTGTCTTTCCCGATCCATCTGTAAAAATAGTTTTTGCGCCGCTGATTGGGATATTTGACTGTACAAATTTCACTTGAATCGGGAGATTACCAATCGATCGTAGGACATTCAAACTTGGCAAATGATAAACCAATTTCTCAGCAAAACCAGATATCGCAATTTGAAATTCTACAGAAGTTATCAGCAGTTGTTCAAGGTGTTCAGAGCTCAGAGGAAGATAGATAGTCTCAGGTTCTTCCCCCAAAATCTCCCAACACCTTATCCTTCCTTTAAAGACAACTTTCAAAATCATTTCAACTAAGGTAATAACTGTTTTGGAAAACTGATGGGGTAAGAACACCCATTCCCATAGGCACTCCTCCTTAAGCTGTGAATTGAGTTGACAGAGGAGGCCAAAGGGCTGACTCTGGCCTAGAAATATGACTAAGATAGGAGGTATGTCCGGAATCTTCCTGTTTGACAAAATCATGTTTAATTTGTTTTCCACAATACTGATGGCATTCAAAGCTTCTGGGTTCAAGAACCGAGGCGAGGCCAAATCTGTATCACCTCTGAGGGCATCAAATAAAGGATGCAACTCATCCGTGGTGATTCCAAGAATCGGTCTCATCCAGTTAATGGCCCCGAGAAGTCGCTGTAGGTCATTCAGATTCTGGATATTTTTGTTGAGTTTGACCTGTTGCGGAGAAATGGTGGAAGCTGTTATTTTCCATCCGAGGTATTTCCATACCTCAGTTTTCTGAATGTCTTCCTCTGCAACAGGCAAACGGTGCGTCTTAAGAAGGTCTAGTAGGTGTCATAATGCTTGGTCAATAAGGGATTGATTTTTTGCACATATAAGAATGTCATCCATATAATGATACGTGATGACATCTGTATACTGTCTTCTGAAAGGTTCTAAGATATTTGAGACATAAAGCTGACACAACGTCGGTGAATTTTTCATTCCCTGTGGCAAAACCAGCCACTCAAACCTATGATTTGGGGCTTCGGCATTCACGACAGGGACTGAAAAAGCAAATTTGGGGGTGTCCTCAGGTTGGAGAGGTATTTGGAAAAAACAATCCTGAAGATCAATCACAACCAGGGGCCATCCTGACGGAAGCTGTGTTAGTGAGGGCATGCCTGGTTGTAATGATCCCATGACCTCTATAATATCGTTGACACGGTGGAGGTTTTTTCTTGGGG
This sequence comes from Formicarius rufipectus, assembly GCA_013399695.1. Lineage (NCBI taxonomy): Eukaryota > Metazoa > Chordata > Aves > Passeriformes > Formicariidae > Formicarius > Formicarius rufipectus. The sequence goes on along the minus strand of VXAU01004383.1, from coordinate 6,640 downwards.
CAGTATCAGGTGTAGGGGAACTTGAGTCATTCAATATGATTGATCATCAAGCATCCGTTTATTAATTGACAACATTACATTCTTATATGGTACATAATGAGCTAATACATATTCTGTAACCTAAGTATTTATTGGATGCTTTCTTTAAGGGAAAACCACACCTTCTCTCATGCCTTTCTAATCACAACATTCTGTTATCACGTTCAGCTGAAGCTACTCAAGCTGTTTCCCAAACTCCCTGCGATCCACCTGCAGCAATGTCCGTGTAACCCTTTAATAGCCAAACTAAAATCAACCCCAACAGGGCAGTGTTTACCATAATGTCCTGATTCACCACAGTTAAAACATTTTTGAGAATTTTTCTGGGTATTCTGTATCACAGCAGCAAGCATCTTAATCTTGCTCGATTGCGAATACACATTACGGCAAGCTTCGATCATCTTGAGGAGTGTCAGATTTTTGAGTGGCCTAAGAATTTTTTGACACTCCTCATTAGCCTTTTCAATTACTAAAGATTTAAAAAGAATATCTTGGGCATTAGCATCTGAAATCTGTCTCGAAATTACCTCTCTCAACCTTGTTGCGAAATCAATGAATGGTTCTTTAGGGCCCTGATGTATAAGGGCAAAGGATTGAGAAGGCGTGGCCGAATTAGCTACTGTTTTGTCTAAGTTTAGAGAACTTAGAAAATTTATAGCTAAAGTAGAGAGGCAAGTCTCCTTTAATTTCAAAACAAAATTTAATTAAGGTATGATAAATGGAAGGATAACAGTTCCTAGCTATGAGATATATATATATAT
>VXAU01004381.1:104030-146421 GCA_013399695.1 Formicarius rufipectus | reverse complement strand
AAAGGGGAAAAGGACCAAAATGGTAAAAACAAATCAGCCCTACTAAATGAGCACCCAGGGATTAGCTCATTAAAACAATTGACACTATAAAATCTCACCAACTTCCCTTAGGAGAAGCAAATTCCTTTCCTCCTGTGTCAACATGGAGAACAGCCCTCAGCCAGGCCTTAACTCAAAGATAAGCAAGGCCTAAACACCGAGAGCTGCCATCTCTGTGCTCACCCAACAAGGGAGAGAGAAGGAGAGAGGAACCTCCCTCTCTGTCTTTTATACACCTGATTACGTAAGGGAATGAGATGGAATACTTCCTTAGTTATTGACTCCAGTTCCTGGTTAATAGCAAGCTGAAAAGCATGGGCTCCCAGGCCAAGAAGCAACTAATTATTCCCAAGTTCATAAGATGCACTCTTAACTTAGAAACAAAGAGAGAGGTGTACTAGTGAAAATAAAGCATGTTACAGTGTGTGAATCTTCCTACAGACTCATGAATTTTATCCTTTAAAACAGCCTCACAGCAATCTCTCTGCTACTTATGCACAAAGATTATCAACACCACTGGAGGGCAAAAGCCAGTACACACTTTTGCTACAGTGGATTTATATGCCTGATCACTGGTCAGCAAGCTGCTAAGAAATATGACAATGTTCATACATTCATACTGCCTCCTCCTTCACAGAGGTACTAACCAAGACTCTATCTTCTATGCAGTCATTAACTTTGATGAACCTTCTAGAGACTCATCTGTCTTCCATATTTCCATCTCTGTATCAAACTTGGATAAGAAATTAAGATTCAAAAAGATACTAAAGAAAAGAACCTACGACAAGAAAGAGCAAGGGCATAGAGAAGACAAGGATACTAGCAAAGAAAATCTAATGAACAACAAAATAGTAAGCCTTATTTTCATAAGTTTCAGCAAGCTAAAAATACCTGTACAAAACAAAGTTCTATAAGAAGCAGGCAGGGGAGGACAGACCACACCCACAAACCTATTTCATTTCTTAAGAATTCCTCAGAGCACTACACAATATTCCTTGTTTGCAATAATATCATAGACAGATAAAAGCCGCACAACATTAAGTAATAAAACACAGTAGGTGAGTCAAAGACAATGTTTTTTCACTTTGCTGAGGTTTGCCCTTCGAATATCTTATATATTTTAGTATTGAAAATACTACCTTGAGCCAGTCTTTCAAGCCGTTTCCCATGCTCTGGAGGGATAGCGTACCTAAAATTCACATAAAGAAAAGGATGAAATGCATAAAGACATAATTACAACAAAAGCCACAATTCAAGTATGATAAATATCTAAGAATACACAAACCAAAAAGATTAAAGATTAAAAAGTTATACAGGAAAAAAATAGATGAACATCTAAGTTAGAAATAGAGAGGGTGGGTTTTCAAGTTTGGAAGTTTTTTTGAGGAGAAAAAAACAAAGCTTATTTCTACTTTAAACATTACATTACGTAGTTCAAAAATGTTACAGTCACTATTTAAAGTCATGGGCGTTGAAAATATTTTATATTATTACACCACTCCAGTTTAAAAAAAACACATACACTTTCAAATGAAACACAGATAAAATAAATCTAATTTATGCAAGTTTAGTTTCTTTGAATTTTAATATGCGTCACAAGACACAAGGATCCAACAGAAAGATATAAGTATTAAACATCGCTACTTTTTTTCCTATAGACATTATTGTGGAATAAAAGGGTTACTTGCCCATGTAGAATCATTAGAATTAGAGTTTAAGGTTATTAAAGAAACAAACTTTCTTTAAAGAACTGTATGCATCTTAGAATCCCTCTGATCTTAAAATATTTTTTAATTCCATGTTATCTGCAACAACTCAGCAGCAATACAAAAGAACTAGAATAAACCCCATGCTATTTTTAAAGTTTATTGCAGACAAATAGAAAACTTTTGAAAGGCTTTTTCATTTCTATTTTTATTAACATTACTGAATTTCATAGATATACTATATGTTTTAATTAGTATTTACTATTGACTTTAACAGCTTTAATATGTGATATAATAGGCTTTTGTTTCAGTTTGATATTGCAATAGCGTTGGATTGATTCCTCTCTACAAAAAAAATGCAGTTTAGAAAAGAAGGTATATTCAGCTGTATGACACAGTCCAGATCCACACTGTTAAAAGAAGTTAACAGAGAGCCTTTTCTTTTACTACACTGAATACAACTCATTCATCTCCCCTGACAACTCAATCAGAAAAACAAATGAACAACCTAGGGCCCTTATTTCGCAGAAGAAATAAACAGTCCCCTACCTCTAGCTTTTTTTTTAGTTCATACAGACAATACCATTTTACAATTTTACTCTATTACAACTGAAACAGCTGCATAGAAAGAAGACTACTGCAGGAGTCAGTGCTTTGTAAGCTGAATTGCAGCAAAGCACACACCTACTGGCCACTCCCTCCGAACAGCACTAAACACAAAGAGACTTCCAGTTTGCCTATGTTCAATGTTTGCCATTTTAATCAGGATTTCCCTGTTTTAGAAAACTGCATTTTGTTACTCTCCATTTGCACTTCCAAAGTGTTTGTGACTGTTCTCCACTCTGTATTACATATGCATCAGTGTATCCATACTAATCTAAACTGTATGCTTGCCATCTTTCACACTCCAGGGGACAAAAGTGCTATTTATAGCTGTATATACTGCACTGTATCTCTTTAAAGACACAACATCACCAAGTAAACATGAAAAATTATATTTAACACAGAACTTCAGAATTAGATACTGTGTTTTGCTTTACTTGACTCTAATTGGACTGGTATTCTTCCTATAAAGTTTCTCCCTCAAAAGTACACATTACTACAATTTAGTGATAATATGCAGCCACATTCCATTTGTACATATAAGAATGTTAGTACTTGTCAATAGCAGAAAAATGCCAAAGCAAATAACTGAGCTCTCAATAAGTCTCTTGGAAAGTTAAGACGGGACATGTTTTAACTGGACTAGTGCTATTTATTTAGCACATCTAAAATTACAAAGCAATACAATACATTCAGTGCAAGTTGGTGTTTTTCATCACAGTCTCCATTTGAGGTGTGTGGTAAAATCTACTCCTCAATACTTTATTTCTTTCCACTGTTACAATTACTTGTTGCTTACAGCTAAGATAAGGACTAATGGGTGGAGATTGACCACCTTGGTACTATGACACATTAGGAATCTCAAAGTCATTCTCAAGACAATCTAGAGTTGGTTCCTAACAAAATTTATTACAAAATTGAGTGACACAATCATGCTGGATTCTTGGTCTACTGTACATTAAACAAAAAACAACCAAATTCAGATGACCAAGTCAGAAGAAAAAAGTAACTGTTCTTAATCTCAAGTTAGCTTATATGAGAATTGCAACAGTCAAAAACTTTTAGAAAAGTATTTTTCACTATCTTCTGTCCAGCTTTCTCTTAGCTACATTACCATTTGTTCGACTTCTCATATCTTAAGGCCCAAGCCCAGTCCCCTTTAAAGCAAATCTGATTGACATTAAAAGGTAAATCACTAAGAGGTAAAGAGTGTGTTTCTTGGATAACAACTGAAGAAACAGACAAAAGGCAAGAAAAGACAAAAAGGGAAGTGTTGATACTAACTACATTTTATTCAGGAAGACATACTTGTTAAATATTATGAAAAGACAGATACATGCTGAAAAGTCACTGTTCATTACTAGTCATATCATAAGGACAAAAAATAAACATATTTGTCAAGTATTGTTCAAAATGATCTTCTGAAACACATATTACTTCAGTAAATCAAGTACTGGTGACAAGATAACTACAAGTAAGAAATATTAAATCTAAGCCATGAATTTCTGATTATTAAACATTTACATATATGTTTTCAAGATTAATGTTCCTATACTAGTTCTCAGTATGTTTTAAATAATCGTGTCAAAAACAATTCATTGTTTTACTGTGCAAAAACTACTCAGCCAATGAAGATGGTCATGACACCAGCAGCCCCTTGTATTCACCCAGTCATTCTCTTCTCAGTGACCAGAAACAGGATGTGAAACAGTTTGTGTTCTTCCTAAGCCAGGTGAGCGCATAGATAATAATTAACAGCATCAGCCACATGCAAATTTAGCAGGATATTACACTTAAACTACTTCTCAAACGTCCATGTTACAGATAGACAACACCTGACATTTCCTGCAGAGTGGTATTTTTAAAATCCCAAAGCTGAAAACACATAAAGAATTGTTACAACTAAACTAACAGGGTTTTTTCCAAAATTAACCAAATTCATTGCTTTTATAATGGTAACAACCAACTTGCAACGTTCACATTACACCAAAATAATGCAATCTAATTGCAGACAGTAGGCACAGAATCACATGCCTTTTGTAGCAGCAGAACTAATTTGCTCTGTCATCTATTTAGGTAGTTAATATTTATTATATATAAACATGAGAATTTTTTTTTTTTTAAATATAAGCACATTGAAATTTCATAAACTTAATTTAGGAAGTTAATACATTGTCTGTTTTGAGATAAGAAAATTCAAAGTTTATTAACACCTAAAAATCTTTACATTTAATTAAATATTTTAAGAAATAAAATCCTCTTCTACAGGGGAAATACAAAATAAAACCTCTCCTAATCCATCAGCAAAGCTCTTTCTCTTTCTGGAGAACTATAACTATCGAGAGATTGCTCAGTAGCCCTTTCAGGCTGCTGAGAAGTCTGCATACTGTTTGATTATAGCTATGTCTTCACAATCAGAATCCCTATTTGATTACAGTCATCTCGGTGACTTATATTCGTATTTCTAACTTTTATGACAACTTTCAGCAAGTGGTGTTACTAATTCTCACCTCTTCTAATCTGAGCATAAATGTCACCCCAACTACTATGGAAGTTTTATATATTAATCCATTCCTTTCACTAAAGATTTGGAATTTTCTCTGATTTTCTGTGTTTGCTTTGTTTCCCAGACATAGAACTTCATTAGGAAAAAAGCCAGTCAATGGAATGCATAACTTGTGCTGAACTTTGCATCACCTGGCCAGATACTGATCAGTTTTTGCCAGTTGTTGATCACACTGACTGTCCTATTAATCCTTACCCAGAAGATCCTGTAAGGACCTCGCAGACTTCTTTAACTCCATTTACTTTATTTCTAAATTTGTTCTCAAATTGTACAATATTAGCATCAGTCCGAGTATGGTTTTCCTTCTTCACGATTTCTGTCTGTAATTTTGTCTGATACTAATATCAGTACACCACTCATTTTTATTTTGCCTAAATAAACTGCAAAGTCCAGTCTCACTCTCCTAATCCATCTTATTTTGGCTGTCTAAGCATTCTCTCTTCAACAATATGGTCTCTTTTTCTTGACATTGTCACAAAGATGGAATCATCTTCTCTTTCTGTAGTATATATTCCCATTTACTTTATGACTGACCAACCCTGCAAGGCATTTTGTGATTTATGAAATACATTACTAAACAGGAGAGGATTTTAACATAATGTATTGTGTCCTGTCACTTCCAGTCTTTGGAAAAGCTAGGGAGTGAAGACCAGATAGACTGTCACAGAAAACACACAAATTGATATATAAATTATATAGTCTAGACTATGCTCCTCTCAACAGAAAGTAAAAAACATTGGTTCCTCATGCAGGAAAGTATTCAGGTCTGCACCATCAGATAAAAAAGGTGAACAAGATGAGCACAATTTTTTAAAATATTACTTTCTAAAGTAAAATAATATATTCTCTACACATCTTTACTTTCCTTCTTTAAAAAAAAATTTTTTTTATAAAGTTAGTCCAATTATTATTACATTTGAAATTCCCACACTGTCATGAAAATAATTACTCTGTGTCTGCTTAAGAAATGCTTCCACATATTAACTACTAATATTCCTCAAGAACCAGTATTTTTCATGAGGTAATCGGCACNCTGGCCTGTGCTAGGCATGAATTTCCATGATGAATTGGAACAGTGTAACATTACAAAATTCCTCAAATTATCACACAAAACAAAAAAAATTCTCTTTAGTCAGGTCCTATACTCTCAAAACAACAATTACAACAGAATAATTAACAGCAAATGCTAGCAAATCTTTCCTCACTATATTCCACTCTCTTCTGCATTCATAAAAAAGAAAAAAATCTATAAAGTGAATATATGTATTACACAAATATATACGTAAACAGTCATAGTCCTGATTTTGCAAATACTTCTCAGACACACTTTTCCCCTATGTTTCATAGGAGGCAGTCAATGAAGGAATCAGTATACATAATATAAAACTGCAGCCTTCTTTGCAAATCTCGTGGAAGTAGAAGTGCAGAGTATAAGATGTAAGAAAAGTTAATTCATGTCTAAACACTGGAGAAAGCTTCAATCCCATAAAGACTGCCATAGCAGTTACATTTAGCTGCTATCCACAAGTTCTCATTGTGGTTCTCAGACAAAAGTGGTTGTCCTTTCACGATTCAGAGAAAATATGCCACATGTTAGTGCCTGGTAAGAACAATGTGGCTGTCCTGAACTAAATGTATACACCATAAAATTAGAAAACATGTATTACTACTGTACATGTCAGGCAATTTGGCTGCATTAAGTTAGCATGTATCATCAGTTCAAATTTAACAGCAGATCTTTACTATTTGTATCCTATGATTCAGCTCATGTTACACTTAAATAAAATATTATACTAGTATCACATTAAGACACATTTTACTCACAAATGAGCAGCTTTAGCATAAGTTATTATTGCAGAATTCCTCTCATAAAGGCACATGTGTACCATCAAATAAATCTTTAGCTCTCCTTTATTCAATTTTATTATAGGGCTGCATTTCTTTAAAATATGGGCCAAGGTGGTCCAGAAAATGAATTCGTATCCACTGCTATTTCTTCAAAGGATGAAGAGGTCAGTATTTAATGATTCTATTCATTCATAAATGTAAACAAATATGTGTAAACTAGAAAAGCACTTATCCAATTATTAACTCATACGTCCTTCAAACTCATTAAAAAGAAGTTTTTCTAACTTCTTTCCATTGTGTCTGAGGACTTCAGAGTTTAAGTCTCTGTTAGTTGGAATTTCACAATATGCAGTGAAATTTTTTTTCCAAATAGCATTTTTTAAATTCCTAAAAAGCAAAAAAACAAACTTATGAAATAATTTTATTAGTTAAATTTGTTCTATTATCTAAGAACATTTTGGAATCACTCATCTTCTCATTGATTTTTATCTAAAATACTGATCTTATGGCTAAGATTTTCTTAGTGTACCTAATTCTATCAAAGCAGCAATTTCACATTTATTAATTCAGAACATGGACCTGCATCAACACAGTATGTTGAACTCACCTTCTCTGCCTTAATTCAAGCAATCCACTATATAAGGAAATCAGGTAAACTTAAAGCAATTACCTAAGAAGCATCTGACCAATTTACCACCCTCATAATATAAATACATAATGTGACATAGGTATCTGTATTTTGTATAGGTATAAAAACAATAAATAATGTTTCAGAGAATTATCAGTTACAAATTTTCTGTCAAAATTTGGATGACTAGGAACTCCCAGAGTCAAACTAAGCATAACATATCTTTTATGTATCTTTCTAATGATTTCATATTCAAGTGTTTTGAGAAATAACTAAAAACAAAATCTATGATCAAATGGAAAACATTCTTCTTGTATACCTGGGATACACATAGGTCACCATTGATATATATAATATGAAACTGCCTTGTGTATTAGGACTGTTAAAAAAGAAAGTCTAAGAGTACAGAGGAAGGATAACAGAAGTTTCATATGCAGGAATGTGGCAGGCAAACCATTACAAGGAAGTACCTTTAAACTGAATCTTACCTCCTACCAGACTTACTGAGTTCACATTAGAGAATGACTCTGATTCAAAGAAGGAATTAAATGCATATTTAATACAAAACAAGTTATGTAGTCCCCCAAAGAAACTGATATCAGAGCTCTTCCAGAAGCTCCTCAGTCTGTCTTAGGGCTCCCAACCCATTAAGCCTTCCATACTGGATCCCTAAAGTACTTTTCTGTTGAACTACAATAAGCCTTGAGTACTTATCTGTCTTTAAAAATCAAAGGCTGTATTGGTATTACGTTCATTACTAATCTCACATACTTCATAGCATTGAGCTTAAAAGAAAAAAAAAAAACCCTCACAAAACAGCTCTTTACCTCTTCAGTAAAGTTTACCACTATGAAGCAATTGTACCTCATCTGTTTGATTTAGTCAGCTGAAAGAGATTATCTTTCATAAAAATTTAAACTTGCCATGACTTTGGCTCCCCGAAATGGAGATAATTAATACTGTAGAGATCCATGTCTTCAGTGTGCCATGCAAATGTCGTTTTCCACATGCCGAAATACAGATACGGTGTATTTACACCCTCTATAGAAATTCCACACTCTTCTCCGACAACATCCAATATTGTATTAAGATGGGCAATATTCCATTCTTCAATACCCTGAAAAAGATACATAATAAATATATTAGTAAGTTTATAAAGCAATTTAATTTGATGTAACAGTCTCAGTCAAAAGATACACACCTGATCTAGCCTTTCAAAAGACTGTATGTTCATACAAGTTTGTAAGCACTGGAGAAGACAGTTGAAGTTACTTGAAGAAAAATTCTCTTGACCTTAGTAATTTTTAGATCACATTATAAGTCTGAGATGCTCAGAGCAGAGAACACAAGAAAGTTCTTACCTGGTTTACACTTAGTACATCAATTCTAACATGGACTAAAAACACCATACACAATTGAAATAATAGCTGCAGACAAAATCCTTGATGAGCTGATAGCTGGAAGCCACTAGATTTCACTGGACCTATCTATAGTTTTTCATTACTTACAAAGTAAAACCAAGTAGTGTGAACAACCATTTTAAAATTTATTTTACATGCATAAATTTATCATTTCTCTCGAAAGTATAAAAATTTTAAATTATTACGTCATCTCAGATGTATTTCTAATCATAAGGATGAACTGCAGAAGAAATCTATTGATTTCCCGGGATTTAAGCTGTTTCCTAATATTACTGCCCATAAAATTTGTGTAAGTCATTCAGAAAGCAATGAACGTAGTTTTTGTTGTATTTCAGATTCCACAGCAAAGGGTAACTCTAATTTCAGGTAATGCAGCATGTAAGAGACAGTATAACCAAGATCAAAGCTACAAAACTGAGGAGAAAAAGATTAGACTTCATTATAACAGCAATTATTAGCACCTCTAGGGAAGACATTAGCTGGTACTAAGCAGTCAGAAACACAATATTATCAAAACTATTAATAGCTCAACTCAGGCAAGTTTTCTTGGAAAAAGCCTCTAACTATACCTTAACCATAAGCTGCTCTGCACACTACCCACCACAGGACATACAGTTCTGGTAACACTACTCATTGAGGAATGAAGTGATGGCAGACTGCAGTCCTGATGCACCTGATTAAGGCTAAGTAACATGATAACATTCAATAGTTGGGCAGCTCAAGAAGTAAGAATATAGGTTAAAGCAAGAAGTAATGAAAAGTTAATCCTCTCAGTTTTAATTTCCCCATTTTTTGAGATTTTATGTCAAACATGTTACATATGCAGCAACTAGAATTAATATATAAGATAATATCTGAATGAACTTCAGAATTCTCATGGAACAAGCACTTCTGACTGCCTGCCATAGCTATTTCACTTACTAAGAAGCACTATTTCAAAGTTATCTGGAATTTTACAAAGGAGTAAAGGATGTCATAGAATTAATTCACTTCAGACAGCAATATTTGTTCTTTTAGAATGGGAAGCCTTGGCTTTGATACATTTGTTAAACATAAAGGCACATGAAATTTAGAAACTAAAATACATATAAAATCAGCCTGATGCATTACACTGCTTTGCTTGGNAAAAAAACCACAAACAAACAAAAAAAAAAACCCCACACTAAGCCGAACTCAAATAGTACACACTGGTAAAATCTGCACCTTTCCAATATAAAAAGTAGCAGCACCAAGTTAATAGAACTGTAAAATAAAAAAATTTGTTTGAAGAAACAATTTTAACTAATAAGTCCTCAAATCAATTTGCAAATTACTTTTTGTTTAAAAAAAAAAAAAAAAAAGAACAAAAACTAAGAGCAGTGATTCAACCATGCAGGTACAGACACATATAGAGACTCAGAAGAAAACAACAAATCCTCATAAAAATCAACTGTTAATCAAGGTAGTCTACTCTTCCTGACAGTGGCTAAAAGTAGACAAGAAACAGTTTAAGTAAAGCACTTCCCCAGAATACTGTTCCAACCCACAGCAATTTGCAGATTGAAGGTTTCTACTGACAGGTGTTATCCTTCTACTTAATAGTATCCCATGGGCTCTTTTAGCAACTATTCTTCCCAACACATCCTTTCACCCATATAAGCTTTTAGCAATCACAACACTCTGAAACCTAAGTCTTCTTTTACTAAGAATATGTAAGAGAAAATATTTTTCTCTCTTTTTAATCATCACATTTCATGTTTTCATATTCTGTTAAGACATATCACAACTTATTACCAAGCAAACTGCTAGTGGTTTCTCCTAAAACAAAAGCAAATCCTCCCATGGATTTGGATCCCAGGACAAACAGATTGGTTCAAAATACCAAACATACCAAATAAAAAATCCATAACTTCTACACAAGATACCTGAGCAATTTTCTTTTCCTAAAGACTATTTTGGATGAGTACACTTTGCTCAAAAGTAAACATTCACCAAAACAATAAAACCACATGATGTATTTAAATTCCTTCTACATTTCTTGAACTTAAAATAATCAATTTTATATTTATGCCTAAATTACTACCACTAATTATCAAAAATTATTATTAAATATGTTACTTTGTCACAGATTTTTTTTCTTTCATATTTCAAAACATTGAGTAAAATGCTTACATAAATTTTTAAGCAAAATAATGATTTTAATTTTCCCAGTGGTCATGCAACTGCTTTTAGATTTAACAATTGCAACATACACTATAAACACCACTGCTGTAAAAGAGCAGTTTAACAGGTCAATATATAACAATACTTCTCAAAATTAAAAGTATATTTTAGCAGGTTATGCTATACTTAATAACCATTGTTTGAACACCAGTACTTATGTTACTGGACCATGAGGCGTATCCAGTAGTTTCTCACAAATACATTTAAACATTATAATCTCCTCTGTGTTAGGAAAATACAAAGTATTAGGATATCACAATAGTATCTAACTAATAGTTTCAAGGAAATGTGTAAAGAGAATGTTTCTAATTTATCCATACTTCTGAAGCCAAATTCTTTAAGGAATACCTGTCATCACTGACAGCTGTACCAGATAATCCAACATCTGGAAAAAGGTGAAAAAAAAAGTTTAATTCTCATTAAATAGGCTTGAAACACATTACCAATTATGGTCATGGCTATACACGCTACACTTACCTTGTATTTCCTCTAAGAAATACTGTAGAGATAAACAGTAGTTTATACAGAAGATCACTATTCCAAACTTCACTAATTTTGAAGATGATTCAAACTTACTGTAAATTACTAACCAGAGTTTCTATTACACTTAACAGCCTTTGCATCTGCTTTTATTGCAACGTGGAGATAGAGTGAGATACTTGACAATCGGCCCTTATCTGAACACCTGCAGAGTTTGGAAGCATCTTACCCATTGTTTTCTCAAAGACATAAAGAGTAACTTAATCTCAGTACACTGGTAAAAAGAGAAGCTCAAGGTTGTAAGCCATGACCTCTTTGCACAAAAGAATAAAATAGGCTCCAAATGCAATGATTTTTTTTATTAATTTTTTACAAATACTTACAAAAGCAACATGATGCTATCCTTTGCACTTTATTTAAACAAATCAGCCAATAGTGTGATGTATTATATTTTTACAAACACAATTTCTGTATGTATACATTATTACACACAATCCTTTTTCAATGTTTAATTTTTCTGTGATTATCTTATGGCTTCATTTCAATATTAATCTGGCAAGCAATTGTATCAGTTGTACAAGTAAGATTAAAAAGCCCTTATGACTGAGTGTAATAACTCACATAAAGCCGAACAGTAAAAAATACTACTTAAGGGACAGAGTGGAAAGGAGGAGGAGAAACATTACAGAAAAATTTGTGCTTGGTAACCCACTCCTCACTTCAAACAACAATTCAATCAACACCAATGAATACAATAAAACAACTTCCAGGTTTTTACTATGCCTTCAAAGTCATTGAAATGCAGAAAGAAAAATTCCACAAACAGAATCTCTGCACCATAAACACAAATCAAGAAATACAAATCATTTCCCTCATCAGATCTGTTTTTACTTCTCAGTATTTTTAAGTATTTTATTTATAACCATTGCTTTTGCAGCAGCATCCTTCTAAAGAGTGGGCAAGTAGATTCATTAAAAATACATGCTAGGACTAAACACTTTAATGACTGCTTGTATTGATCTCAACTATGAGTAGCTCACAAAGAAAAGATGTCATAGAATTATAAGACTTATTTAGCTTGGAGACGATCTTTAAAATCTCCAAGAACAACCATCAACTTGGCTCTGCCAAGGCCACCACTAAACTATGTCTCTAAGCATCGTATCTCTGGCTCTTATAAATATTCCCAGAAATGGTGACTCAAGTACTTCCCTGAGCAGCCGGTGATTGGTAATCCCTTCCATGAAGAAGTATTTCCTAAAATTCAATGTAAATTTCCTCACTGGCACAATTTGAGGCAGTTTCCTATTGTCCTGTTGCTGGTTACTTGATGGGATTTATGTTCCAGACCCTTCACCAGTTTTCTTGTGCTTCTCTGGAAATACTCCAGCAACTCAATGTCCTTCTTGAAGAGAGGGGCCAAAACTGCACACAGGATTGGAGGTGCAGCCTCACCAGTGTGAAGTACAAGGGGACAATCACTGCCCTGGTCCTGCTGGCCAAACTATGCCTGATACAGGCCAGGATGGCACTGGCCTTCTTGCCCACTTGGGCACTGCTGGCTCATGTTCAACCACTGTCAATCAGCACCCCCAGGTTCCTTCCCACCAGGTAACTTTCCTGCCACTCTACCCGCAGCCTGCACTACTGCCTGGTTGGGGTTGTTGTGACTCAAGGGCAGGACTTGGCATTGTTGAACCTACTGATCTCAGCCCATCAATCCAGCCTGTGCAGATCCCTCTATAGAGCTTTCATATCCTCCAAGCAGAGCAACACTCCTGCCCAATGACATGTCATCTTCAAAGTCACTTGACGGTGTCCTAGATCCCCTCGTCTAGGTAGGTAACATATAGAAATGTAAAACAGGACCAGCCACAATACTGAGCCCATGGAACACTACTTGTGATTGGTCCCCAGGTGGATTTAACTCTATTCACTACTGTCTCAAAGGTCTGACATCCAGTTTTTAACCAAGCAAAAAGTAAACCTATCTCCACTTCAGAATTCTCCACCTTACTCTGACTCCCTCCACCTCTATCTCCCACTCCCACACAAGCTACTCAGGGAAACAGAGAATGAGTTTGCTTTAAGTTCATCCCACATTGCCTCTCCCTCCTTCTCAGCAGGCCAGCTTCTTGCACTCTTCCCCTGTTCCCACATGGGCAGTCTCTCCCACAGCAGACAGTCCTCCACAAACTTCACCATGTGGGTCTTTCCTGATGGCTAAGTTCTTCACAAACTGTTTCTAGCTCCTATGTACTTCCTGTTAATGCTAAAGTATTGTCAGAAGATCCTTGTTCATCCATGCAGACCCCTGGCATTTTTTCCTGACTTCTTGAAGGAAGGTGGACCACCCTTGAGCTTAGAGAAACACCAACCAGCTTACTTAGGCTCTTGTTTCTTCCAGGGCCTTATCCATTGGGACTCTTAACAATTACATCACTGAAGAGAGTCTGCTTTCCAGGGCTGTGGTCCTGCCTTTTGTCGTGACAGCTCCTTTTAAGATCCTGAACCTTGCCATCTCATGGCCATTACAGCCAAAGCTGCTCCTGACCCAGCATCCACCAGAAATCCTTTCTTGTTTGGAAGACATACAGCAGACAACTTTGGTCAGGAAGATGTTACTGATGCTCTTCAGAGACTCTTGGATTGCTTATGCCTGCTGCTCTCCTGCAACCTTAGGTTTAGCTATAACTCAAACACCATCCCTAACTCATTTAGAATCCAAATTCTACAAAAAATGTCAAGGTGCTTTCCTAAAATGAAGTCAGCTACTCTGTCAAGGAATATAGTAAGAAACTCAAGGACATCTGTTGCTAGAGCAAGTATCACATTAGAGATATACCTACAATTCAGCAAAACTGTTAGCCTACAAACTCTACTGAATCAATCACTCTTGTGCTGCTAACTAAATATGCTCTAGACACCTTATCTATGGGAGAAGATAGGTATTAGGAATTGTCTTATCAGTAGAAATAAAACTAAAAGAAGAAAAATGGAAGCAAGGTGGTGCTGTCTTCAAGACAGCAGCTGAGTGGTGAGAGAGACACAAAGCAATATTTACATGTGCTTCTTCCAGACTTAGCTTTTCTTTATGGAATAGCAGATGCAATTGTGAGCACTGAAGTCAGGTGTGCTCTATGACTCGACTCATTACAACTTTTCAATGGAACTTCTTTTGAAACCACTTTTCCCCTGATAGCAGCTAGACCAGTACATGTGGGGGTCATGCTTTTTCTTGAGTCACCTACATTGCCATTATCCTACAAGCCACTGCAATTAAATGTAACAGTAGTTAGAATGCATATAACACTGAATAATATTTCTAGCAAACCTTGATCTGAAATCTATTTTCTAAAAAGCTCTATAGAGTTCACAGAACACTTGTTCTTATAGATAATTTCCCTTATTTGTAAAGACTTAATCTGAGTTCAAAGATGTCAAATAACCATAAAAACATTTCAAATAGATAACAGTGAATCTAGAATAATACAAATATCACAAGGGTAAACTTCGAATCATTGATGGTAGTTGTCAAATTTCAAAACATGCACTCAGAGTTTTGGGTTTGTTTTCTTTGGGGTTTATTTGTTTGTTTTATGGCATCTTTTTCTGTTCCATTTAACACAGGTTTTATAACTTTGCCCTTAGAATCTGTCATTCTTCAGTTTTTAAAAAAAAAAAACAAACATTACAAGATCCATGCTCTCTCTGGAACAATGCCAGCAAAGTACTGAATTCCACAAGTGACAATAATGTTTCTTAAATAATCCAAATAGTAAAAATTAAGTTTCCGTCATGCTTCAGATATAGATCTCTATATATAAGACTGACTGTCATCGAGTGGAAAAGAAAATGTAAACTGTTAAACTGAAGAACATGGATTTACAGCAAAGTAATATTTCTCACTAATTTTGATGGCCCACGTACATATATAAATCACATTTTCATTAAGTTCCTCATGGTTTTCTACCCAAAATTCTGTCAGATATTTACCTTAAACATAAATCTATAACAAACTGTTTCCTATTAAATACATTTTGTAGAAAGTATGCATTTCTTTTGTTTCTCACAAATAGGCTGCTATGACAAATTAATCCCATCATTCTTCTTCTCCCATACGGTGCGGTGCCCAAATTGTCACTGATTTGTATATATCTACTTTCCTCAAATAATGACAAACCAGAAGGAAATCAAATGAAGACATAAGAATAACCTCTAATTTCAAACAGAATCAAGAAAATCATTGCTTAGCACTATCTTCAAGCATGAAGACATGAAAAATATTAGTTGTACAAGTACACCATCTGCTGGCCAAAAGGCAACAGTGGCAAAATTATTTTAAGTGACATTTTGATCAGTGGCATCGTAACTTTCTCACCAACAGTTTGGTACTGGAGGTTTTTTCCCTTCTTTTCATTAATACACCACTGGGCTGGACAGCATCATTTGGCTGTCACATTAAGTGCTCTTTCTGTTCACACTCCTCAGTGTCAACTTCTTTCATTAACATTTCTCCTTTGTTATCTATTTTTAATACCCATTTTATCATAGGCATCATGGGGTTTTAATTCTACCTCTTACTGCTTTCTTCCCTACTCACTGCAACTTTCAATGCTTTCTTTCCTTCTTCCACACCCTGTATCTGAGCCAGGAACTTTCAATGCTGCCCTTTTCACTTCCCCCCCGCCTTTTTTTTTTTTAATTGACCTCTCTTCCTCAGCTTCCCAATCTAACAAGAGTAAAATTCCATGAAAAGGAAATCTCTGACCTTCTCTTTGATCAGTCAGCATTTCCAAATTGGCTGTTTTGCATTCATTCTCTTTTCTTTGGAAATGTTGTTCATGCAACAGTATATTTACTAAAGACCAAAGAAAATGTAATCAAAACAAAGCATACGTTTGTAAAAAGTTATGCCATAAGGCATTTTCTGTCAGCGATCAAGAAAATATCAGAGAAGAAAAAGGGCAAGTTCCTATTTCTTGAAGCAAAGACTGTTTTTCTGTGCCTTGTTTTAGTCTCTAGAAAGTAAGAGCCACCTAGAATGTCTCTTGGTCAAAATATTCCAAATCAGACTCTTCAGTTATTCTGAAATTATTTTTTAAAATTTCCATTTGGGCACAAAATACATTTGGACTTGCTGCTTTCTCTGAACAGTAGACCACTGGATATCTATAGCTATCTTTCATAGATCACATAACTCACTGCAAAAATTGAATTGCCTTCAGCCATATTGGCTGACCATATTTATCTTTGGACAGTTCTCAAGTAATCTGTCTTCTGTTAAGAATTGTGAAATACTAGAAATACTAGAGCCTCAGACCATTTGTCACAGCGAAATTACACTTTTTTTAATGATTGGAGAAGAAAGTTACATAGAACATGAAATAACTCAGGAACTCCATACATGACAGATTCTTTTAATAACAGTTTGCCATGTATTTTTTACATCTCCAAATCCTTTCTGAAATGCAATCATTTCTTCTGTTAGTTTCATTAGTGAAATAATCCTTTCAAAATCTAGTTCCTATAGTTACTTACAAAGACTAATTGATATCAACGGACATTCTGTAATTCTTTGGATAATGAGATCTCTGTTAAGAGTCCCTTTGTTATACATGGAGAACTTGGCAAGTAACTGGCAAATTTAATTTCCTTAGGAAATTTCAATTTTCTCTGTTTTAAGTGAAAGGCAAACAGTAAGTGTAAGCACATTTCCAAGAAAGTGCAGGCATTACAAGCATGTATAAGTAAAACTAAGAATCAATATTCCTCAGAGAAAGAGGGGAAAAACAGAAATACCTCATCTTTTCATTTTAAGGTAAAAGCTACTTAAAATATATATAAATTTCCAGCGAAGTACATAGAAAACAGACATACTAAAATGTTATTAAACAAATAAATAAGTAGGAAGTAATCTCAAAGTTCTGGAGAGTTCAAAGTGAAGAAAGGGAAGAGTCTTATCAGGAAGAGTAGTAACATTCTACTGTCTAAAGACAGAACTGTCTGACTCTTGCAGATGTAGAGTAAATTTCAACCTTGCTTGGTGTCTTTAAAGTGAGTAATGCAAAGATTTCAAAAGACAGATTCTCAGTCACAAAGCAAGACTGTATCCTCTAAGTACAGTACCCTTTAAAAGAGGGCTGGAAGACAAACTTCATAAAAAGCTATGCATACTTCATCATAAATGCTCCCATTGATATCTGCTCCATAAATTGGTGCCACAAAAGTCAAGTTCTTCCAGTATTTACGCTCCAGATCTTCATAATCTATGTATCTTGGGGTGCGGTATCTGCAGAAGAAGAGGTAGGCAAAGGTTCATCACAGTCTTTCAACAACCACCTTCACAATGGACTATGCTTCTGAATCTGAAAATTGAATTCTAAGAAATCACTTTAGTTCAAATTCACTGAAACAGAGGCATTACTAGTTGTCCTGAGTTCTTACGGTTAACCGTATCATGGAACCTCCTACCTGACAGCTAACTAAAGTCATCCACGTACCCATACATTTGCTTCAATATCCAGCAGCTCATCAGCACATCTGACTGACCTCAGGCTGAACCCCTCTCTTTCCTTTCTCTTCCATAAAAAAAGACAGTGGAAAATCCATGCAATTAACAAGTATTTCTTATTTCTGTACCTCACTACCAGCTCTGCAAAGGCACAGATGTACCTCCTGCATAAGCCTGCCTTAGAAAAACTCAAACTTACTGAATCAGCCATGCACCAATCCTGCCAAGCAAGACAAGTACTTTCTTCACTTCTTCCTTTCCCAGCAAAATCTTTCAAAAAGCTGCAATATTTCAAACAACTGATAACAAAAACTACCATGCAGGAAAAAAAAAATATTTAAGAGACTTTTTATTTATGCTCTTTTGTAACAGCAAAAGATACCAGAATTATATGCTTAACTGTTAGTACATATTAAACATATGCTTAACTGTATTTATGTATATCCTTTTGGAAGGTTACTCATGTAAAATGTTTTGGGAACACAAAACAAGCACACTACCACAGAAACACTTTTGCCTCGGGATCCTTTGTCAGACCTCTATTCTCCCATACTTAGGTCTTCAGAAAAGAAGACTTGCTCCCTCATTACTGCAGCTCTGTGAAATGAAGTTTCATAGTAGAACTGCCAACATGCTACACTTGAACAACTGGCAAGGAAATCCAAACATACAAGACTTAAGCAGACCAGGTACATTTACATAATGTATTAACTCTGAACAGAGAAAAAAATCTTAGCAAAACATATCTTAACCAAAGCATCCTCAGCAAGAGATTTCGAATTATTTCTGAAATATTATCATCAAATTATGATACAACTCCAGAAATCAGACGGTATTTCTACTTTGCACTGAGTAATATGCAGACATAAAACTCCTTGATTATAGGATGCAGGTATGCCATTATTTCCCAGAGGTCAAGTAGAGAAGCATTTTGGTTCAATGGTGAGTTGCACATCTCTAAACAAATAAAAGATGAAATACATTAGACTGAGTACATATGAACCTTTTAAAGGTGACTACGATTTTGTTTAGATGTTCATGGCCCTTCTCTTACTCAAAGGAAATAGATAACACTACAATACTCAAGAAAAGTCTTTAACCAGAGAAATCACCTCCACTAAGGAACAAAATTATTTTTATGGGAGAACAGAGGCTCTCAATTACCTGATAATGTAAGAAACAGTGACTTAAAGAGTGTCATAGGAGATTATATGACACATTTTCTCAAGAGCAGTGACAAATATTTAGAAAGACTTGCAAATAGTAACAGATAGGAAATCTTCCCAATTGTTCTTAATTTTGTCTAGAAATTAAGCTGAGACCTGATCTATGCAAAAACCATGAAAACTGAAATCAGAAACATATCTAAAATATCTTTCATAACAAATAACACAATAAACTTAACAAACATTATAATACATAATAAAATCTTCACAGTTTGTGTTATGAAACTATTAGTGTATCTCATTTTATTACAGGTGAACAAAATGCAAACTTTTAACATCTATGAAAAAGTGTCATTGAAAATTTCATCAAATACCATACAGTTCTTATATTGTATTCCCACCTCTAACAGTTACTTAACAATTTTAAGAACTACAAAAGAGGTTCCCATTTCCACTTACTAAAGAATACTGTAAGAATGATAAACACAATTTTTCACAAGTAATATTCGAGTGGAAATACCAATCCATTTTAATGTAAATTTAAAAAAAAAATATATCCATTTTGCACTCGTATGAAAGCATGGATATTAAGGGAAAATTGCTGAGGAGCCTCCTTAAAAGCTTTTAATTTCCTAGCTTTTCCTGATTTTGATAGTAGTTTCTCTTCCTATATTTTAATTTCTTAATTAACTTGTGAGACAAACTTTCCTTCAAACTAAGGCTGTCTTACCTACCTTTATTCAAATATCTTTTCACTCTAAGGTGCTTTGACTCACCACTGAGAAACTATTTCCACTCAGTTTTAAGGAGATACTGAAATAAAACACATTCTCTCTATACAGGCAAAAGGATGAGGAAAATTTCCTTCTATCACTTCCCTCTTCTTGGAATGATCAACAATTTGAAACTTTTCAATAAAGTGCCTAGTCATTCATAAACACTTTTTCTTCTCCCTTAATATCCATCTTACCATAAACAAAACACAGACATTCACTAGATGATTTCTCTTAGATTAATGCAAAACTTCTGGACAAGTTAAAACAGATGCCAGGGGTTTTTTCAGAATTACATGATAATAGGCTATTCTGGTAACTAGGAATTAAATATTGATAGGTGTAATCAAATCACAACCAAAAAGTAAGTCTGTCTCCTCTTCATTAGTTTCTATATAGCCATGTTTTAGACCAGAAAGAAGTAGAACAGACAGAAAGTATCATGCCTTATGTTTTTCAGATTCTTTCTTGCTGTCATAGTATCAGATGTTTTCAGTAACATAAAGACAAAAAAATAATATTGTGGTACCCTTCCATACCGTAGGAGAAAGAGAAAACTTTAAAAAACAATCACCAGTTGCCTTGCACAATTCAAAGAAATAGCAGTATGCTAGCATAAATATTTGACTTCCTAAGAAAGACATACATACTTATTACTGTTGGCCAGCTGCTTGAACTCCTTCACTGTCATGGGCTTTTTCTGAATGTTGTACTGTGTGAAAAGCCCTGACTGACCAGTGACCATCTGTTGAATTGGAGCAGGAATTACCAAATCTTCAATATCATCATAATGTTTTCTTGGCTTCCACTCCTTCGGTGGGATAACCTTTAAATTCAAAAACATAAAACAGGACATCACAGTTGCAATGCAAATTCAAAACATCTTGGAAAAAAAATAGAAAGAACCACTCAAATATGCCCACATTATCAAATGAATGCTTGTTTACCAGCTGCCTCACACTAACTAACTGATTTGGTAAATGCTCCTAGACAATGTAGAAACGAATTCAAAACAGGGACACTATCACCTCAATTCACAAGCAGCAACTCACTCATCTACAGTAATTCAATCATAGACAACTGTGCAGACATGCTTTAGAAACACAAAGCCTCACAAATGAGAAACAGTTCATAATCGATGATGATACACATTTAGAGTTAAAAAATTCATGGATGTTGCCGCTGAAGATATGGTTTAGTGGATTCAGTGATCTTAGAGGTCTTTTTCAAACTTAACAATTCTAAGATATAAAATTTTTATCTTCAATTAAAGTGAAAATTCATACAAAAAACCTGACATCCCCAGTCCAAATGTTCTTTGGTATAGACAGTATGCTTTTTTTTTTTCACTGAAAAGTAAAAAAAATACATCTGTTTGAAAGACCTTTTCAGATTTGAGTCTGTGCAACTTACTCCCCATAAAACTATAGCATACAACTATCACGGTAAGAGTTTGTACTAATTTAGATATATTAACTTTTATAATTACATTATTTCTCATAATTGAAGATTAAAGCTACGTACAGACTAACCAACTGTAAAGTTAACAATACCACAGAATCTTAGCAGATTCTAAAATGTTAGCACTAATGTCACTAAGAACTCAATTGAATCCTGTAGTAAAATTAGTATTCTTTAACACAGTGTAATTTTGAATATTCTTTGCATATATTATTTTACCTGAAAACAGATTAACTCTCTACATGTGAACTGCATCATTTTCAAGACAGAGCAACAGAAAAATTTTAATACATATTTTTTATCTAGTTTTGCTTTTGCACTTTTATTTGTCCAAAGGTTCGATGCAATGCTTTTTGACCCACTAATTAAATTCATTCTTTTCTGCCATTGTCAAATCAATTTTCGCTAATACTGGTTAGGAAAACTTTAAAGTATCATATCACAAAGTAGCACATTTCTCAAATATGTTACTACTACCAACGAATTACCTTACTTGAATAATTAATTCAAAATTTAAAAGTAGTTCTTAAGCTAGGCTAGCTAGGTTGTTTCTCTTACAAGCATTTCAAGATTCCATAAAAAGTACCCATTAAAAATTTTACTATTACATCTCTCCAAGAAAGTAAAAAATTTCTAAAATGTTATAGGGATAGATTTTGAGATCGCTTCCTACCCTTGAAAAACAATCTCAAAAGATCAAATTGTAATGCTAATTGAAGGGTAACAGACCAATTTAAGGTCCTGATGACTGTCCGGTTTGGTGAGGTGACACACCTCAGCACCTGGAGGGGGAAGTCCCAGAAATCTATTATCACAGGATAATGAGTTAAACAAAAGGGACAAAGAGATCCCAGTGGCTTTTCCTAAGAGTCTTCAACAAAATCAGGAGACTTCCCAGCAACAGACTGATAGGATTAACAAAGAATGAAGTGTTATGGAAATAGCATGGCCTTTCTTTGCAACATCCTAAGGGAACGCAGGAAGCCGACCCTCAGGCCTATGTATTCTATCACCCCAAAAATTATTATTGACCATAGTCACTCAAACTGCCTAAGAAAAAGGGAGATTGGACATGAGCAAAACTGGGGAGAAGTTCTATCATCTCTGCCCGGTCTCCTCCCACTCCTTCAGAAGCTGTGGGGGCGAGCAACCATTTACACTCTGCTTTTCTTTACCTTGACCTTATACCTTATGCTTTAGGCCTTATGCATTATAGATTACTTTCTCTCACCTTTATCCCATACCTTATTTTCTAATTGTGCTTTGCTATATTGAAACTAACTTCACCTTGTCCTACACCTCTTAACTTACTGGGTATATATCTTATATTGTATTCTTTGGCTTTGTTGTCCTACACTGTACTTTATTGCCAACTCATTGCTCATGGTTTGCTTTAATGTGTTCGTTAAAAGGTGTGTTAAGTGGGAAACGGCTATATCGTTTCTTTTTTTGTGCTGTGTTAGCGAGTGTATTTAGATCTGGTTCTAGGCTTTGCAAATTGGTCTGTCGTGGAGAGGGGGTTGCTTGAGTTTTGTATTAAGGCTTAGATAGCTGTGCTGTGTTGGAGAGCATGTTTCCAATTTGAGGGGGTTTTGTTTCTTAGTTAAATGCAATCATACGTTAGAACTGGCAACACAAACCCTACAGTAGTTTGCCACATAACTGTGTTAATAAAAGTTATTCATGAACTGCTAGAGTTATTACGGTTTGGTTTGTGTGCTGGCAGGCTCATAACTTGTAGGAGAACTTTACAGAGAAGGTTCTCCCTTGCCATTAAGTGCGTTCCCCATATCAGGGTATCAAAAGTCCTGTGTATCAGTGAATCTGACTAGCGAAGGGTCTCTGGAGGTGAGATGCAAACAGACTGTTTTGGGCTTTAAAAGGCTTTGATATTCTGGAGACACTAATAGCCAATTCAAAATATATTAATACGGGAGGAGAACAAGAAATCTTTGCATTTCTGCCCCTTTTTCACATGACAATAACGTACTCAAACAGTTCATTCATCAAAGAAATCCAGTCAAGAATATTTGTGTTAACAAGCACAAAGAAAAAGACAAACATTAAGCTGAAGAAAAGTTCTCAGATAGTAACATACTTCCAAATTCAATGTTTCTAATTTAAACAGGCATTTTATCCAGTTTTTACAGAGATGCAACTCCCTCTTTTCCTTCTCAGTTTCCACAGGACTTCTGCTATACAGGGACTACTTAGCAAGTTTCAGTGTTGTTTGCTTAAAAAAAAAAAAAAATCACGTGATTCCTACTTCTTTCATAGAAATCTTAAATTATATGCACATCAACAAAACACAAAATGTTACTTTGAAGCAGTGAAGTCATGCATTCAGAATATATGCATAGAAATCAAATATGTGCACAGAGATTTCCATTTTCATGACTATTAAGCATGAAGTTGTAGGTTTGGATCAAATATATGAATACTGAAAAGCAGTATTTGCATTATCTTACTTAATTCAAGGTCAGTGTGTTTTAAGCAGTAAAAACACTTTTGTGAACAAGGATTCAAAATATTCCCTTCCAGGTAACTGGAGAATGTTTATTACTGTTGCAATTAGAGTACTGGTTAGAGAATTGTGCGAGGACCAATATGCAAAGTGTAATTGTAAAAGTACATAGAGTTCCAGCCCCAAAGAATTTGCATTTTCTAACACAGATTAGGACAAGGACTGACAATGTTAAAATATGTCCAAAATGACAGATAGTTAGACATACTAAGAGCTGGAAATAATTACTAGATTTCTGTGACCTGTACCCTTGATCTCTCTCAGTGAAGCTTCTACAAATTCTCTTCAGTAAAAATTACCTCTTTAAAGTCAGGCAAGTTAGACTTATTCAATGGAAGCAACCTAGATCAAATTCATCAATCAAGTTGCTGAAAGCTCAAATATGAAAAAGGAAAAATCTAAGGCAAGGCTTTCTCATTTACATACGTATTTATCTATCAAAGACATTAAGCATATTAATACTGTCTACTATAACTTAGTGTGACATACATTCAGATTTAGAGAGGAATGTCTCAATTATACCACTCTCCTCCATGAAGACTGCACATTAGTATCATGAAGCTATTGCAGAGTGCTATCAACACATACATTTCTCTTAAATCCTCTGTCATATACAAGTAACCTGTTGTACATCTGATTATGAATGGCACTGGCTACTATTTCTGTGTTACTACTACTCCCCAACTTCTCTGAAAATTGGTTTTCTTGCCCTTGTCAATATCTGTTTTCAGCATGATGTTCCAAAATTACTTTTCTACTTGTCAACGTGATTGAAAAATCAGTGTGCCTTGGTTATCATTCCTTCTATTGTTTTCAGTTCATTTTCCTTTTATGTCTACAATTCCCTGTAACAGCAAGACTAAACTAGATTGTTGTTTTTTTAATGCCTAAAGCTCATTCCAGACTTTCAAAAGCCTAATGGACATTTTTTTGCCTATTTGCTCTAGGGATGCCACAGTATATTATCTGCTTTGGAAATGTGTTTAATGTTGTTTGTTTAGTACCTTAAACACTTGTTTCAGATAGAGAATTAGGAACTTTGGAGGTTGTTGTGGAATTTTTTTAACATTTTATTTCCCATAGTCCCTCCCTCAATATGTGCAAGACTTATAATCATTTTATGCCCATTTAAATACACATATTCTTTTACACAGGTGACAGCTCTTCTTCCCTTACACCTTCACATTTAACCTAATGTGTTGGGTATGCCTACTTTGATTGTGTTCTCTGCTTAAATTACTGTTTCCACATATGGATATAGTTCTTCTGGTAGTTGTTATTCTCTTTGGATTCATACTTGAGCCTGTATATCCTATACTTCAGAAAAATAAGATTCTCTCAAAGTTAATCTACTATCAAAAAAACCCAACTTTTTGTTATTTTAAAATCAATTCTCAAAACTTAAAAAATATCCCTTAATTTTTTTGAAGTATGAATTATTCACTTAAGATTTGTTTTAAAAAATACTTGGTTTATTTTTATCTATAAATTTTTTTGAAATGTATTACAATACAGTGAAAAGCAGCATATCAAATTCTCAAGACCAGGCAGTAATATGTAGCAAGACTGAAAACAGCAAGAGATGCTTTAACTGTGTTTCAAGCAAGCAAGATGATGCGACTACCATGCACATGATATTTACCGTTCAAAATTAAAGGACTGCAACACTTTATCCTCACACAAACAAATAGGTTCCATAATACAGTTGAATACAAGAAAAATTCAGCTCAGGCTTTCCATGGTTGTCTACTTCTGTTTACGTCAAAGAGGTTGAGAATATGATCTACATGTATTCTATCCTCAGAAATAAAAAGTCAAATAACCTGCAAATTTTTTGAAGTGTGAGGAGTTCAGCTTTGCTTTGCTTTACAAGAAGTAGAAGGAGGACATGTGCAAGAGGACACTAAGAATTTTAAGTTTTGTTTCTCTTCTCTCAGATGCTAAAAATCTTGACGAAGCAACATCATCTCATAAAAACAAAAATGAAGATAGCTATCCTCACAGAGTACTTGCAATAATTAAGCTAGTATTTCTAGATCTGCACTGGGTCCTGCTGGTTGGAAAAGTGGCAAAACTGATACAGCAGACACCTGCTGTAAGGTGCTGGATGTGCTAATGTACAAATAGCAATCCAGTTGCAGTTAATGTACCTTCAATTCTCAGTGATCACCCTTAAAAAGAAAACTATTCCCATCCAAACAATGCTTCACATATCTCAGCATTGACTGTAGTGGAATTATTTGCTCCAGTAAGGCTTTATATAATCCTAAAAGATCAAGTTCAACACCTGACATATCTGACATATCTACTTCAATTCATTATATCAACTCTCTGTATCATTCTAATTTGACAAAAACTAGTTCAAATCTACTTAAAAATGAGGTCCTAATTTACTATTATAAACTTGTAAACAATTAACAGAGACAAAACTGTACACATCATTTTCATTAGTCTGCATGAAACATCAGATATTGAAAGGTTCATTAGTAAAACAGTAACAGAATAGGTACTGACCTAGTCACCGAAAACCATTTGAAAAGTCAAATACCAAAAAAGTCCGATTTTGTAATCAGCAAAATACCTGGGAGAACAGGTACTAAGATCAATTTTCCTTCTACATTACAAATGTTTACCTTTGCAACTCCAGCTCTGTGAGCACCTTGTGATTCCATGTATGCTAAGTACTTGTTGAATTCCTTGAATTCATCCATTGAAGGTCTAAAAGTCATGATTTTGCAACTTGGGTTTGGAGGACTATCTGAGATGACAGAAGCCATTCTGGTTCACTTTTAATCCAGCTTTGGAAAAGGAGAAAAAAAAAAAAAAAAGAAAAAGATAAAAATTGAAATAACATTCACTGTAAAGAATAATCTCTAAAACAAATTCTAAGATTCGATACACATGGTTTCAAACAAGAAAAAAAGCTTGTAAAATCATCTGCCCAAGCTAGTATAAAAGGCACAATACAAATGTTCACTTTTTCACCTTACTGTGAATTTTAAGAATACTCAGCCTTTACCCAGCACAAACCCTACTGTAAGTGACATATATACATTCCAGTCTATACCTCTATTTAAACAGCAGTTTCTCAAGTTAACCTAGTATCTTCCTGTGTAGATCCATCTGGGTGTTCTCTGTCTAGAATTACATTACACAGGCAAAATCTAGAGTCAAAAAGCACAGGTTTGATAAAATATCACTATTCTCATTCAGTAAATGGAGAAAAACAAATCTCCATTTCCCACTTACACTGCAAATACAGAGGAAAAGCACTTGCATTTCCCAACTTTTACATGAGCATTTTTACAAAAGGACTGTACTACTCCTCATTCTCTGAAAGCTCTTCAACAGAAAAAAGCATGCAAGTGATACATGCAAAATCATCATTTCATCTTATTTCCATTTGTACATTAAGGATGACTAGAAAGTGTCATATTTCTATTTCATACCAAGATACAGTAGTCACGAAAGGACTGATCTTTAGGCAACTGACAGATACACATTATCTTGAGATGGTATTGCTATCTCCAACTACACACGACCATGTGCCATCTATTCTTAACAAAACTCTACATTGAAAAAGCTCATCCTAGAACACTAACTCAACCATGACTAGCTTTTTACTGATTTTACTTTCCTGAGCACATAACTCATTCACTCATTTTCTACATCTGCAAAATGTATGCAACCATCTTTTTTATGCCACACACTGTATCCATACACTTTGCTTGTATATCACCATATTAGCCACTAATTTAATTAGTTTCATGTCTTTTCTAGCTTTCTATGAATCACCATACAATAAAGACATATGTGAAAACTGCCTTCATGCCTTTCCATACTTCTTGGTCCTATGAATATTTCAAAATTTTGTCTGCATTTCAGATCTTTATCTTTTATCTCTTACTTCACCCAGCACTGCACTCTCCACTCTTGCCACTTAACTGCATTTCTTTACCCACCTTCAGCAACATCCTCTTTCCCTTCCTACACTACATTCCATCCCTATCTGAATTTAAATTAACTAGATTTCTGCAACTGTGTGTCCTGCTTTTGGCTGAAGGCAGTTAATTTTCTTCCTGGCAGCTAGTAAAGTGCTGTTGGTTTTGGATTCAGCATTAGAATAGAGTTGATAACACAACAATGCTTCAGTTGTTGCTAAGCAGTGCTCACTCTAAATCAAGGCTTCCCAAGCTCTGCAAGTGAGCAGGTACACAAGAAACTTAGAGGGAACATGGCTAAGACACCATATTTGGATCGGGATATTCCACACCATAGAACATAATGCCCAGTACATAACTTTGGGGATTTGGCCAGGAAGGGTCAATAGCTGCTCAGGGACAAGCTGGGTATTGGTCAGCAGATAGTGAGCAACTGTGAGCATTGCTTGTTCTTCTTGGGTCCTCTCTCCTTTTCATTGACATTGGTAGCAATACACTTTGTTTCCATTACTAAATTGTTCTTATCTCAACTCACAAGTTTTACTTTGTTTTTCCAATTCTCCCCACCGAATGTGGGGTGGGAAGTGACTCATTTGCAATCCAGGGTTAAACCACAAAACCTCCCCCATTCCGAAAATCAGTATCACTTTAATTTAGGGGTATTTTTGCACTTAAATTATCAAGTCCATATAAGAAAATATATCTTGACATGTACAAGTGGGACGACTTTCCTCAGTAGTAAACAACTGGTTTGTATAGAATACATCCTTCATTTATTCCCATTTACTGAAGTTCCAGATATAATCCTGCTGATATGACCAGTTCCAGAAAAATGAAACTTGGATTTATGACCAAAAGGGAAGTTATGTTTTTCTTCATTACAAAGTGCAATAGACAGAATTTACTATTTGTAATGTTTCACTGACAGTAAAGTGACACTGAAAATGTAATCAAACAGAATATGTGCCTTCTATGCACAAAATCACCTTCTAGGTTTTTCACCTTAAGATGCAATAAACAAGTATATACATCACTAAAATACACAAATACACATACTCCCCTCTAACAACCAAACTCTTTGCTATGTCTTCACTGAAAAAAAAAAATGGTAGTCGTTTGTTATTCACTATTCTGCACCTTTCAATCAATTTCATTGACTGTAACAAGATATCCAGTTGTTTTATCATAGCACACAGGTAACAATCCTTGCCTTAATTCTTTCTGTATTCTACAAAATTTTCAGTGAGGTTTTGGGGCAATATACAGGGGAAGAGGAGGAAGAGAGGGAAAGAAGGGAGAGAGGGGGAGTGGGCCATAAAGAAGTTGATTTGTTCTTTTGTTGTTTGGTTTGTTTTTCCTTTTAAAGTAAACTACTTGAGCTTCCACTTATGAATTTGCCTTCCATATCACTAATATTCTTTTCTTTAGTGAACAGAGAGGAACTTTTCAGAAGCGTGTTTCACACATACTTGCCTAGTACTTAAATCTAGTGTTTCCTAACCAAGCCAAGGATTCTTAATTCACTAACTTTAATGGGGAGAGAGAGTATGCTGTAACCACCAACAGCTGGAATTATTTTCAACTAACTGAATTGTAGTCTTACTACTACAACATCTCATACATCTGTCTAAGCATAATCAGAGCAACTGTTTCTGCTTAATTTAATATAGTATTTGCAGACAATACAAAAATGGGAAGATCAGCTGATAGGCCTGTGGGCTATGCTGCCATCCAGAGGTACCTTGACGGGCTGGAGAAAATGGGCCTGTGGATGAACCTTGTGAAGGTGCCCTGCACCTGGGGAGGAACAATCCCAGGCATATGGTGTACATAATAGAAGCTGAAAGATGGAAAGCTGAAAAGGCCTTTGGAAGTTCTGGACGCCAAATGGAACACAAGTCAGCAACATGTCCATGTGGTAAGGGTGGCTAACCATGTCCTGGGCTGCACTGAAAGGAATGCAGAAAGTGATCCTTCCCACTTATTCAGCACTGGTGAGGTCACACCCACAGTGCTGTGGCCACTTCTGGGCTTTTCAAAACAAGTGCGATATGGAGCTAGCACGAGTGCAACAAAAAGCGCTATGACTATGACAAACAAACTGGAGCATCTCATTCATGAGGGAAGGCTCAGAGAGCTGGGATGATTCAGTCTAGAGAAAAGAAGGCTCTTACCTATGTGTATAAACACCTAATTAGCTCATAGAATCACAGACCCATAAAATGCCTTAGGTTGGAAGGGACCTTAAAGGTCATCTATTTTCAACCTCCTTGCCACAGGCAGGGATATCACCCACTAGATCAAGTTGCTCAGACTGCCATCCAACCTGGTCTTAGACACTTAAGAGGGATGGGGAGTACAAAACCTCTCTGGGCATCCTGTTCCAGTGCCTCACCATCCTCATAGTAAACACTTTCTTCCTAATATCCACTCTAAAACTATATTCTTTCAATTGTTCTCTCTTTTTCTAGCACCACATGCCCTTGTAAAAAGCCTCTCTTCAGCTTTCCTGTAGCCCCATCCAGGTACTGGAGGGCCACAGTAAGGTCACCGCAGAGCCTTCCCTTTTCTAGACTGAACAATCCCAATTCTTTCAGCCTTTCCTCACAAGAGAGGTTTTCCAACCCTCTAATCACCTTCATGGCCCTCCTCTGGACTTGCTGCAATGGGTTAATGTCCTTCCTGGGCTGAGGACCCAAGAGGTGGGTGCATCACTCCTGAGGGGGTCTCAGCAGCAGATGGACTTCAAGAGAGGGAGACAAGTTTTTTTCCAGAGGTGCCAAGTGACAAGACATCATGGTTTAAACCCAACTGGAAACTAAATTAACTGCGAATCAGAAGACAAACAATAGATTACCCAGTTGCTTGGCTTCCTTACCCTCCAAATGCCAAACTGCTAGCCTCATTTTCCCAGCATCAGGGCAGCCAGGTAATACAATCATCAGAAGGACAGCTGAAATCATTTCACCTCTCTCAAGAATAAGATAGCTACCTCTTCTGTCTCTTCTTTCCATTCCTGTGATAGCCCTGGTAAAGGCCACCGTGATGCCCTTGGTGCTCCACTCTCTTTGCACACCTTGTCATCCTTTACTAAAGCCTTTTCATGAGGTGACTTTCATGTGCATTTCTTCTTCTGTATAGAGGCAACTAATATCAGCACATGTTGGCCTGTCACCAGGGTTGGAGCATCTGCGGATCCCATTGCTTTTTTGTCAGATCCGGAGACCTTCCCTCCCCACCACCAGCACTGTGCACTGGTCAGCCAGGGCCAAACCCCAGCACATTGAAGTCTTCTGGATCTGTCTGGAATTGCCAGGGTGACAGCAATCTGTTTCCAAATATTTTACTAGTTTTTTTCTGGATTCTGCATTTGTTCAGAGATGAAGTTTCAAGACACTGGAGGTGTCCATAGTCCTAGGCACTTGCCCATACTGTCCCACACACCCTGTCATTCATAACTATCCAGTCTTCGGGCAGATCTCTGGGTAATGTTCTTATTTAGCTGTGTAACTTCAAACAAGACCTGAAACATATGCAGTAATGTGCTGGCTTCTAGCAAAAGAACCAGGTTGGTTCCAAGAGTATTCAAAAGATATTCCAAAACTCTTTAAAATTCTCACATGATATAGCAAGTAGCCTGGAGAAGAAGAAAGGAATCGGGGAGGGGGAGGGGTGACGGAAATACACATAGGAAGGTATATCCCCCACAAGTTGTAGAAAAGACCAAAGGTGTGATTATTTATCATTCCCAGTAGATGACTCTCATGTATAGAGGTGAACTGCAATACTGAGTACACATACCAGATTAGTTTCCCAACCCACACTCCTATCATAAACCAATACTACAAAGTACAACCAAATTACAAACTTAGCTAAGGCACCAACGTAGATAAACAGCACCACAGGGAACATATATTGCAAGTAAGTAACTATATTACACACATCTGAGAACAAGCGCAACATCTCTGACAGCACATAAGTCAACATTGTAACCAGTGACTATGAAACAATAAAATTAATTGCTAATAACAACTTTGTCTCAACATGCTCCATTGAAATGCCTAGTTATACCAATGATTCCTGACCCACACTGGGTTCAAAAGGAGCTGTGCTTTTTTAATCCCAACTGGGAACTAAGTACCATGAAGCTGATGACTCACTTCCCAGGGTGAGAATCACGGAAAAAAAAAAAAGTAAAATTCACGGGTTAAGACAAGAACAGCTTAATAATTGAAACAAAGCAAAAATTTACTTTTATTACTATCATCATAGAGAGATAAAACCCAAGAAAAAACAAGAGAAGCACAATAGAATTGCTCATAATCTGTCAATTGATGCTAAACCTATGCCTGAACTTCTATCAGCCACTCCTCCAAGTAATTTCCAGAGTTTACACTGGGCATGACACTCTATACTATGGAATATCCATTTGGACAGCTCAGGTCAGCTGTCTTGGTCAGTTCGCTCCCATGTTTTCGTGCAGCTTGTCACTGGAAGAGCAACAGAAACATCAGCGTG
This sequence comes from Formicarius rufipectus, assembly GCA_013399695.1. Classification (NCBI taxonomy): domain Eukaryota; kingdom Metazoa; phylum Chordata; class Aves; order Passeriformes; family Formicariidae; genus Formicarius; species Formicarius rufipectus. The sequence continues at coordinate 114,031 of VXAU01004381.1, read as the reverse complement.
TTATTAGCATTATTCTCACACTGAATCCAAAATACAGCACTGTACCAGCTAACTAACTAAAAAAATTAACTCTCACCTCGACAAAATCAGGACACAAGACAAGTGGCAATTGGCATAAACTGAAACAGAGGTAATTCCATCCGAGTACCAGGAAGCACTTTCTCACTGTGAGGGTGGTCACACAGGATCATACTGCCCAAAAAGTTGCACAGCATCCCTCACTGAAGATATTCAAAAGCCAGTTCTCCTGATTCCGGCCAGGACAGGGCAATTTTTTTGCAGTACGTGGTAGGGAGTGTGGCCAGGACCCTGATGTTAGCCAATATTACCTTATGAGGGGCAGGGGAAAGTGGAGAAGAGGCTTCTTCCAGTCAGCGTGGCAGGGGAAGCCCATCAGCATTTGTTTATTATCAGGGGCTCCACAATGAGCACTTTTTGCATGTGAATAATTTTCATTTTCTGTACACTTGCAATATTGCTGTTCTTACTGTTTGTCTTCTTACTTCATTGCTGTTTCCAATAAATTATTTTGACCTCAACCTGGGATCTTCACCTTTTGTGCCTACAATTTTCAACTGTATCCTGCCACAGAAGGAAGGCTAAGGGGGAGCGAGAGAGAGAGGAGAGTAGTTTGAGAGTCTTAGTGGCAGCACTGAACTGGGGAGTACTATTCCTAAACCACAACACCAGTTCAAACACTTTCTGCACAAACCACTACAGCTCAATCTGCTTTGTGCAAGGAGACTGGACAGGATGATCTTCAGAGATATCTTCCAACTTCCACAGTTCTCTAATTCTGAACTATTGCCACCTACTTCTGTGTTATACACTGCAGCTGCACAGCTAAACATCAAGAGTTAGTGACAAATATTAATTCTGACAACTCATACAAGCACACAGTGACAGATACCACCTACATCACCTTCCACTATATCACAGACAAAGTCCATTTCCAAAAGCATTTATATAAACAGATTTACCAATAAACTTAATCAGTTGCTATGTAAACTATTTAAACTAAATCATCCATATAGAAAGCCAGTTAAAAGGAAACCTAATATCAACCTTTTTATCCTAGTTCTGTCTATGGGTGCAGAACACAAAAAACCACAGTGCTTGTATGTGTTCCAACGAACCTGAAGCTCGCCCTTCTCTGGAAGTAAGTTTGCCTAAGTTGAAGGGGTGCAAGTCTGAAATATATCTGATTTCCTACCTTCCTCCTGCAAACAGGTAAGGAGATGAGAAAAAGCCATATCCAAGTGGTTTAGCTACCAGAAAAGCTGCAGGATGATTTTGGCCAGTTTCTGATCTCAAGCACCAGCCACAACAAACTTGTTGTCACATGATAAAATTCCTCCTAGCCACAATATTTCATCAAAACACACCAGTTTTAACAGCTGAGCTGCTTTAAAAACAGCAATGTACCAAAATGAACTGAATATATCTGAGCACTTAGTCACAATGAAGAAATTTAGTTAAAGATTATTAGTCAAACTAATAAATGGTGATTAACTTGATTCTGACTTCCTCAATCACATGTCAGTATTCTTGTTTGGCTACTAGATTCCTAAAATCCTGTCTGTAAATACACTAACAAGATTATTTTTTTGTCTCTTTGGAATTAAAAAAGGCACAGGCATATAGCTGAATGATGAATTTCAATCTGTATCACAAGCAGAATGAATAACGTTTAACTCATCACAAAGACACATACAGCACTGGAAAGGCAAAATTTCCATCCAACTTCACTGCAGTGTGAAAAATACAAATCCTGGCTTTCAGAGAATCTTTTTTATACTTGCTTCCATCCACCTCAGGGTCCAGGTCCCTAAGCAACAGCTAGTTATTTTTGGTAGAAATAAACTGTCCAATCGATGCTCCTGTGTTATCCTTTTTCCTCAGTAAAAAATACCTTTTCATTAACTTACAGGGTAAAACTGCTCTTTGATAAGCACAATGTTTGCCAGAACAGTCCTTGAGCAGTTTCTATTATTTAACATCCTTAGTGCAAGAGCCAGAAAGATCATAAAGGTTTTCCATAACTGCTATGGCAGAAGTCCATTTATTAGATGCTGCCATTTGTTTTATGATTTCTAAGCAATCTGACACTCTTACAACTATGCTCTATCAGCTGAAACTTCTTAAATTCATTTCAAATTTTATTATTGCATTGGTTCATTACAAAGGACAATGTGAAACAGTAAACACCAGTACTGAGTTAAGGGTTTTATATTTATCAAAAAAACAAAGCTATGCTACAAACCACTCAAAATATTGGCCTTCAAATCCAAATCTCTTAACTTCCAGCACACTATGTAATTCTCTCAAGGACTTTGTGGAACTCAGGAGTCCTACATACCTTCTCCAAACAATACCTACTTTTGTTCTTTTTCTCACATGCAAAAACACAATTATAGCCCAGCCAAATCATTAAGACAAGAGAGTGTAATGTATAGTCCAGTGTAAGAGTTAAGAGGCCTTCAGAGGTTCTTTTGCAGACAAAAGAACAACTCTAAGAGGCCATTCTAATATAAAATCTGCACTGCAATCATAGTATCACTGACTTAGCTATTACACTGAAGTGTATACATACCTATTTCCTGACATAACAACACTGTACAACCTGAGAAATAAAAGTTTCAGAGTTTTTATTTGCTACTACACAACAAAAAGGTGCAAGACATTAGTAAATATCAAGTTATAAAAACCAGGCAATACACTCATTTGGGAAAGACAAGTAATATGTACACAGGGAAATTTTACAGTTACTTTGAATCCCTAAGATAGCATCACAATCAGCCATTTTCTGTCCACTTGCAGGACAGTACTGCACTTGAAAAAGATGCCCATGACTATCTAGAAAAGCTGAGGGCGATCTAAATAAATGAGAAGATATACTCCACTCAGATTAGCATGCATTTGTACTTTGCCTAACACTGAAAGCAGCTTTTTTAGCTCATCATGAGAAAGCTTTAGTCAAACAACCCCAAGCTATGACCTGATCCAATAAACTGCAAAGCCTGTCCATAAACCTTCAGCTTCTTGGTGACCAAGTAGTTTGCCTATGTCTTGAAAGATACCTCATTAAACAACTCAGAATCTAGATAAAATACAAGCATATAGCTTCTCCAAAATTGCCAGCCAAAAAGCCAGTAGCTAGGTTAAAGAATCTGATCCTCCTTTTAAAAGGTTTATAGCCTTTGTAAGGCCTTGTTAAAACCCTCAAACCATCAGCCAGGAGTATATTAAAGCTACATTTGTCTTACTATTAGAGAAGTGAAAACGTGAGGTCAGCAAAGTTCAATCATCCACATCCATAAGTGAACCAAGACATCTACCAAACATAATTTAAAACACAAGAATTCAGCACTAGAAAAGTTCACATACATCAAGATGAAATCTCATTAATGCCACAATCCTTTACATAATCCAAGATGCAAATACATTTCACCAGTTATGATGACGGGGAAGTGTTCTTTAAATACATCATGTAATATTTGAATTGCATACCTTGTATAAACATAAACCTAATACTAAAGAACAGAAGTGTACCATATTGCGTGCCTGATCACACATTCTGTTCTGCATGATTGTTCGGTAAGTGTAGAATCTACGGAATTGTTTATTCTATATCCTAAGAAAAGAGAAGGACCTCTATACCCTACCAGAATCAACTGAAGGTTAACAGTCAAAATTTTTACCAGGCAGCTACAATTTCCAGACTCCCCCATCAAAACACTGAACTGTTTTTGTAATGCCTACAACTTGCCATACTGTTAAAGCTGTCAGAATACTAAATCAAATGTATTGGTGGTAGAGTTATCTGTTAAAGACCATTCTTCCACACAGAATCCTCCATATCACCACAAGAACACAGAATACATTGTTGCCAGAACTGGAAAACGTCCAAGTTTCATTTACTCGATACCTAGTCTAGAAATCCAAAGTAGAAATGGTGTTTAATAAAACTACAAGCAAGACACCAATTCACACTGCTAGAAAACACTAAACAAGAATTAAACACACTAGAAAAACAGCATGTGTTCATTTGCAGTTGGTTAAAATGCACAAAAACCTGCAGTCTTCACTAGATGAAAACAAAGTATTATAATATTCTCTCTCTACCTTAATACTAAACTGACAAATGTACTCTGGAGGCTACCCACTTCTTTTTCCTTCTAGCCTAAAATGAACAAACTTTGAGAACCACCCATTATCAGCCAGGAACCAAAACTTCCTGGCAAAAAGTTATTAATATTGACAAAACAGTTCTTGCAAAGACACTTGTGGAAGGCATCTCTTGACTGCCCACTTTGGCCCCTCTACTGAAAGCACTGTTGAACAAGGAGGAAAAGCATAGCCCACTATGTCGAGCCTGCAATACACAAAATTCTTAGCAAACGTGCAAAAGCGCTAAATAACTATAGGCCGCTTCTGTCATTCCTGTGTCATAAAATAAATGTGTTCTTATTTTGAAAGGTAAGAATATTTTATTATTTGTGTGTTCTCATACATAAAATCACATAAAAGAAGCTTCAGTAAAAGAGGGTTTCGAGAAAAGGAACACAGGAAAACAAGAGATCAAAGCTCTAAAGATCACCATTTCTCAGATAAATTTGCTAAAATACAGATTCCGTCCTTTTTCTTTTCTTGCAGATTTTCACCCACACTAACTATGGGACAACAAACATTTGAGGCAGAATTAAGCCTGAGAGATTTTTTTAAGACAGCTAATAACAAGAGAATAACCTTCTCCAGAGAAAGCCATGCATAAAAAAAACACATTTTTTTGGAGACTGACCTAAAAGAAAACACAAAGTAATCTATTTGAAAGCAGTTTTCAAATACAAAAGTTTTCAAACTAAAACAAAATACAAGATAAGCATTCACAATACAAAATTCTAGCTGGAATTTTTTTAGCAATCTTTCAATAAAAACATTTCATTAACAAAACCTGAAGAAAATCATGACTAGCTCCCCTAATCTCCTGCTAGCATACATTGTTTTACAAAATAAAGATGTTTGTACCACTAGCTCTGCACAAGCTGGAAATGAAACAGGTAGAAAACCATGCCTTAATCTATAACAGTCTGAGCATCAACTTCATCTATAATATAAGTAACCACGCCATAGGTATATTTACGTTTTTGTTTTCTTACATAATTTTTAAAGTTTTTAGCAAAATTTCTAAGTAGTCACCATCCAACACCATTATCAAGAAGAATCAATTAAGTTTTAAAAAGTTAGAAGTACTTAAGAAGGTAATAATAGGTAACCATATTCTGAAGCTTCTGAAACCAACTCAATCTTACTATAAAGCTCTGAGTAGTCTGCAAACTTCATTTCTAGTTTGCATTTCTATGTTTGGTACCACCTGGCAGCAAAAATATAAACATAGCCTAATTTGAACCCATAAATACTGAACTGAAAAATGACCTGCATTCCACAGACATTCTCCTACACCAGGCTCACTACATGAAAAACATCTTGCAACAACTGATCTGAAACAAAGGACAAGAAATTTAAAAAAAAAAATTAAGAAAAAAAAACCACGCAGAAAAAGTACTTTTCTCATTTTTATTTGCAACCCATTTTCAAGAGTTTTACTTGGTTGGTAATGAAAACACAGGTATGAAATCCATAATCATAGTTGGAAGCAGTATGTAGCAGCCTTCAGCAACAGCAAAAGCAAGTCAGATCTAACAAGTTTCCACAGTTGCTAACAGCAGGTATCTAGCAAATAGTAAGTGTAGGGGTTGGTTATAATAAACTTTTTCAGAACACCACCTTGTTCTTTAGCCATTGATATATCACTGAATGCTCAAACACAGAGGATATTTGGTAGACTTTGATTATTTTTTTCACCACAATTTTGAACCTTTGTAGGCCTTCCGTATCCAAAATATCTCATGACAAACCACTCTACAATCAACAATAGGCTAAATGAAACATCTTCCGCTGTGTATTTTGAGTATTTCATAGCTTTATCTGGTATCTCATGTACACACAGGAAACAGTTATCTACCTACTCATATTTGCCTTCAGATCACACATGACTGACAGATCTCTAACATGGTCGCATGGAGTATGTATCTTTCAAGCTGAAAACTTCTAGTCTCAACATAGAAAATTCCTTCCATACTTCTGATCATCATTGCATCCTATTTCTGGATCTTTACTAGTTCTAGTAAATTACTTTTAGTAAAGGCAAATGGATATCAAAGCTGAAAGCACTATTCAAGATGCAAGTAAATCATGAATTCACATAATAGTGTAATATTATCAAATTTGGGTGTAGTCTTCACAGAGTCCAGATAGTGGTTTGGTCTAGCACTCAGTTTTCAAAAAGCTAATTTACAAGTACCTAAATGTTCAGAAAAAATATTCATTGCTAATGCAGCCTGTAATATTGGTGCAGATAGAAATCACAGGTGGTGAATGTGAACTGCTTCCTGATTAAGCACTTTTAAATAGCTCTACTAGGTCTGTCATTTCTGCCAGTACATATATGGCATGTAATTAACTGCTTTTACAGGTCTACTCCTGAAAGATATCCTTATAGCTCAGACTTCACAATTCCTTAACATGAAAACTTACATATTTTTTTTCATATTTTTCATAAGCAACCTACTATACGGCAGATCATTTATTAGAAGAACAAGGACAGCATGATAGGCAAACAAAAACAAGCTACCAGCCCAAAAACATCAAACACACAAATAAGTCTCTATAATCTGAGAAACAGAAAGCTGCCAGTGGCACAACTGAAACTTCTCCTGCACCAGAGATAATGCTTACCATCAGTGTGAGCATTACCCCTCTCATAAAAGACTTTGTAATTCAAAGACTTTATGCAATTCCTCTGCCCTCATACCTTGGTGTAAATTATCACATACCCAAAACTTTGTGGCCTGGAAAGAGTCAGGCACATCTTGCCTTTCTGTTGTTATGACTGAAAGCATGCACACATAAGCTAACCACACATGTGAACACATGATCAAAAAGCTCATGCACAGTACAGTCATTCTGCACTTCTGTAGGCTGCTACAGTAATTCACTGCAGTGCAGAATGCATCATCTGCTCAGTTTCCATAACCAAAGGCCTCCTCACTCCAAACTGATCAAAGACCCTGAAATGGCATACTACTTAATACCAGCAGCAGAACACCTAAAACTTGGCTGGTATGAGGAACGACATGGCCCTAACCCACCAGATTATGTCAGGCAACAGCAGCAAATTCAACTCCGTTGAACTTGCAATTCTAGCAAGTCATACCACTTTTCAATGCAAAAACTTCACTGAAAAGTAAACAATATAGCACACTTTTTTAAAGCAGGAAGCTGCCAAGGGGCACAGCATTGCCAGCCAGTCCAGGGAAGGAATTGTCCCACTCTGCTCTGCAGTGGGGTAGTCTCACCTTGAATACTGTGTGCAGTTTTAGGTACCACAACATAAGAAAGACATTAAGCTCTTAGAGAGTGTCCAAAGGAGGGCAACGAAGATGGTGAAGGGCCTTAGGGGGAAGCCGTGTGAGGAGCGGCTGAAGGCACTTGGTCTGTTCATCCCGGTGGAGAGTGAGGGGAGACCTCATTGCAGTTACAGCTTCCTCGTGAGGGGAAGAGGAGGGGCAGGCACTGATCTCGTCTCTGTTGTGACCAGTAACACAACCCAAGGGAACAACCTGAAGCGGCAGCAGAGGAGATTTGAGTTGGATATTAGGAAAATATTCTTCACCCCCAGGGTGGCTGGGCACTAGAATAAGGCTCCCCAGGGAAGCTGTCACAGTTCCAAGCCTGACAGAGTTCAAGGAGTTTTTGGACAAAACTCTCAGGCACATGGTGTGATTTTTGGGCTGTACTGCACAGGGCCAAGAGTTGGACTTAATGATCCCTGTGGGTCCCCCTTCAAAGCAGGACATTCTATGATTCTACAGTTCTACAAAGATATTGCAGTAAATCCAAAGGAGATTTCCACAAGGACAACAAAAGAACACTGAGTTTAGAAGTTTCAGTAACTCAAATATAGGTCAACCTTGAAGGCAACAAATTAGTTAAGAAAATATTTTTCTCCTATTAATAATTTTCCAAATTTTAGACACTTTTCCTGAAATAAAAAGTTTTGAAAAATCAGTATCATTGATTCAAATCAAACACTCCAAATACATCCACTAAATTCAGCCAAACACAAAGCATTAGATTCCTAAAATTTAAGGTGTTTCTTACACATTTTTATTTCTATTCTTTTATTTATAGCTCAGGTAACAGACTTCTTCACATTTCCCCAATTTTAATTTTAAATCAAAATTACTCATTTTTTTTCAAAACATTATAAACAACTTATCCACCTCCAAAATCATAGGTTCATTTACCAATTTAGCAACTCATAATACTTTAAACAAGGAAATAAACTGTGAAAATGAAACAAAACCTATCTCAGCAAATTAATTTTTGTCATACAAAACCTACCATGAATAGTACTTATCTAGGTCTTCTTACAGACAAGCTACTCACTAGTAACCAGCCTTTTAGTTTTATTAGACAAAACCTAGCAGGAAATCACACGTCTAATGAGATAAATCCCAACTGCCCCAAACTGAGTGACTCAACCCTTCAAAGGCAGAAATGTCACATAGAAACTGGAACATATTTTCTTTGTGAGATGTTCCCATAAAATCTGCATCTGAGGATCAGAAAGTGAAACTGATTAGACACTGAAATTTTTTCAACAATCAGTTCTTACAAAGATGTGTTCCAAACTTTAAATATTTCAATTTTAACACCTCAGATTTAAAATCCTGAAAAGTTTTGTAATCCTTGTTTTTTCAGATTGTCCTCATTTATCAGGGTATACTGTTCCAAGTATACTGTCTCAAAAATATTAGACGTACACAAAATTAAGAATAAAAATGAGCACTTGCATAACTCAGCAGTACAACTACTCAGACAAAGACAACAACTCAAATGCTATGTGCAAATTCACAATTTTGAACAGACAAAATAAAGTTGGAGGAAAGTGTAAGCCTAGCAAGAAGAATTAATTATGACACACAGCGCTGTCTAAGAAACCTGAAGCAGAAACTAAGTTTCTATATATCAAAACTACTGTAAGAATTTATAACACATTATCAATGTCAAATTAACAAATTCTTATTTACACCTTCATTATGCGATTGATTACACAACACTTACTATGTTCCAAGTATAAAATACTGCATATCTTCTAAATATCCTATGGGTCTGAGTGTGAACCTAAACAAAATTCAAGAAAAGAACTCCACACATGTTCGAGATATGAAATACCAAGCTATGAAAGAACTATGGAGGTTTTTTTACAAGATAAGTACTAAAATCCTAATATTTCAGAACATAGTCTTTTGAACCATTCCTGCAAACATTCAGGAAATTTTAAAATACCTTGCATTAGCAGAATTACAGTAATACACCATGTTTCAAAATGTATTAGGGTGGGGCTTTTTCAATTTACATTGTGGATAGTAGGATTAAAATACCACCTTTACAGAACGTATTTGACCAAAACCGACAACACCACAAACCCCACTCCAGTTCTTTTCAGCATCATGCTGAAGAAACATATCTCAGTGAAAGAAATCTAAGAAAAAAACGGTAAGTGAATTAACTGCAGAACTAAGAATCAGAGTAATGAAGAGCTGTTTAAATTCAGAAAGTCCTACATCTACTCAATTCAATATTTTTAATAGTTAGTGAAAAAATATCGTTTTATAAATCAGTCCTGTTTACTACTAATACCTTAAGAATACTCTAATATTTAGCAGTTGATAACATAATTTTCAGATTTGAATGCAATACTGTGGTAAGTGTGCATTCAGACTTCATGTAGAGACCAATTTATCTGATTTGTTTAGAAATGAGGGCAAGAGATGCAAAATTCTGCATGCAATAGTCTACAAATTACTACAACTTAGAGGATTTTTTTTCCAATTTCATCACATTTGTCATTCAAAAAAAGGGGGGGGGAAAAA
>VXAU01004381.1:37583-100924 GCA_013399695.1 Formicarius rufipectus | reverse complement strand
CACGGAGCACACACTGCCCGCAGAGCACACACCGCCCACGGAGCACACACTACCCGCCCTCTGACCACACACCGCCCACGGAGCACACACCGCCCGCGGAGCACACACCGCCCACGGAGCACACACTGCCCACGGAGCACACTGCCCATCCCCCGCACACACACTGCCCGCCCACAGAGCACGCTGATCGCCCGCAGAGCACACCGCCCATCCACGGTACACACCGCCCACAGAGCACCCTCACACAGAGCACAGCTCCCACAGCACTCGTATCCCCCATCTACAGCACACACGACCTGCCCGCACTACACACACCGCCCACAGCGCGCATACTGCCCGTCCACAGCACACACACTGCCCGCCCTTCCACAGCGCACACGACCTGCCCTCAGCACGCAGACTGCCCGCCTGCTCCCCTGGCCCTACCGCGCCTCTTGCCCACAGGGATACACCTGGGGAGAATGGGAGCCCAAAGTCTGCGAGCGAAGTCGGTCCGTCACAGCTTCAGCTGGGTTGGAAAAGACCTCAGACCGTCGAGTCCAGCCTGTGACCGAACACTAGCAACTCAACTGGACCAGGGCACTGAGTGCTACATCCAGTCCTCAAACACTTCCAGGCACTGTGACACAGCCATCCCCGTGGGCAGTCCGTTCCAATGTCTGATGACCACTTCTTCAAACAAATTCATCCCAAGTTCCTTTTATTGTAACCTCAGCAATAAGGAACAGACAGGACTTTTCAGGTTCACAGGAATGGGGAATCTGTTGAAGCAAGTGTGACTTGGTTATCCTAGTTAATCTCCTTTGAACTGCCATGACCCATACTAATCAGTGCCACCGGATGAAGGCAATTTTGTTTGCAAAACTAATGTTGCTTTTGGTGACAAAGACCCACAATGCTTCACATCAACTGTTTACTTTCTGAAGTGCTATGGTAAAGTGTAATTTTGACTGTTCAGGTTGCTGCTAAATCAGTCTGTGGTGAAATCACTGTGTGATATTCTTGCACTTGCCAGTAATCTTGGTCAATATTGGCTTCTGATTGCTGTGTTCAAGAAACTAGTGGAAAGTGACCTAAAGATAACAAAAAGACAAGTTATTTTTAGTGCTTCTTCAAGCATATGTATTATGTTAGAAGTAATCTTTATACTTCAGTTTATCTTTGAGTACCAAAAACTTTTTTCAAGTACTAAAGGAACCTGAAAACACAGGATTTTTTTTTTTTCCCAAAAGGAACGTAGTTGTGTTCAGAGATGTTCGTGCTCTTTTGTCATTCAGACACAGCACTTTATCTATCTCTGACTATTTCTGTATGGCACTTTTATGTCCATCAATGTATGAAGCGAGTCATCCTCATCTGCCTAAGGAAAGAAAATTTGTGTCACCGCATATGAGTAGGAGAAACAGACGGAGTTTTTTGCCTTCCTCCTCAAGCCTTTGGTGGATGAAAGATATTGATGTTTGTTTAATGCTAACAGGAAACAATGCAGTTGAATGGAGTTTCCTATTCAGTTTGTTCTCTCCTTGCTGATTCATATATAAAGCACAAAACATTAGTGATTCAGCATTGTTTTCAAACTTGATCTCTAAGACTTATGCCAAGTACTTGTTGAAGAGAAAGTGCAGCAATAACTCTTGAAAGTACTGAGTCAGCGACTCTCCGCATCTGTTGTTCTTTCAGGTTACAAATCTCTGTATGAGGCCATTAAGTGCCTGGAGTGGATTACAGTATTGCCAAAGCATACACCTCTCAGTGCCACTGGTTCAGCAGTCCCACGTGATGGACTGAGGGTGCACGTGGGTAGTCTGGGAGTATTAATCTTCATCGTGCTGTGGCTGGGGAAAATGATGCCTAGACATCATTACTTAAAGCTAGTAGCTTAGTATATCTGTCTTGATAGATAGAAGTCAGAACACTGGCCTTCTTCAGAATAGTTATGCAGCTATGTGTGGCCAATAGATAAACATTTTGGTTTTACTAAGTGCTCTGGCATAGTACTTTCAAGTACTCACCACCTTTACTGGGTTCATCTCAAAGCACCAGTGAATTTGCTGACATGAATCTTTTTCTTACTGAGGTTTAGGTAGGCTTTTCTTCTGTCTTTCTGCCTTTCATGTTGTGGGATCTGTCGTTAGGTTAGTGTTGGCTAGTAACAAAACTGATCATATGACCACAACCATTAAGAAGAAAGGAAGTAACCCGCAAGTTCACTTATCTGAGTTTTTGTGTTGCTGATGTAAAGGCAAAATGACCTTTCCGCTGTGTGATAATGATGCCTTCTCTCTCCTCTCTTCCCACAGTCAGAAGCCATTCCTGGTTTGAGGAGCTGACATCTGTTTAAGTTACGAGGTTGTCTTCCATGACACTTCTGGGTCCCTGTTTCAGGGGTTTATTACCCCTGGTCAAAACTTTTTCCCTTAATATAGCCTGAATTTCTCCTATTGCAGTTAATGTGTTTGTCTTCTTCCATCGCAGTGCTTTTTGAAGGAGTCAGAAAGTGTAATCTAACTTCAGTCCTATGCCTGACAGAGATAGTGGTTCTTTTTCCAAGTCTTGAAGACTTTGTTATTACAGTTATCTATCTGCAAGGTAACATCACAGAACTGTGAGGTCTCAAGAGGAGCAGCTTGCAAACAAGGGCTGCGTGGGCCCCATCATTTCTATGCCCTTACACTGGGTAATGGTGGAAAGCAGTACGGTCACCTGAAGCCTTGTTCTCTGGACAAACCTAGCTCCCTCAGCTGATTCTCACTGGTGATATTCCCCAGCCCCTGACAATCTTGTGGCCTTCTGCTGGAAGTCAGGGTGTATATCAATGTCATATACGGAGAAGAAGAAACCTGGTCACACCGTGCTATTTCACCCAAATTGCTGCTGAATAATTCATTTTGAGTTTGAATAAAGGGTACTTCAATATTGTGTAGCAATAAGAAAAATCTTTTCAGAATTTTAAATCGTGTATTTGTTTAACACTGCAGTAGCATAGCTATCTAAAGAAAGGTTATATTTGAGATATAAAACGTCCACTTCTAGAATTCCACTGCAATACTTCTTAAAATACACGGGATGGCAGCAAATATCAGGGGAAAAAAAAATCAATCAAACAAAGAAAAAACAAAAAAGCAAGCACTGTTAGACCAAGGCAGAGAAGCTGTTGGCAATGAGACAGATTTTGCCCTGTTCCTATTACAATTGCATAGGCTGTGCAGGTTGCCGCAAGTTTGTTGTACTGGATTGAGGTATAAATCAGGGTGTGAGTGTGGTGGTTTGAACATAATACTGACAGAAAAATTCTGTAGCTTCTATTGATGCAGTTAAGCTGACTTTTCTAATTTAATATTTAGCAGTGGATATTAAACTTTTATTTTATATCTTTATAACTTTTGGTATTGTAATTCTGACAGGTTGACCTTCAAAATTAAGCAGTTGGTACTGAACTTTCATTTTGGGGTTAGTCATTAATGTCTGATCTCTGGGTACTAGACTTTGGACCCAAAAATAATAGGTGGCAACTACTGTAAACCCAAGAAGCCGACCCTTAACAAAGGTCAGCCAATCACAATTGAATCTGGACCATTAACGACCATCTAGAGCTGGGTGAGGACTGACAGTAGGGGGTATTCCTCGATGGACCAACACAATAGAGCATTCGTAAAGAAAAAAGGTAAAGAGTTTAAAGGAGGATTACTAACTAAGAAGACCACCAAGCCCGGGAGAAAGATAAGAAAACCGACCACCACATCAGCTCAATCGAAGGAGTCACCTATCTCATGCACAATGTATAAGATTCTAATTAGAGCAGGGCATAAAGAGCTGCAAACTTGGCAGTTCAGTAGAGTGTTTGGCAGAGTCATATCCCGCGCTCCTGACGCCTCAAATAAAGCTAATACCTGCTACTCAAAAGACATGAAGTCTCTGAGTGTTTTAGGTTTGGTTTTTTGGTGTTTGTTTGTTTGTTTGTTTGTTTGTTTGTTTTTCCCCAGGCCGGAATTCGTCATCACTATGTTTCATTAATAGTATACAGTTTGGCAATTATATAACATAAGAAACAACTTTTATTTTAACTATGTACTTTTGTCACTGTTACATCATTTTCATAATGTATTAAAAGCATTGTAGCAATATGTAAGCTAATGTTACCGATATTCATTCACTCATGGAACTTTGTAACAGTCAAACATCTCCCTGGCGGGAAGAAGTTAGGCGGGAAGAAGTTAGGCATATTTAAATTTGGAATGATGAAAACACTAACAGGATAAAGAGAGTTAGTTTACCCAGGTATATACTTGGTAGTTAAGGTTCTTCCAGCAGTGTTATTATATCCAGATCAAAGTATTTTGAGTGTTCTGTCTTAGAACTTACTGACTTGATACAGAAATTCCCAGAATATCTATGCATCTCTTACAAAGGCCAGACTAGATAATCATAAATAGAACTTCTGAATTGGGAATTCACATTAAGTATTTATTTTTATTGTATTTATTTTTGACATTTTATATTAAACATAGAGGAAACCTTATTGTATATAATATTAACCACTTTCATTAAGAAGCTTACCTATCCAGACAGTGTTCCTTTCAGACAATAGCTTTTTTTGCTCAAAAAATGTCAGGATTAAATAGAGAGTCCATGCCATGTTGGCTAAGCAGAGCAATGGTGCTGGATTAGTGCTCTGCAAGTCTACTCAGGAATCAAGTCTCGAGGCCCAAGTTCTGGCCTTCCAGACAGTTAAGCTGAGCAGTCAAAGTCTCATTATTTAGTGACACTAGATTTTTCTTTTATTGTGTTCTTACTGTCAGTTTTATTAAAATGTAATGCTGATTTCCAATAGTATTGGACAGATGGTCCAGAGTCTTGACTGCATTGTAGTGTGAAAGGAATGAAAAACTAATAGCATGTAATCAGGTCACCTTGTCTCCCCTTTGTGTCAGTGAAGTTGCGTTCCTTTCAGTACACTTTGTTGTCTGACCTATATTTAATAGTTTTCTAGGTCAAAATTTTTACAATATCTTCCCATTTTCTCTTCAGTAGCCATGTGACTTCACTGGGCTTCAATAGTTTTATACACACAAAAAGGTGAAGATGAATATTCAAACAAGGACAAAGAACACAGAATTTTTTCTTGTCCTTCTCTGTAAATAAATAAAAGAATTCATGTTCATAAACTTACCCTGAAAAGGATGCAAATACATCTTGTAACTAAATACCTTGCCCAGATGCTATACCTTTACTGAATTTGGTTTGTTGCTGCTAATACTCACTAAAATGTGGCAAAGACTTTCAGCTGATAAATTTGGCATAGAGCCAAGATGGATCACATTTAAATAAAAGGTTACATGTTAGTGGAACAAAAATCTTTTTATTGGAAAAGTGACAGAATGGCTGGAACTCTGAATTCAGGACCTTCAGGGGGGAAAATTACATCCATTTTAAAGGACTAAACAGTCCATAGAAGAGAAAGTTTTGCCTGTTAGTTTGTTTTGTTCTGTCACTGGATTGCCAGCATGTTCTCTTGCTGTATACAGAAACTGTGCTTTATTTTGGAATGCAATAGGTGGCAGTCTTTATCTTCTATTTGTCTTGCCCAGAAGCAGATGGGGTGTCTTTCTTACACACACACCCACCATCACCACCACCACCACCAAACCCACCACTAAAAAAAAAAACAAAGACTAATCTGCTTAGACTGCAATAAAAGAAAGACAGTAAGGACTGCTTTCTTCAAAAATTGGAAATTAAATGCAAATTTTATTAACAAGCAGTTGTCACACTTTTAATTGTTCTTTTAATTTCTACATTATAGTATCTTGCAGGGAGACCTAAAAGGTTAGATTTTGTAGAACAAAAAAGTACAAAGCCAATATAAGTAAATAAAAAGTAAACCTTTAGCTAACTGCAGCTTGTATATGTAGAATCCTTTAGCAACTTGTGATTTGTCAGTAGTCAGAATTAACATAAAATTGATTAATCTTCTTACATTTAAACTTTTCAAAATTCATCATTTGGAGAGTTGATGTAGTGTAACTAAATTTTGAAATAAAATTTTACTTGATTTTCACTTGATAGTCCACAAGCTGATTGCTTTATTTTCAGTATAGAAGTCTACAGACTTCCTAAAATGTATTTTTGTCATGTATTTTATTTTTATGAAATTCAAAACATTGATGCTGTCATGGTTCTGAAAAGCAACAGGAATTTAGAACCCTTAAAGATCTTGGAATGTGTCCACTAAGCAACACTTGAAGATGAGTATGTTTTTGGCCTCACATATGATCTGATTTGATGTGGCCTTTATTGTCCTTAAGACACAGCTATCCATCCCATAATAGTTCTAGAATAAAACCTACAACATCAGAGTACCAGAGGAAGTCAAAAAATATTCTGTTGTCACCTAACACTTAACTGAATTTTATGCTGGGGTTTTTTGGGTGGAAAAAAATGAACAATAGCATTTTCTGTCCTGAAATCAAACAAGGATTAAACTAGCATGGTTTCTGACATGTGCAAAGTAGTGTTCTCATCTTGGTACTTTTTGATTCTATTAAAATGCACTAAGTAACTTCGGTAAACAGAAAATACTAAAGTCAGTGATGCAATAAATGCAAATTGAAGACTGGTTAAGTATAGTTTTAATTTATGAAGAAAAATGCATCCAGTAGAAGGATATATTGTAAGTACTTTTTAATAAAGATTATGAACATTCCTGACAATCTTTTTTTCTGGCATTCTTGTTCTCTCATGTTGATTGGTTTTTATCAATCTGTTCCTGTATACCTGTTCCACATATTATTTTCAAAGATATGACTCTTAATTCCTATGTGAATTTCTGATCCTTGTAAGAGACTAGGAACCCTCATGCAACAATTTAGTAGGACAGACTTTGGTAATAACAGGAAACTCAGATGGGTTGCAGAGCTTGGTGGGTTTCTTGGTTTTCCTCCCACTGTACAATGGTGGGAATAATATGCTGAATGTTGATCTGACGTATATCAGCAAATAATACTTCCAGAAAACAAATCCTGGATTTTTTTCCTGCCTTTAATTTCCTTAAGACATAAACAGACTTTTCAACACCTGTTCAGGGTAGTGACAACATATAAAGAGACAATAGTCCAAGGTTTTCAACTTAAATAACACTGGTGATGGTTCCAATCCAGAGGTTATCCAAGGAAAGATAGGAAAGGGTCAGAAGTTTCACAAAAGTTAAAATCTTTCCTCAACTCAATTCTCTAGCATTTCTACCTTAGAACTTGGCTCTAAATTCCTATTTGCTGCTCAGTGAGAGGAATTCAAAACAGAAGATGTTCCTTCTGTCATGCATATAAATAAAAATACTGGTAAAATGTTGAATTACTTTTGGAATTACCCTCCAAGAAGAGATTGTAGGTGAGGAACTTATACGAAAAACAACTGACCATTTTCTGTGCAACATCTATTTGACTTCACTGAGCTTTGGTAGTTCTATATTCAAGAAGACAATCCCAGGATAAGGACAAGGTGAAGATCAATATTAAAGTGAGACCATAGAATGAGGATTTTTAAATTTTATTCATTTATTTTCTTGGGGCTTGCACAGCTGGCATAATTTTTTTTTATTATTTTTTTTTTTTAGCTAGATCAAAATCTTAAGATATTACTGAAGTAATTATAGGACCAGAATCTCAAATTAGAACTTCAGTTTAAATGAATAAGACAGCTAGCTATGGAGGTCTTTGAAAACACACACTGCCAAATTAGTGTTATTGTATTCACACTCTTTATTTTTAAAATTAGCAAATTCATCATTTGATCTCAGAGCCTATTGCTACAAGAAATGTTCTTTTCTAGTTTAGCCACAGCTAACATGCATTTTATTCTTTTTGTGTCTCTTTTATCACTTCAGTGTGCTCTTCCATGTGTTACAAAGTACAGATGGTGAAATGCTTTAGGTAATGCAACATCATCAGTTAATTCTTTTGTGAACTATGGTGCCAGCTAATTCCCATTTTTCAATTTCTGGTGTGCCCTGGGCAATCACTTTCTTTTTTTTGTTGTTGTGGGGTTTTTGGTTGGTTGGTTGGTTTTGTTTTGTTTTGGGTTTTTGGTTTTGTTTTTTGTTTAATTATTATGCCTGAGACAAAGAATGGCTGTTTAAGAGCAAAAGTCAAAGGGATTGAGTCAAATTGCTCTTTCACAGACATCTGTGCACTTAATTGGCACCACTGATACTAAAGAGATTAATGAGGGAAAAATTTAACCATTGTTTTACACAGTGATAAGGTAGAAGAGTAGATGCCCCAAATATGTGCTCAAATGTACTTCATGGGAATTATAGTATAAAGAAAATAGGGAAGGAAGCAATGAGTTACAGAGAGGCAAATGATATTAGTAGGGGTGACAGATGGAGGAAATTTAGGTACATGGTGTTGCAGTACATATTCTAAAGTAGTCTTTTGGCCCAAGACTAATTATTTGAAGAATGGGGGAAGAAAATGAGGAGCGAAGTGCTCACCTCAGTTAATCTCAGCACTGGTGAAATAACCCAATTAGAATAAAACAGAAAGATTACTGAAACACACATGCAAGTCCTGATATTGGGATGCATTCATATACTGTATTTTCAAAATGGTAGCTTGATTATGAAATGGGAGATTCTATGCATTTCAAAGGCATAGCCATACAGAAGTTGAGCTTTTTCATAATGTACAGCATCATTATTTGCTGTCTTTTGCTACTAAATGTGGTGGTCAGTGGGTGGTATTGAGTCAGGGCATTTCTCCCAGTGCTGCTTAGGTCAATCCAACAGCTTGCTCCTACTGAGATGTGTTTCTTCCATTTGCACCCACACAGATACATATAACAACACAGACTTTCTTCTATTCCTTACCCTGTACCATCTCTGAAGTTTGTTAGATTCCCTATCTGAGCAGACTGATCTTATTAATTGAGTGATATATATATATATAGATATCTATAAATAATTTTTTTTAATGAATTGGGAGATTGAATCAGTACACAGAAGAGGCCTCTCAGTGCACAGAGATGTCACAAAAGAACTAAGCACTTGGTGTGAACAGAAGACTATGTGACATTTCTCATTTGAAGTAGTGATCAGTTCAAGACATCACTGGTTACATGGCTCTCACTGGCCACTGGCTGCCATCTACATCCTTCTATTAGTACAAATTTTCATTTGTTTGTCTCTTAAACTTCTTTTACAAAGCTTAAAAATCAAGCACCTTTTTGACTAATTTCTCTTCTAATTGGAGTAATTAAACTGCTTGGACAATATGGGAGATACTGTTAGGAAATACGATTAATAGGAAGAGTCTCACACCCTACAACCACAACTGGGTAAAAGGAAGCTAAGTTCTGTCATACTTATAGGCTGTACCTCTTTGCTTTGGAGTTTAAAAGGCAGTCTGGGAATTCCTACATTCTTTAGAAAAAGTACTGCTAACAATCTCCAGTTGTAGATAGAAAAACATTTTTTCTCTTCCTCTTTTGGTGTTTTTGCTGAGAGAGATGTCACACGAATACACTTTGAATCTATACAGAATTTAAATGAGCTGCTGTGATCTTCCCTAACATCCTATAACTGCAGCATTGTTGGTCTCCCTGTCAAATTCCTGTAAACACTCCTACATATTAACAGCTACTGTACCCTGCAACGTTGCTGCATATTTGAAGTAGCATCCATGCAAAGACCTTGGTAAACCAGAGGAAAAAAAGAAAAAAGGGGGGAAAGAGGGAAGTATGTAGACAAGGCATGATAACATTGAGTGTACTGTGTGAAACCTCGTAAGACTTAAATTATTCCAAGACCTTGCCCCAGTATTTCCAGAGGAGACCTCATTCCCCTACTTCTAGGTGAAATGACACACAGGTTAGTCTGGCACCTATAGCAACCAGTTCTCCTGAATGTCAATATTGGATATGCATCAGATTTACAGTAGTCATCACACTACAGTAATTGGTAATATAAGAGCAAATGACAAGATGTGTCATTCATGGTTTATGAACCTGTGAAACAGTCTACTCCAGTATGTTGGTATGAACCTACATTATATGTTTCTCTTCTTTTTATGGTAGGAGAAATGTGTCCAAAAATATTTTTAATGAACACTACTTATTTTCATACCTCTTGCAAGAAACATTTTTATGTTAATGAAACAGAATGGTTTTACAAAACATGAAATTCAAATGATTATGAACCTTACTCTGGCAAAGCAACAGCTCCCATATGATTGTTCATACTCCAAAGTTCATATTCCCACTTCAGCAAAAACACACTTGAGGCAGTTCAGGTTACTACTTTATGTAAGTCTTTTGATAAATGGAGATCTAACACTAAGACTGCAATTTCAATAGATACCATGTGGGAATCTAACAGCTTGTTGATGCTGCATCTCTCTGTCTCTCACTTTGAGACATTCCCACTACTTACTAGACTTCTTTGTTAGCTGATCAAACCCATAACTAAGCAGAAAACAAATACAGAAAAAGAAAGATGGTTTCCTGCATGATAAATAGGATGAAACAATTCATTATACAATGAAGGAGAAGGAAACAAATTAGAACAGGAGAGACAGAAAAAAAGGAAAGGAGAAGTAAAATTTCTTATTTCTTGATAATAGTGAAATACTGCAGTGCTAAAGATAAGACTGTTCATGTCTTATCAATAAATTATTTACAGTTAACTCCAAAAAACTGTAGTGCTAAATAATATATCAATACAGTATTATGGTGCAGTAGGACACTGTTTAAAAGAGAAAAGAAAAAAAAAAAAAAGAAAAAAGAAAAAAATGGTTTTCCAAAACAACAGAGTACTACTCACACTTAATAGCCCAGAAGAGGAAAATAGCTAGTCTTGTTAGTTATTGCTTGTTGTGAGGGTGTTTTTTTAAGCAATTATTATAGTTATTTCTACAGAGACTCGTGCATTAAAATTCATACCTATGGTTTTAAAGAAAAGAAGATGAAATGTAAATTAAGTGTGCATAGTTGTGGTTAGTGAGGTCTCTGACTGTTTGTAGCTTTGAGATGGAAGAAAAAAGCTCACAATATTGGCCACATTTCAGAATAGAATTGACAAAGTTTGAAAGATAGTCAGCACTAAAAGTGCTTATCATTGTAATTTCTAAAAACAGCTACGATATAAACATTTTCCGCACTGTTTATTGTTATTTTTTAAACTGGCATGTTAGCCATTGCAGCTTTGTGGACTATTTGTATCTATGTGAATCAATGCAAAGGAACACTCAACATTTTGTACTTTCACAAGCCCAAGCACACAGTGATAATACTTATTTACCAGGAAAACTGGCAGATCCCCTCCCACTAGAAGCCTCCCTTCCTCTGTCCAAATGTCCTCTCCATGGCCCTTTACCTCCCAGGAGATCTCTGAAACTGGCAAAGGGGAACACTGATTATTCAGAAGGCAAGGACTCTGAAGAGGTTTAGGATAATAAATTTACAGAAAGTAGTCCAAAACCCAATAGTGTTCAGATTCTAAATCCTCTATCAAAATAAGTTCACCAGGTTCTGCAGGGCACAGGAGCATGTATGATTGGGTCATTAGGGGATAGAGGCAGATACAGACACTGTGGGACAGGGATGAGGACACAAGGGAGAACAGATTTTACATTAACTTTTTACTTCTTGCCAAGAGTTTTTGATAAGTTCTCTGTTAAGTACAGTCATATGACTGAAAGTGCTGGCCTCCACAGGGCCTTTCTTAAGAAAAAGATTATGAAGAATCTAATTAGTGAGGAGAGGGGAAAGAAATATCAATTTTACATTACCTGCTACTAAATAATTTACTTACTATTTTATCCGGCAGCAAATAAAAAGCCATTTAGCAAAGTACTTGAGATACCTACAGGGAAACTCATGATTCTCATATTTTTTTTTAGTTAAACACGCTCTCGTAAATTCTCCATTTTTTCACCAGACAACCATCTATTTCACTGAACATTTAAATGTTCAGTAATATTTGTGTTCACAACAAATATTACTATTCATACATGTTTCCAAAGATGAATTACAGATTGCAATAAAATAATTCTGAAATTACAATTGCAAATCATTGTATTGCACATAACCCCACACAGTTATTTTGAATCTCTTCATCTACTGCCCACTTCTTTTATTATTTTCTGTTCAAATGTCCAGACTAGTTTATCAGCAAAAGTTCTTAGAGAAACATGACATGTACTCCTTAGTACTGGTCATAAATTAAAAATGTAAAGTAATAATTTTTCAGGTTTTATTGTCTGCTTCTATTTAATGGGTGACCTGAGTTTAATTCTTTGGTTATTTCATATGTGATTGAATGGGTTAGTGAGACATGACCACGAAAGCAAAATTATTTGATTATTTTTATTTCAATATCACTATTGTGTTTTATTACTTTAAAATCTTCTGAGCATTAAGTCCCATTTAACAGTGCATATTGCTTACCTTGATTAAAAATTGCTTTAGGCAAGAAGGTACAGACTGTATTAGCCAGTACTCCTTGCCTAATGTATTCCCTACCAATGAGCCTAGACAGTTTCTTATAAAGACATATTTCTGTCTTTCAGTTATGTTCTAGAGTTGATGCTGACCAACAGAGGGCAAGTCTTCTGTTGAAACAGAAAGAAGGACCATGTTTTTAGTTTCTGGAAGTTTCTTATGATCACAGGGCAGAGGTTACTGTGGTGGCACACTGTTTTACAAAGCAGTTGTCATTCAGCTAAGAAAGTCTGACTGTGCTCTTAACTTCTGCAAAATTTTCGGAGGCCTTGTTTCTGATTCATGGAAATCTTAATCATGTAAAAAGTAAAGATTAATTGCTCCTATTATTTATTTCAGCTTTTTTAAAAGATTAGCAAAGACAGAGTTGCATAATGTCATTTTGCAATTGGTAAATGTAAGCACAGAGAAGATACATTTTAAATATTTGCACTTAGTCAGCCTAATATATTAGCACTGTTAGAAGATGATGGTCTCTAACATTCTCATCACAACAGCAATAAACTAACAGGCTGGCCTTAATTAACTCAGTGTCCATTGGAAGATACACATTTCAGATAAATCCTTGTGTCACAAGCATAGAGTTCTACAAGAACAGAAGTAATATTAAATTATATAATTTTCGGAAGCTAGTGGCATGGAAATTTCAACTTGCTGTTGCTTCTGTTCATCTATTTGTTAATATTTTTCCATGCCATTCTTCAGGAGAATGTCTGTAATGAGAAAAATATATGAGATAATGTGTTTTTTATCATCATTATGTTAAAAGCAGCAAAGGAATTGTTGCATCTGAGATTTCTCTGCTTCCTCCATCATTGTAAATGGCCATACCATTTTAATTACAGTATAGCCAATAGGCTATACTTGACATCCAAAGTAAATGCAACTCTGAAATTCATGAAATAAAGATTTAGGATTTCCTTTGCAAGTTTAATCTACTCGCTAGATATATGCATTGGAATATAGTTTTAGAATATTTAAGGTCACTGTTTTGTCCCTAGGATACAGGCCTTAGCAAATAAGTAGTTATTTGACTTGGGTTTTTTTCAGTGCTGCATTCACTGTTATTCCTAACTCCCTCTCAGTTCTTTTGTCTTACTCTTTGCCACTGGTATGTCTTGTCTCTGTCTCTACTCTCACCAATTGCTTGTTCCATCACCCTTCTTCCACATAAACCATACTGACAGTGACCTTAATCTCCTATTAATCTGTCAAGTACATATCCCAAGCTGCATTTTCCATCTGCCAATGCAGTCTGCCATTCCAGTTGTTCCCCGAAGTCTGAGAGTTGTTCGTTCTCCACCTGAATCAGGACTTTGCCTCACCATGTTGCACTAAAGAGCAAATTTCTGAATTGGTTGAGGTGCCTTGTCATTTTAAAGCCCCACAAAGAGGCAAGGTATGTTAATGCATCACCGGAGTGAATCAACATTAATACACGCCTCTTTAGCCAGAGCTGCAGAATGGCTGTACAAGTCATATGCAATCCCTGAAGGATTCGGGGAATGTACGTGAATGGCAAGTCATGGTCAGGTCATGTCAGCCCAAGGTAAAACATGTTTACTGTGATTGGGATGCTTAGAGGAGGTATGGCTGAGTCCTAAGAAGTATCTAGTAAGTGTATGCGAGCAAGTCCTTTTAAAAAACTTGTGTTTGGTGGGTTTTATGTTTTGTTTTCTTTTTAAACAGGAACAGCAAAAAGATTTCTAATACCACAACTAAAGCCATTGCAACATCTAAACATTTTTCTAAGTTATATGTTAACTAGGCTATTATGTAACATTAAAGTATCTATTCAGTTTTGATTTAGGAGACAGATTCTTGGGTGCTGATTCAGCCTTGGTCTATGTTTATGAGATCATATAGACATTCATTATGAGTTTGCAAAATATCAAATTTTGCAAAATTGTTAGTGTTCTTCAAGAAGATAGCAGAACTAACCTTTGCAGTTGCTGGTTGTTTATCAGAAGAAGTAGTCCCATTTCCTTCACTCTGTTATACTTGCTGAGCCATCTTCCTGCCTACCTTGTACTGTTTGTGATAGTCATCTCCTGCAGTCCCTTGGCAGGCCAGAAAACCTGAGAAAATCACCCCCATTTTTAGGCAGGACATGGTCTAGTGAAATCCTACGTTGATTCGGTCAGCAAACTTCATCTGCATTTACATGGATGAACCTGTGTATATGCAGGTTTAGTCAGACTATGATCAAACAAAATGCCTTAACTCATTATATGCTATGTAGAACCTGACAGAAAGTTTGTTTTGATGGAATTGCTTTCTGCATTTTCAGAACTGGTTTAAGTGATCTCTTAAAATGGTAAACCATTACAGCTGTGGAAGCAGCAGCCCTCTTTAAGCAGATAGGATTCTTCTGCCCTAGAAGGGGGTTTCCCCTAAGGAAATTTTTGCAGAATTTCTTCTTCTCAAATATTTTACTTTGGGTTGCAAAGCGGAGAAAGGTATGCCCTTATTGGAGTTTCTGTATAAGGAGGAATTCATAAATCTTGACATCAAATAGAGCAGAGGAAAATGGCTTTTTATTGCTAGGGGATCTTGTTCAAAGTTGGGAAAAGACAAAAACTCTGAAAGATGAGGAATCGTGACCTAATCTTGCAGTGTGAGGAGAATTTTTATTCAATGTTTTTTAAGCTAGTACTTGGTTTCATTAACATCTGTTGGTTTGAAAATCTAGACAGATCCCTGGGATCTGAGAAATTTTTTTTGAAAGAAGATTTAAATTTTTGCTGATGTTGTCATCTCAGTAGTTTGCATTGGTATGCTAGTTGAAGTACAAAGGTTACAATTCCATTTCTACTGTAAAAATAACAAAACTCTATGCATAAGCAAAAGATAGCCTTCTAAAAAAAAATAAATTAAAAAAAAAAAAAACAACAACCCAAACAAAACTAAGCAATCTTTTAGAATTCCTGAATTTGCAAAATCTACGTACTCTGTTGCATAATACCTTTAACTTCTAGATAAGAATAAGAGAGGTCAGATGTTTATTTCCCAAAGAATATCTCCCGGTACCTTGTCATCATGATACACCTGTCAGGGTCAACAGTATACAGCTCTCTCTGTGCCAGAGGTAACTTTTTTATTACCTAATAAAACTAGATTAGCTAAGAAAAATTATTGCAATACAATATCTATTATATAGAAATTCTTAACAGATAACACCTGTTTACATAGGCAATGCTCTAATCGTAGAGCCCTGTCCAGTATTTAAAAGCCAATGGACACAAACAACAAGATAAAAAGTTTAACGTAATCAATAGTAAGTAACTGAATTTGCATTCCAAGGCTATAAAGCTTACCTTTGAACCAACTTATACAACAGCAAGTGACAAAAAGAAAGACCAGAAAATCACCCACTCAGCAGCAAGTAATTCAGATCTTATAACAAATCTAGCATAGACTCTCCTGGCCTTCTCCTTTGGAAAGTTTACAGAGGACATTGGTAGACATTTGTAAGGATTGACAGTGATAACAAGAGGTACAACAAAACAAAACAAAACACGTAATTGATTGCAATCTGCCACTTTTCAGGAAGGAGTGGTATTTGCCATGGAGAAGTGGCCTCGGCTACCCTACTTGGTTATCTGTCACAGAGACGTCTAGCAATTCAGTTAGTCGCAGCATGAGGGAGCAAGGTGGCAGATGAAGATCAAACCAGCGATGATTTGAGTTAATTCCCTTTATCTCTTCTGTGAATATCACCAACTCCAAATATAAAAGGAGAAGTATGAGAAAGGTTTCCTTTGTGTTGAAGGATTAAGAGACTTTTTTGGCTGGAGGACTGGATTATTCAAGGTTTTTTAGAATACTCTAAAAGCTTATGGGCAAAGCCAGCATGCAGAGTCCCTACCTAACCATATAGTTGTTACAGGAGAAAATCAGGACACCAAGTGTGCCTGTAGAATATACTGACCCTGACCAGCCTCACCCAGGACACACATACACTGCTCATGAATCCAGGGTCTCCATTTCACCTCAGCCCTAGATACTCAGCTATATTGCCATATACTGGTCTCCAGACTAATCAGGTCCTGCTGCCTGGATAGAACTCAAACTTACCTGGTAGCCAGCTTTTCTTCTGGATGGGTCTCTTAGTTGTCCACTGCCTTTAGCCCTGTCTGCTGAATGGACTTCAGATTCAAGATAAAACATAGTCTATAGACCCATGTCTGGTCTCATCTGGTTTTGCTCCTGACTGAAGGTTCTGAATCAGCCTTGTTCATCTTTTGCCTGGGACTGTCAATGAAACCTACTACCACCACCTGTGAGAAATGGGTGTGGGGGTTCGTTGTGACAGGTTATTAAAGTTAAAGATGAAGTTATGTATTAATTGTTAAGGGGGGTTTGTGTTAATGGTTTAATTTTCTGGAAGGGTTTTTCCCCGGGGACAGGCCAGGCGGAATGGACGGGAAGACTGTAAGACAACAGCCNNCAGTTTTGGCCAATAAACCTTTTGCTTTGCTGATTTTAACATCCGTGCTCTAAAAATTCTTAAACTGAGATTTTTCTAACACACCTGGCTCTTATTGCTACCACTAGACCCTGTGGGACTATGTCCTAGAGTCACCTTCCATTCCTGGAACACCTGGTTCGAGTGAACAGCAGGACCTTGATGCTTACTGTTAGAGGAAATGAAGAAATTACACTAACACCTAGTACCATAAAAACCTTCAGATACTTGCTTTTTTTCAGCCATTTGCTCACATAACACGTGAAGTTGGATGGGCTTTGCTATAAGGTTAATATTCAGGGATACTTAAATGTAAACCCAATGTGTATCACCAGTCTGGAGAAGTCTCTGTTGACTGAAAAGAAAAAAAAAAAAAAAAGGAAAATAACCTTCTTTTAAAAAAAAAGCAAAGTAAAGAATATCCAGGGAATTACAGGCCAGTCAGTTCCATCTCAGTGCCCACCAAGATCACAAAGCAGATCCTCCTGGAAACTATGCTAGAGCACATGAAAAACAAGAAGGTGATTTGTGACAGCCAACATGTCTTCACTAAGGGCAAATTCTGCCTGACAAATTTGTTGGCCTTCTATGATGGGGCTAAAGTGATGGTAGATGAGGGAAGAGCAACTGGACTTGTTCAAAACTTTTTGACAGTGTCCTGCCCAACATCCTTGTCTCTTACACTGGAGGGACATGATTTGATGAATGGACCACTTGATGAATAAGGAATTGGCTGGATGGTCACACTCAAAGAGTTGTGGTCAACTGTGTGAGGTCTAAGCAGAGATTAGTAATGATGACACTAAGCTGTGTGGTGTGGTCAACACACTGGAGGGAAGGGATGCCATCCAGAGAGACATGGGCAGGCTGGAGAGGTAGACCTATGTGAACCTCAGGAAATTCGACAAGGTCCTGCACCTGGATCAGGGAAATCCAAAACACAAGTACAGGCTGAGTAGAAAATGAATGGATGGATTGAGAGCAGCCCCAAGGAGAAGGACTTGGGAATGTTGGTGGACAAGGAGCTGCATTGTTCTTTGTGTTACACAGTGATAGTTCTTTTAAAATCTTACTTGAAGCAAAGAATCATGTTGCAGATTAAACATACACGGGAGAAAAAAAAATCTATGACAAAGATGTCTCAAAAGGCATCAATCTTTACAGTACAAACCCATAAGCAGGAACAACCATAGAGAAGGTAATTTAAAGAACTAAAATCCTTCTTTGTGTTGAAGGATTTCTACACAACAAATCTTTCATTAGGACAGAAGTCAGCATATGTTGGAGTAAGTCTGTACTGATACTTGCAAGTTTTGTTTTACTTGTTGCAATGTCTTTAACATTATGAGTGCTTTTCATTACTCTACGGAGTATTAGATTGTAATAGAATTGTAATATGACGACTTCTGAATAGTAAGCTGTTATATTCATTACACTAACAGTATACATGGGTTCAGAGGTCAGATGAATAAATTTTGGGAAAAAAACACATTAAGGATTACTGAATGCAGAAATCCCAGGATGATAACTAATGGTAGAAGTACCACAGATTGGTATCAGTACACCTTTTTGTCCTAGTCTTGTGTTCCTTCTTAGGTAGCTGTAGCTGGCCAGTGTCAGAAATTGGTTGTTATTACTATAGATAACACTGTAATCTGACCCAGTCTCTATGTTCTATGATACAGTGCTGCAGAGGCATATCAGCTGGTGTGGACTTCCAGCTGTGGGTTATAGAAAGGAGCTGAAGTGAATCTTAAAAGAATACAATACAATTTTCTTATTGTGATAGTTTATGATTTACAAAGAGCACAGAATGATGGTTCTGGCACCACCCATAAACCTGCAGTATTAGAACTGCAACGGAGTTTTTAACTGACTGTGATGGCTTATTTTGAGTGAAATATCATCCTAATACTACCTGTCAGAGAAAAGCAATAATTTTTTAGGTACACTTATTAGACACATTCTGCATGAATATTTGGACAAAATCTGCAAATTGTTTCAAAAAGCTTTGGAATTGCTTTAAAAATAAATTCATTTAGGTACAAATTCATAACAAGAATTAATTTGTTATTATTGTGGGTTTAATGTCTTTTCCTAATGTTTCTATTTCACTCTTTTTATGTTATCTCAAGTTAAAAGTCATAACAGAGTTTTAACTTCCTTCATGTTACTATCATATTTATAAAGAAGCAATATATACAAATAGAGGACAAAAGCAAAACATAATTATATTTTAATAGCAGTCTATTAAAGTTGGTATTGAATTTATATCACAAACCCTTGCAACAAACAACTTTGCAGTTTGAAGTGAGCATCTCAGGTTAGTGTATTTATTTGGGGCTCTCTCATTCTGAAAGCAAGGACTTATGTCATTACTCCAAATACACATTGGTATAAGTTGAGAGTGCCTATTCCAGCATAATGGAGTAGTTAGGGTAACTCAGCTTATATCAGAGAAATAATTCCCTGTTTACTACAGAAGTAGAGATCTTGCTTGAGTCAGTGATCTTAGGTGCAAAGGAAATTTATGTTTGGAAGTAGTGATCAGTTATCTCACTGAATTCAGCAGACAGACAGTACATCTGTGACACAATTAAGATTAAATCAACATACATCTTGGAAATATTTTTTTTCTTTCATTGCTACTCTGTTTAAACATCGGTGCAAATACATGTCCTCAACGCAGCTACACTTTATAATTAAAGGTACTACTTGGCAACTATGCTGATATCCTCAGAGACAGAACTGAAGGAAGAGGGGGAAAGTGGGTACCAGTTACCTCTTCGTTCCCCGAGACTAACACCCCCAGAAGTAAAAAACTTCACACAGACACACACACACACAGAGCCACGCAGCAGTACCAGCTGCGTATAATGACAAGCTGCTTCTCCTCAAGCCCGCCACTCAAAAGGAAGTTCCTGCTCTGATGCAGAAACACAGACACCCCTTTCTCCTATTTGAGCAAGGCTTTTGTGGACAAAAGCGCTCTTTCCCGCGCGCGTGTCCGCCGTGGGGCAGGGGCGGTGCGGCCGCGGCGCAGGGATGCCGGGCGCNACCTGCAGGCGGCAGCGGCGGCGGGGCAGCGGCGTTGGGGCGGCGGGGAGGCGGCGCGGTGCATCGAGCAGCTCCTGCCGCGGCACGATGACTTCTCCCAGCGGCACATCGGGCCGCGGGAGCGGGAGAAGCAGGAGATGCTGCGGGCCGTCGGGGTGCAGGTAGGCGCCGTGCGGGGCGGGGGGCGGCGCGGCCGGGGCGCTCCCGCTGCGGTCCCGGAGTGGACGGTGCCGGCCCGCGGGGGCTGACGGCGGCGTGCGGTCTCCTCTTTGCAGAGCGTCGAGGAGCTGATGGACAAAACCATCCCGGCCAGCATCCGCCTGCGGAGGCCGTTGAGGATGGATGACCACGTCTGTAAGTGAGCGCATGGCCTGGGGGGCTCCCGGAGCTCCCCTCACATTCCCGCGGCCCCTTCCGGAGGCCGAGGGTGAGGGCTTCGGGTGCACACCCCCTTCCCTCCCCCTCAGTGTCCCCGCTAAAACATGTAGGCAGCAGATCTTGCCGATGAAGTAAACTGCAGGATAAGTCTTAAATAAGCGTAGCAGCACCATCACCAATACTTGAGTTTTCGCCGACCAACTCGGTAGTGTAGTTCGGCAGCTGCATTTTTTGCTCTGCTGTTGGAAATCAGTAGGAGAACGCATGAAGCAGACAGAGATTGCCTGAAAACCCATTTTGGAGTTCCGGTGCTAGTGTCTTCACTTTATCCCAAGAGTCTGACACAGAGGAAAAAGTGTGGTTGAAAGTCGTCCCATAGTGTGAACTGTAGCTTCAAATGGGCCGCTATCTTTTGTTGGTTCTTCTGTGTCTGCGGGATTTCTTTGTTATTCCCTCCTCCTCCACCTAATAGTAACCTGCATATTTTAATAATGTTAAAAATCCGTGTCTCCACATTATGGATGAACAGTAGACTAGCAGCAAGCATTTTGAATCTCTCTCATTGAGGGTTATGGGTAAACTGCAGGAATACGAAGCATTTGATCCAGCAGTTGTAACACTATAATAATTCAGCAGATTGCTGTAGAAAAGTTAATATGATTTTATGAAGTTTTAGATACTAACATTTTTAAAAGTTAAAAAGCACAGCACAGAATTTCTACCTGCATAACTGCAGTCTTGAGTGAGATCTGTGAACATCATGCTGGAAATCCTGTAAGTGAAAGAAATGCTCAAAAATCCCCCTTGCTAAACAATTGCACTTCAACTAACAAAGCTCAGTGGCCATTCAGATAGGGAAGTCAAATACATCAGTATTAAGTTCATTTTGTGTGTAAATCCTTTGCCTGATTTGTAAAAAACTTGATCCCTCTAGCTTGCATTTTTTCATTGCTCATCTCTGTGCTGTAATTTGAGTGTAAACTTCAGGCCTACAGCTCCGGTGAGGTTCCCGGCCAGTTCAATCTGGTTACTCAGAGATGACATCACACTCGAGAGGCAGTTCCACAATGAACAGCCAGGAATAGTAGACCCTGAAAAGGCAGATTATAGCCAGGAGGGATTCAACAGGGACCGAAAGGTTCTACCTCTAAAATGTTTTATTAGTACAGTGGCATTTTATTTTTTCATACCTTACCATCTTACTGAAATGCAAAGAGAATGGTTAAAAAGTGGAATTTCATCACCTTCTTCTGCCTTTATAACTGCTGAAATTATTGTTTGGCATATTTTCCTATGACTAATATATTTCAATCAAGGTATCCTCTGACTAACAAGTGATTTTCACTGGCCTTCAAATTAAAGAACTTTTTAGGTTATATTTTTTGGTCTATAGGAGGGGTTAAATGCAGTTAGTCACTAATAATTATGACTTAAAAACCTTTGTGTTTGTTTTTTGGGCGGGCTTATTTTTTTTTTAGTATTAATTACCATGATATCCATATGAAATTGTACATCACCAAAATACACATAAAAGTGATGTGCATTAAAACAGTTATGCACTACTGAAAACTAAACTAGGGATGTCAGCCTAAGTCAGAATCTTGATGCAGTGCTCTAATGCCAATTTGCTTAACAGTTTTAAAGTGGATGTTTGTAGGTAGCTGTGTATTAGTTGCTGTTGTGCTGTATACAAGTTTCACTGTGCAACAGGATCTCATTAAATAACAGTGTATTTAGTTCACTGGCATTTTGCTCCACTTGCTATGCTGTTCTTGTCCCCTTAGAGTAAGCTTTGAAAGAATGTGACCGTGATGCTGAGTCTCACACTGCACAGCATGCAACAGAGAATTTTCAAAAGAGATGCTTGCATGAGCTACAGAAAACTGTTTTCAGCACACTACTGCTTTTTCATTCTGCAGCCCTTGTGCTGAACTGTCTTTTGTAATTTAACGTGTAGCTGTTTATCACTGGTTTTCCACTGCATTGGTAGCAGAAAACTCCAGAGCTTGTAAAAGAAAAGTTAAAAACCTCAGCTTAAAGTTGTGCAATGTCACGATGGACACCTTGTACCCAGGCCACTGTAGTCTGCGTGGAACTTGCTTCCTCGTTCATGTACCGTTAGAGAGACCACTGTCCAATCACTTGGGTGGGGGTTTCTAAATGAGTATGGTGCATCATTATTTGTCTATCATATACCTTGTATTAAAGGGAAATAGCAAAATTAGCAAAGTGTCATAAAAGCTGGGTTCTAATTTAAACATCTCTTTTTATTTGTATGAAGGCAATTTTGCTCCCACTGTCCCATATTTCACACATAAAATAGAGAACGGGACAAAGCAATGCAAAATGTGTCACTCAATAACCTTCAGCGTTTATAAAATTTCTAATGCAGCAATTGCTAGTGGTGTAAATATACATTTCCACTGGCCTGTATAAATTGAGTAGCTGAACAAATTGGCCGTGCTGGAGCTACTCCTTTGTACTAACAAACACAGCTAGGCTTATGCTGATGTCTCATTGAAGTCAGTACTTAGAGATAGAATTAGATGTGCAAATCAAAAAAATCACACACACTGTGAAAAAGGACATCTGGGTGAGTATCATAGGTCTCTGCAATTACACACTGGGTTTTCGGAAAACTTGTATAGCTTTTGATCTCTTCTCAGGTGTGTACATTTGATGTATATACACGCCTTCAAATTTTGATCAGATGTGTTAATAGGAAAGATAGTATTACCGATCCTTCCACTGGTAGTATAACGTAAAAAATTGTCTAAAAGATTGAAAATCAGTCGACTGGATGTATGCAATAGCAGTAAAAAAAGAAAAGAAAGGAAAAAGACGCTCCTGTGGATTCAGCTTATGTTAAAGAGCTCTTTTAGATTGCATTGCGTGGTCCACACTGCTGATGAATAAAATATCTGATTATAGTAGAAGAAGCACAATCTTTTTGTACCTGTATTGTCTTTACTAGATATTTTAACACAGACCTACACTTCAGTGGCAGAAGCAAGCATCATTACTTCCCTGAAGGATATAAAATACTGAAAGGGAAAACTGCTAACCTTAACTGGACATTTCCTGAGGGTAGGAAGGCTCTGCAGAGGGAGCTGATCAGGCTGGATCAATGGGCTGAGGCCAGTGGTGTGAGGTTCAATAAAGTGAAATGCTGGATCCTGCCCTTGGGTCACAAGAACCCTAGGCAGCGCTACAGGCTGGGGACAGAGTGGCAGGAAAGGACCTGTGGGTGCTGTTTGAGAGCAGCAGAACATGAGACAGCAGTGCCCAGGTGGGCAAGAAGTCTGGTGGCATCCTGGCCTGTACCAGCACTCGTGTGGCCAGCAGGACCAGGGAAGAGATCACCCCCTGTATTCAGCACATGAATCTTCTGTCTGATTCTGGGCCTCTCATTCCAAGAAGGACATTGAGGTGCCTGGAGCATGTTCAGAGAAGGACAACAAAGCTGGTGAAGGGTCTGGGGCACACGTCTTATGAGGAGCAACTGAGGAAGTTGGCATTGTTTAGCCTGAAGAAAGAGAGTTCAAAGGAGACTTCTACAACTACCTGAAAGGAGGTTCTAGCCAGATGGGGGCCAGTCTTTTCTCCCAGGTAACTAGTGACAGGATGAGAGGAAGTGGCCTCAAGTTGTGGCAGTGGACATTCAGACTGGACATCAGGAAGAATTTTTTTCACTGAAAGGGTTGTTAGGCATTGGAATGACCTGCCCAGGAAGGTGGAGTCACCATCCCCGGGATTGTTCAAGAAACAACTGGACATGGCACTTCATGATATGGTCTAGTTGACAAGGTAATGATCTGTCAAAGGTTGGACTCTGATCATGGAGGTCTTTTCTAATGTAAATAATTCTGTAATTCTGTGATTTGTTTGCTTATGTATGGAAGAGGATGCCATTCTGGTAAATGCTAAAGCTTTGTTGAATGCTATGTTAGAATTACTTTTGCAGTAATTATTAGTTCATTAATTATTTGTGTATTGACAGATTGTTTTCTTGTACTGACATGGTAAGTGATGAAGAAGAGAAGGGATGTAGGACATGCAAAGAGGTTTCTGAAATGAAATGCTTCCTTTGGTGCGTAATATGACAGAACCATCTATGTCCATTTTCTGACCAAAAAAGAGACATTTTAAAAATGTCTGCTGCCATCAGCCTGCTGACAGTAGTGTAAAACCACCTAAACATCCCTCCAGAAGCGAGTAAAGGTGAAACAGCACAATGTCTGATTTTCACTAACAGTAAATTGCAGTCCTGTACCTCAATTCTGTAAGAGAAGCTTTTTTTTATAGTTAGATTTTTCTGCTAATATAGTTAAGAGAAAAAAATGTAATTTTGGCATGTAAGTTGTGTTCAGTCAATATTTACAATAAGGCTAGACATACGTTTGATACTTAATTGTGGTCAGCTGGTATTACAGAGGTTTTTTCCCAGTGTTAGAGTAAGCTTTTCTTTAGTTAATGAGGGTGTTTTAGCACATACACAGTGATTGACCCATCTGAAGTAAAAGAACAGATTATCTTGTATGAGTAACGCTCTTTATTTTATCCCTACAAACCTACTCTCTTTATCTGTTGTGGTTATCCCTGCCATGCTGCCGTTGTCTGTCCATCTTTATGTAATGGATAAGCTTTGTGCTTTTCGGTTCAGGATTTGAATTTTAAAAAATCTTAATTAAAATGCATTTACTATCTCTGCCATCATATTCCCAGTTACATTCTCAAATTTTAGAATATATAAACATTAGTTTTTAAAATTTGTGTAAGAATACAGTTAGGTCTCTGTCTAAATGTTATTAGAAGAGCAATACTGCTCAGAAGCAGTTGTAATAAAGACTATTTGTATCTTCAAATTTAACTGATTTTTATGTAGTTGAATCTGTTTTAACTAGGATTTTATATTTAAGATGCCAGTTAAAAATTAATTCTGGGTAAGTTTATAATAATCTGCTAATGTCAGTCAAATCTGTAGTCACTTTGGATTCCTTGCTGCTGGAGTCCACACTGTATGCTTCGGA
This sequence comes from Formicarius rufipectus, assembly GCA_013399695.1. Classification (NCBI taxonomy): domain Eukaryota; kingdom Metazoa; phylum Chordata; class Aves; order Passeriformes; family Formicariidae; genus Formicarius; species Formicarius rufipectus. The sequence goes on along the minus strand of VXAU01004381.1, from coordinate 75,496 downwards.
TGTCTGTAGGAGTGGTAATTGGTATCCTGCAATGTTGCCACAGATAGTGCAGCAATCTGAATTACAGCTACTGGCACTTTGCTCCTCACACTTTGCTCCAGCAGGCCCTGGGCGTAGAACAGAGAAAGGCAAGTATCTTGCTGGCTCAGCCCATGCGTGCTTGCTGAACCTTGTGGCATCCTCAGATTGCTTCTGCTGCCCAGATGCTCGGCAAGTGCAGGTAGCCTGAGAGAAAGGAGGAAGAAGAGGCAGGGCAACAAGTGCTTTTGCCTTTCTGCCCATATCTTGTAGTTGCTGGTTGGACACAGCACCTGAAACAGGCACTTTCCTTGTGCTGTCCTATAGCATTATTATGTGTCTGATAGTGCTTTGGAACTGGTGTGCTATAATCTAATTGGTTTTTTTGGGGGTTCTGTTTTTCTTTTTTAACCAAGATTGAATTTATTAAAGCAAGAGAAATAAATGAACCCCCTTTTTCTTATATCAGCTGTTCTAAAGATTTTGATTCCTTGATCTCAGAAGTGAGACCCTTTTTTTTTCTTTTTGAAGATTGGACATAAAGTGAATAAAATGGTATTAGACAAAGTCACCTCACTTTTCTGCTGTAAAATTTAAGCTTGAATATAACTTGAACTGCTCCTTCCTTGTAGTTTTTCTTCTCTTTCTGTCTCTTTTTCTCTGGAACCATATTATTATTTTGGAGATATCTCAAAAGTTCAAGATGATTCTACTGAGCTACTCACGAAAACACTAGCAGAAAGAACAGTGTTATCATTTTGTGATCTGATAATTCACTCCTTCCTACTATTTTTGTGATATATTTTACCTTTGCTGCCTGTAGACATAGCAATCTGGAAGTGTTCTCACAGAACTACTGCTAGGACCCTCTGAATTTTCTCCAGTTATAAGATAGCAGTATTGCATGATCAAGACTTTATTCTGAGTACTGTCTTTGATTATAATTTCAAATGAGTTAATGAGGACAATAAAGATAACTGCAGTGTCTTAGCTGGCAGTTTTATTTTTTGCTGAACAAGGTTCTTAAAGAACTTTCATTGCACGCCTAATTAAAAGGATTCACGATAAGGGCATTTCAATCATTTTATCTTGAAAACTGGAAACAAATAGCTGAGTGTGATGGCCAGAGTCCAGTCATTATGTAAGTGTAGTAAATTTTTCTTTCTGTTTTATTTCCTGATTTTACACAATCCTTCTTAGTTTCACCCATTGGTGGGGAAAATGAAAAAGAAAAAGGAAATCAGTAACACAATCCAGAATCTATCAAAGCTGTATTTTTGAGCTGCCCTATATATTGAGATTTGTAGAAATACCAGTCTTCATATGTTTTAGTTTTAAAGAATGAATAAAGTATTTAGAATAATGCACCATTTCCACCACTTATGCTCCAACTTATATACTTTGTATAGAAGAAAAACTCTGTAATTTTCTGGGTTTGGTGACAGTCTTGTAGACCAAAATGGAAATGTAGCAATTTTGTTATGAAATTGATAATTAATTTTTAAGCATATATAAGATCACTCTTTGTGGCTTATATTCATCTACCTTTATATTAGCATTAGTTATTTATGAAGTGATCAGTAAAGAGTTAGACACCTTTCACAAATAACTATAGGAATACATTGATGAAGCCCAGGCTTGATGGATGGCAGATAAGGCTGCTGACAGAGACACGGGGTCCTGTTCAGGCTGGTGGGGGCCTGCATTGGTCTCCAGCCTCAGCCCCTGCCCACAGCAGGCTCACCTGTGGGCTCAGTCCAGGCTGCTCAGGGCTTCACGGAACATGAAACCCACAGGGATGGAGACCCAGCTCCTCTGCTGGCCTACCCTCATGGACCCAGCTCTCCTTATTTCCAGTGTGAGCTTCTTGCCTTGCTGCCTTACTCTGTAAAGAGCCTGGCTGCATCTGCTCCGTCTCCTCTTGTTGGTGCAGGGGGTACTGCTAAGGATGGTTCCATTGCCTTGATCTCCGTTCTTTGGACTCTAGCATTTGTGTTAATTTCTCTCACCCTTGCCTACATCAGTTTTATTTGAATTCAGAACCCTATCAGCATAAAGCACTGCATGAAATCTACGTGGACTTCGGTAAGCCAGCCTGTATAGATAGATTTGGGACTACTGAATTCCCCTACTCGGGAGTGCCGTTACTTATGGACTTCCTAAAGACATAATATGATGAAGTACTTCAAAGCAGTGTAAAGCATAGAGGAAGAAATCTTCATCTCAGATCTCTTTAAAGAGTCTTGCCAAATGTGGGAGATAATATTCGAGCTGTACTGCTGCCATTGCCTTCATAGGAGCAGGGGAAGTGAGGTGAAACAGGAGTGGAAGGAGTGTGCCCTCCAGCATTTCATCACCCTGTTTAAAATTAGTTGTGTAAGTGTCTTCACAGGTAGCTCATTAAAATGTAATAATTAAAAGTCTATTCAGTGTTAGAATCATTAGTGCAGATACTCTAGGTGGGATGTTGTTGTACTCTTAAGTATGATTACTACCTAAACTGCTTTCATTCTCACAGTGCTTTTAGTTTCGAGCCTTCAATGAGTTTGGAAGCAGTTTTATTTCACAGATCTCCAGCATAAGCTCAGTGGCTGCAGGTGGTAATTGTTCACTGCAGTTGCTGAGAAATGATGCTGGAAGAAACACCTGATTGGGTGAACAAAGGAAATGCTCTCTAGCCTATTGTACAGTATTTGTGGCATGTGTTTACTGCAGAAATTGCACTCAGTGCATTTTTGTGTATGACATTGAGCTAGTGAGCAAATTGCTGACTTCTGTATTCAACTGCATTTGGAGTTAAACAGAGAAATTCATTACCATTTTCAAGAAATCATTACTATTTGAGTTATGCATGAGTACAAGCATCCCTCTAAAACTGCAACCAAACTGTCTTTCATAAAACTTTTGGTTTGCAAGTGTTAGAGGGAGGTCTCTACAGTGTTAAAGCTCTCAAAATAAACAAACAAGTACGTCTGTGTGGTATGAACTGTGTGGGAGGAGTATTGGGGTGTGCAGTTTTTCACTACACTTTAGAAATTTTGCCTTGACATTGCTGAGTTCAAACCTAATAAACATATAACATGAATTTCCAGGAAAAAAAAATACACGTCACTGAAATTAACAAATCAGTCTTTATACATTAGATCTAATGGTAACACTGAGAAAAAGGCAGAGAAGAAATGAACTTTGACATGAGAAGTGAACATTGGTTAAAAAAAAACCCAAACTGTGAAAGGTGTAATGTAACTGTGGAAGAAATTAATTGAAACCTACAAGATTTTTGAAAAAAATAGTCTTTATAGGTGGAAAGCAATAGTAGTGATTTGAGAATAAATGAGTTTTGAAATCAGAGCTAAAGTTCTAATGTCCTTCTTAGTGACTGCACTAGATATTAATTCAAAACCTAGATAATCATTTGCCATCACATTCCAGAGAATCAACTGTTTTGACTTAGTCTGTCTTGCTAGTGTAACTTACAGAGAGGAAATAGGTTTTGAGACATCCAGGGCCCAAGCTTTTCTAATTTTTATGATCTGTAGCCTTACATTACAAAGTCTGTTTCCCCAGTTGATGTGCAGAATGATCAAAACTTGGTGTAACTGCTCTAAGACTGCAGACTCAGGTCAGAGTGCGGGGAGGTAGGAAAAAGATCTGCTCCCCTTACCTAGATCATTGGTGTAGAATTCTATCTGGTCTGTTGGGTTGGGCAGACCTATCTCTGTATGATCTTCGTTCTGCATCCTCAGCTACTAATATATTTTGTAGATAGTACTCTTTGGCAGATGTTGAGTGGCGTTATTTGTTGACTGGTAGGAGTCAGTTGACTCAGTGTGATTTTTGAACAGCCTTCAGGACACTGAGAAGTATGTTGGAGCAAGACCAAAGAGTAAACTATGGCTGGGGGGGAAGGGTGAAGTGCAAATGCTTTTCTTCTGACCACTTTTCTGTTGTAATCTCTTCAAACTAGATTGACAGACTCATTTAAAACTTAATCTCATATGGAATGCCTTAAGCTAGAAATACTCTTGTTTAAACACTTGGGTTTTTTTTTTTAATAGACTTGTGAAACATACTAATATTGTATTAAAAGAACTGTTCTGTTTTATCGCTAACTGGGGACAATGGGAGTAAATAAAGTTCTTTAATACAAAGAAATTATTCCTGCGTGATTGGTGTGAGCTCAGTTTGTGCAAATAAGACTCTGTTATAAACACTAAATCATGGGTGTGGGTGGCTACGGTTTCATCTAGTGTTGATTCTGCAAGGTTTAGCTAATAAAAAGTGCTTTCTGAGGTACATTTTAATGCATGTGCAAGAGGGGTCTTTTCCAGGTCAAATGTACACCATGTTAGCACAAGGGGGACTCCATAAACCTTTCGCTTCAACTTCTCTCATAATTGTTTCCCCATTGGTCGAAACCCTGCTATTATTCAGTTGTTGCGTTTTCTGTAATTTTGGCAGAATTTAAACTTTCCTGGAGAATTTTGCCACCATATTATGTTATCTTTGCTATTTTTGGTTTGCTTCTGTTCATAGTCACATCACCAATGTTGCCTGTTTTTTGCATTGAGGTACAAGATATTTCAGCTAAAACCTGTTTAGCGTTACATGCAGCTTTAGCATTCTGACATAATTTCTTTTCAACTAGGTGAAAATGAAATCCTTGAAACTCTGTATAATATTGCAAGCAAGAACAAGATATGGCGGTCTTATATAGGCATGGGTTACTACAACTGCTCAGTGCCTCAGCCCATTGCACGGAATTTGTTGGAGAATGCAGGATGGTAATGTACCACATTTTCTTGTTAAATATATGTGTAAGCACGCATTTGAAGTTTGTCCTATGAGTGAGCATAGACAAATATATCTCAAACATATTTTTTTTCAAAATAGAGCTTTCATATATTTGCTAGTGATGTGCGTCTTATTGTGTAGAAAATAATACTTTCAACTTTAGATGGTTTTTTTCTGTAAATTGTTACCGATTTTGTGACTTTTATTCACAGCTCCTATTTCTATGAACTAATACAAGAATAATTGTTTGCTTTAAGGAACTATAGAGACATAACTCTTAAACAAAAGTAATTCTTTTCTAACTTATGCCAAAATTTGAAACAGCTCTCTCGTGCACTGGTGGATGCAGTTTGGGTGGAGGTGGTTAAATACTATGCAATACTCTGATCATGGTTTTCTTAGGAGGAAGTAAGAAACCTTGAAAATGCTAAAGGCTGTTCTCTTGGTATTTCTTTCTTGATTTATTTATTTGCTATTTAAACCTTCAAGGGTTTGAGTGTTTATCCATGAAGTGAGCTCTTGTCTGATCAAGTAATTCACTGGTGAACAGCAGTGATACTAAAACTATCATAATACGATAATTAATTATGAAGAGGCTGACGGTGTTGTACTTAGTTTTGATGACCTAGCTGACATTTCAGTTTCTAAAGAACTATAATGCAGAAATGGTGCAACAGGAAAAGCTAAATCTAATGTGGAATCTCACTTTTTAGCAGACTGAATGTCACTGATACTCTGTAGTTTCTCATTTAGTTTAAAAGGTCCCCTATCACTAGTCAGTAAGATCTACTTTTTGTACTGTATTAAAATAATAACTGTCATCTTTATTACTGGATAATTTTAATTTTATTTAAAGCAATATTTAAAGTTTGTATGTGTATTTAAAAAACAAAACAAGAAAAACAACCAACCAATGCATTGCATCACTCAGTGTAAAAAACCATTGTTACTTACATGTTATATATTTTTCATACCTTATTTGCCATAAATGTGTCTAAGTATCTGTAGACCTCTAAGTCTAATTATTTTTAGAATTTTTTATTCTATTTGCATTGCAAATTTTTGAACTGGTGAAAAAGTTGCACTGTTTTGAGTCAAGCAACTTATGCAGTACATCTATACAAAGCTTTATTTGGCTTTATTCTCACTCAGTTTTTGCAACATATACAAAAGAATTATTTCGGTACAGTATTGCAAAAGAAATTGTCAGTTGGTAGAGGGAAAGATAAGAACAGGTAAAAAGTAAGTTGAACAAAATTAACTACTTATTTTTAAATGCTAATAAATGACAGTGTTAATGAAACAACTGGGAGAGTCTGTCTAGATGTCTATTCTTTCAGTGCCTAGTAAAGTCAAACCAGATGGCTAAAAGCTAAACCCATAGATGGCTAAGCCGAAAGCTGAAATGTTTGTTGGGGAAAGGTATATATATGTGTGTGTATGTGTGCACAAGCAACTACACAGGCTGTATGGAAGCTGTTTAAGAATTCAGACCTCTCCTTACATCTGCTGGGTGTATAACACTTTCCACACTGACGCACTTCACATTACAGCTCCAAGGAAAATGCTGCAAACTCAGTCTTATTGTTTCTGATCTGTTCTATCTCTCTCATGTAACTTGTAGATTCTCATTGCTTGGGATATGTCAGATCATGGCTTCCATTAATAGACAATGTAAATTTATAAAATATTGTTCATAGAAGTCTGTTAACACAAAAGTGAATGATTCACAGTACTTAAGACACTTGTACTTGGCAGGAGGAGGTTGGAAGCAAAGATTTCAAGAGGAAACTTTAGAACCAAATGTATTCTTAGCTGATTAACTTACTCAACCATATTGGATTTTTTTATAAGCTTACCACAGACGTCTTCCCAGGACTCTGACTCTGTTAAGAGTATACTCACACTGTTGGAATTCTAGCTTTTGAAGCATTTAGACAATGATTTATAATAGCTCTGTCCACTTCTAACTGTTAGAATATGAATATAACTTCCCGACTCTCTCCAGTTTTGCCTCTAGTCATCTCTGCCCCCCACCACTAACATATTAAGTTTTTTTTACATTTGATGTGCTGAGTTCTTTCCACAGTAGCATACCAAATTAATTCTGTGCTCTGCTGTAAATATATGAATAACTGAAGGTGTGAAGACAATGTGGTCTCAGCATTCAGGTTATATATAGGCTTTTTATTAACTATAGGTCACAACAGTGTAGTATTTATTTTGAGGGCTTAAGTGTATAAAAATACCTATCGGACCTTGCAAATCAGGAAGGCTTTTGAAGTCACACTAGTACCATACAATGGAGCATGATGAAGAGGTTTTCAGAGTACAGCTCTTTTGATTGCTTTGCCCCTAGGTATTAAATATGTAAAAATGAAATAGCTGTAGCAATGTTACCTGCAATCTTCACATCTATAGTGTAAATTGTTAAACTTAGTGGCTAGTAATGGTTAGAACTTATGCATTACATTCTGAAATTACTGCATACAATGCAATAATTAAAGGGTTTACTTTTAAATTACTTTAAAAAGTCACCATGTAGTAGAGATTCAAGCAGAAGTCAAAATGCACACTAAAGCCAGGTATTTCATTTGAAGAAATTGTGGAGTGGTAGGACATATTAAAATACAGAGATGCTTAGAAAATGGAAAAAAACATTACAATAAAAGTGTTTGAATAAATGTTTTTTGTGTTAAAAAAGGTGACTTTAGCTGTTGAATTGTTAAACTTCATGCACTGTAATTTGTGGCACTACTGGAATTCAAGACTTGTTGATTGAATTTTTTCCATCTGCAATGGATTGGTTTTCCTTCAACTGTGTTTACCTTTCAAAACCTCAACATCAAAATCATAAAGCTTCATTAATTCTGTTTTGTAGTATAGTATACTTTCCCAACTGTGTGGGATAGGATTTCTCTAATACATTTCAATTAAACTCAATGTTTTTACTCATTAGTCTAGTTCTAATTCCTCCTGCGAGTTGTAATACAAAAAGAGCCCTCAGATGAAATAAAATGAGAAAACATGATTGTTATCTCAGGTGTAGAGGAGTTTCTTTCTTTTGCTAAGCAAGAAAAGTCATTGCTCCTGCAAAGGAGTTTGGAATAACTTTTTATTGGTAAGAACTGAATGGACAGGGGGACCATTCAGAAAGCGAATCTTAATAGTCCCGGACTGGCAGTTTAACTGACAAACTGAAGACTAGGCTTAGTACCTGTAGAGAAAAAAAAAAACAAACTGTTGGGATTAGCAATGTTGCATGCAACCCAGGACATGGTCTCACTTGTGAACTGTGCAGTCATATGATGGTAATTAGTTTAGTGTTAGAGTGGTCTTAAAAAGAGAAAAAACCTGCAACTTTGGGAAAAATAATCTATATTTATGTATTCAATACCTGGCTATTCTTTCTGTACTGAATAGTATATGTGAATAATTTGAGCAGATGTATTATTTAAGTAGAAAGTTAATACATTAGCATAATATATTACGCTTTGAGTCCACAAACTGAGTATGTCCTTCTAGCTCTTGGATTCTCTTCAGGACTTTTTTCTACCTTCTGTCTTACATTACTGTTTTGTTGCTCCTCTCATCTTGCTCCATACCACCCATTCTCCTGGTTCTTAAAAAACCTTTGTTGTTCACCTTCTATTGACTTTACATAGCTTGAGCTTCGAAGTACTTCAGTCTTTCTTTAAAGCTTATGCCCTCCCTCATAAGCATTTTTCAAATGTCTAGACTTGCTACCAGCTTTCTAGGGAAAAAAAAAAAAAGGTGTTTCCTTCCATTGCTAGAAAACAGAGGTCACAAGTATTCTATTTACCACTTGTTTGTGGCTGCTGCTCTAAATTTAATCAGGCATAAAGTCTGTCCTGACCCACAGTGGAATGCAGTGCCCAAGTTTCCAGCAGTGAGAGGAGAGTCTGACCTCTGTTCTTGCCTTTGACTCATGCTGCATTGTTTTCTGAACTGTTGCAATGGAGCGTTTTCCATAGATTCTTGTGTTTTCAAAGGAGTTGCTTGTGTTGCTACTACTTTTTTGTTTGCCAAATGACAACAGATAAAACTTACATTACTCTCACTTCCCTCTACTACCATGTACAGAAACTGCCATTTCACAAGAAGTTGTATGTTTCTGAGCATGAGCCCTTGAAATGCCAATTGCCTTTCCTCCCAGAAGGGTGGAGAGGACTTGGCAAGTAAAAGGCTTCAGAAAGAGTATTGAAAGATCATGGCATACCTACAAAAGCATTTTTGTTTTGATATTGTTACTTGATTCAGTTCTTCCATGCTGAGAACCTGCTTACCCCATTCCCTTCTCCATGATGCCCTCACACCTCTGTTTTAAAAGTAATCTCTTTTCAAAATGGAAAAATGGAATTATTCTCCTGTAAAAAGCCAAGTCAATACCAGAAGTTAAAACACCCTCAGGCTTCCAGGATAGTAAAAAATTACAATTGTCTAAAAATTACAGTTTAGCGACAGAACAAAGCAGAGCAGAACGATGGAAAAAACTTGTTTGTTTGTTAGTTTGTTTTTTCTAACAAACTTTCACATTAGTGAATTTCACTTTACTATTTATTTCTACTATGACATAGAATTATGCCAATATAAAACTGAACTGTTATACACCTACTTTCCTATTCCCAAACTCAGAATTTTTTTTCTTACAGGGTTACCCAGTATACTCCTTACCAACCTGAGGTATCCCAGGGCAGGCTGGAGAGCCTGCTAAATTACCAAACTATGGTGTGTGATATCACAGGAATGGATGTAGCTAATGCATCTTTGTTGGATGAGGGGACAGCTGCTGCAGAAGCTATGCAGTTATGTCACAGGTACTATGTTTAAATGTATGGTTAAATCACAGTGGGAGGTAATTTTGGAATTTGAAGGCATGTGTAAGCATGGATAGGTGAATGAGTTGAAATTGAGTTGTGGCCATTGCACTGTGAACAGGTCTGTGTATAACTTAGTCCATATTGCTAAACTCCCAGAAAAGTTCCCAGTGTGGATGTAAATGCTTAGCTCAGACATCTAAGGCATTAATGAACCTAAGGACCTAGAGAAAGAACAGGTGGAGGTCTAGAGCAAGGAAGACTTAATGCTTGTTGCAGAAGGGTCAGGCTAGAGAACACTTAAGCAAGCTGAACATACACAGGGTTGTGATGTGATGCACCCATGGCTGCTGAGGGAGCTCCTGATATCAGTACAAGGCCATTCTCAATTGTCTCTGAACAACTGGGAGAGGTGACTCACCAATGGGGGAATGCAGATGTCACTCCTGTCTTCATGAAGGGCAGAAATGAGGGAATTACCAGCCAAACAACCTCACCTCGATTCCTCAGTGATGATGGAACAAGTGCTAGTCCTGGAAACCATCTCCAGGCATGTGAAGGACCAGAAGGTAATCACAAGTCACGAGTGTGAACTTACACAGAGGGAAGTCATGTTTGACCAACCTGATGACTTTCTACAATTAGAGGCTGGCTTGGAAGGGGAGAGCAGTGAATATGGTCTGCATTGGTGGTCTCTAAATTCCCACAGAGAAACTGAAAACTATGGGCTGTGTGAGATGGGAGTGAGGTGGATGAAAACTTGAGTCGCTAGGCCCAGAGCGTGGTGATCAGTGCCATAAATTCTGGGTGAAGCACAGTTATTAATGGTATACCCCAGGGACTACACTAGTCCAGTTAGTGATCTGGATGTTAGGCCAGACTGTATCCTCTTGCTGATAATGCAAAACTGGGAGGATCAGTAAGTTGGCATGGTGCCTTCAGAGGGCTGGAGAAAATGGGCTGACAGGAACCTTGTGAAGCTTGATAAGGGGAAGTGCAAAGGCCTGCACCTGGGGAGAAGCAACCTGAGGCTTATGGTGCACAATGGGTGCTTAAGGCTGGAAAGCAACTTTGCTGTAAAGGCCTTTGAGGGTTCTGGCCAACATCAAATTGGACACAATTCAGCAGTGTGCCCTTGTGGCAAAAAGGCCAACAGTCTCCTGGGAATGAACCAGCAGAAGTGCTGCCAACACGCCAGGGAGGAATCCCTCTCTCCCCTTGTCCTGGTGAGTCCACATCCTGTTGTGCCCAGTTCTGGGGTCTGCAGCACGAGAGAGACAGAGGCATATTGCGTAGAGTCGAGTTGCCCTGCTCATGGTACCAGCCCAGCTACTGGTACACACCTGCTCACCCGGACACATCTCGCAGCAATTACAGACAGGTCCCCATCGCTGAGCTGCTGCTCCAGCTGCTGGCACAGAAGTCCACTCATTCTGGTCTCTTCAGTTGCTGCACTATGGACATGTGGATCCATCTTGGTCTGACTCCGGTTGCTGGCACCCACACAGCCGCAGCACATACACACAGAGAATACAGAGTCCCCTCACCTATGAAAGGAATCAGGGAGGCATTTAATGAGAGCACAAACTGCATTCGTTGGGTGCAAGTGTATCAGCCACCAAGTATTTATATGTGACTGACCCTGTTTATCATCTTACTCCTATTTTGTTACACTTGTTGCTCCCAGGATCACTTACCTGTATTCTTTTTCCGCAAAACATCTCAAAGTAAGCCCTTGCAATCCTAAAACACTCTTCTCATGCATTGCATAAAGTCGACGCCCTAGGTGGGGGGTGGCAACCAGAGAGTGTATCTGTTTGGGTTAATTAAATATTCAGACTTCCCACCTGCCTTGTGGGCTCTTTGCTCCTATGGACTTGTGGAGATCAGTCTCCATTGGGTGGGTGGATATCCCCTGGGAACGGCCTGGGAGCAGCAGGGAGAGTGTGTTGTTTGGACTCCCTCACCTGCCATTGCCTCTCGGGGGAGTACAGAGGACCTTTCATCACATAATCTAACAGACTGTGGCATGAATCTCATGTGCCCATGCAAATTGAAGATGTGCATTATGTTTTTTCACTAGTGTTTAAAACAAGTTTTAGAAACCAGTGAAGAACATTGTTCCCAAGTTGCTAAAAGTGAAATTGTTACTGGTATGTCCAAATCTACTTTTAAGGATGTGTGTTGTAGGGGCATTTGAAAGCGACCTGCAAATCAAATGAAACATGAGAAAGGATTGAAGGCTGCTGTAGGACTGTGTATCAGGAGGAAGATTACAGAGCAGAGAGTGTTTTGTAGCTATTCATTTATTCAAAGCCTCTGTCTGACATAAAATTTTCTATACCAGAGAAGACTAGAGTTGTCTTATCATAGAATCATAGAATGGTTTGGGTCAGGGACACTCTATCTCCTTAGTCTCCATTTAACTACTTTGATGGCTCATGTTTATTTATCCAGAACACCACTGATAATCTGTATTAAAGACCACAGTTGTATTCCTGTAAAAGAGTATGTGTGTGGAGTTATTCCCACGGCTTCTGAAAGTGTTTTCTTGTTTTGGTTCATAGTCTTAATTTTTGTCACGTATGAGTCTCATTTGAGTGTCTGAAATGAACTTTCTTATTCTAAATTCAAGAGAACATTCAATCTTACACTTAATCTGGTTATAGGAACCGATATTTGCAACTGCATTTTAACATAGTAAAACTCACTTATAGAAAACAAGCTAATTTTTTTTCCATGGGGAACAATATATTCTTGATATGTAAACTTTCATTTTTTTCTTTTTTTCAACAGACACAACAAAAGAAGGAAGTTCTATGTAGATGCCAGATGCCACCCTCAAACTATAGCAGTGGTTCAAACTAGAGCAAAGTAATGTTCTTCTCCATTTTCTACCATGTCTTTTCACTTATATTGAATAATTTTTCTTCTGTGCCTCTTCCCAATATACCTAACATTTTTGGACCATAGGATTATGCTTTCTTTGCAAAGAAGAAGCAAAAAATCTGTTACTATTTGGCATTTATTCTAATTTTCCATTCAAATACTACTGCAAAGAAATTACAACTATTTAAAAAACCCCTGAAGTATATGATAAAAAATAAAATATTTAATTTTCACTGTGATTTGTTGAACAAATTGATATATTTGATTGCTGAATTCAGTCTAGTCTTTTATTTTTTACTAGGAAATTAATTACCCTAGATAGCAAATCTTCTCCTTTAATGAAAGCAAGATATATTTTAAGTTTACAATTTGAAGTAACTGTCTTCTAGAAATCTGACTTAGTTCTCAAAGTTAAATATATTAAAGCAGCAAAATGCTGACATAAAGTGTCTTAAGCATCCTCTGCTTTCTTGTGCTTCATATTTCCAGTGATGATATCAAATGCAATTGTTCTTCAATACTCTATAGCATGACATGAAACTTTCTCAATGTTTAGTGCTGCAAAGCATGTTCAACAATCTGTATGTTAAAGAAAAAAGTCATATATAAGTCCATGAAAACACCTTTTTAAGTATCACTTCAAGGTAGTGGTAAGAAGGGGTGTGAATATGTTGCTTTTTGCATATTCTTGTTTCCAGTTATACGGGTGTTATCACTGAGCTCAAACTACCCCATGAGATGGATTTCAGTGGAAAGGATGTCAGTGGAGTGTTGTTTCAGTATCCAGACACTGAAGGGAAGGTCGAAGACTTCTCTGAACTTGTTGAAAGAGCTCATCAAAATGGGGTAAAGTAAATTTTATTGGTCTCACTGGTCTCTTGTGTCAAACAGCCACATTCATAGAAACGTAAGTGTCACATGAGGTACCTTCTCAGCACCGTGCAATTGATAGCCATTATAACCATTACAACCAATGCACTTTAGCTCTGTGCAAGTGATGTGGAACTGTTTGAAGCTATATTAAGAAACTTAGCTCCCATGCAAACACCATTGCTTCAGAAAAGAGGCTGACTGCTCTATGCACTTCTGTTCTCAGACTCTCACCTGCTGCGCTACTGACCTTCTGGCTCTCTGTATTCTGAAGCCTCCTGGAGAGTTTGGGGTAGATATTGTCCTGGGTAACTCCCAGAGGTTTGGCGTGCCACTATGCTATGGGGGACCCCACGCAGCGTTCTTTGCTGTCAAGGAAAATCTAGTAAGAATGATGCCGGGCAGAATGGTGGGCGTTACAAGGTAAGGGGTCCTTTTGCCATCACATGCCTTCAGCAAAAATTGAAATCATAGCATCTTTAAGGTTGGAAAAGACCTCCAAAACCATCAAGTCAGTCAACCTACCAAAATGTTCACCATCAAACTGTGGTCTGTAGTGCCATATCCACATATTTTTTGAACACTTCCAGGAATGGTGACACCATCACTTCTCTGGGAAGCCTGTTCCAATGCTTTGCAACCCTTTCTGGGAAAACTTTTTTCCAAATATCCAATCTATACCACCTCTGGTACAACTTGAGGTTGTTTCGTCTCATCCTTGCACTTGTTACTTGAGAGAAGAGACCAACCCTCACCTTGCTACAACCTCGTATCAGGAAATTATAGAGAGTGACAAGATCTCCCCTCAGAGATCTCTAATAATATATAAGAAACCATAATAAACCTTACTGTGACCATCTCGTGCAGCCATCTTGTGCTGAACAACACGTGTTGTACCAAACGCCTTTTGTCTTGAAAACAGTGAGAGTAGAAGTTGCCTTCAGTTTTGAAGAAGCAAGCTTCAAGAATTCTATTTGTGTGGCATGAAGCTTGGACTGTCTATAATGCTTGTGGCAATTTGGGAAGAAAAGATAACCAAAAACTAGAATGGATTAATTGTGATGGCATACAGCTTTGCAAGCTAACTTATTCAACTTATTCTGTACTGTTACACCTTTTTCTCTGACATCCAGTCTTTCAAAACATAAATGGAAAGAAGTAGAAAATTGAGTGAATCTCCCAAATAATCATGAAGGTACTTAATATAGTTCAAATTTTAATCCTGCTTAAACAAAGCAGAAAAATAGGATGCAAAATCTTACCTCTAATTCTTGTTGTTGGTGATGTATTTTGGCAAGATGTCTAACCGGTAATAATTGAAATGCTAAGGAATTTTCACTGGAAAGGCTGCATATGTTTGGCACATAAGCTATTCAGAAGTACTTCACTAACCAAAATAACTGGTATCATTCACAGTTATCAATAAGCATAGAAATATTTAATTTATATAGTAGTATTTCTTCTTCATCTTTCTTCCTCTCAAGGGAGTTGGAAAAGTTAAAATGGATCAAAGCTCTGATACTTTCTGAATGCATTGTTCTGCCATGGATTTTTTCAAGATTTTGATCACAAGATCAAAATGATTGAAATAAACAGAACTCTGGAGGCCGTCTGATCCAGCCCCCTGCTAAAGCTGGGACAGACTCTGCCTAAAGTCAGTAGCCCACAGTGGTGTCTGGATGTCTCTGAGATCTCTAAGAAAAGAGACTTTAGTTTCTCTGAGCAACCTGTGTCAGTGCTTAGTCACCCTTACACTGAAAAAGCATTTCCTGGTGTACAGAGAGAACCACCGGTTTCAGTTTGTGTCCCTTTCCCCTAGTCCTGTCTCTGCATGCTTCTGATAAAAGCCTGCTTCCATCCACTTTGCACCTTCCCTGCAGGTACTTTTGTACATTGGTGATGTCCTCTCTTCTCTCAGCCTTTCTTCATAGAAGAGATGGCACAATTTGTTTGATATCTCTGTGTTCCTTCACTGGACTCTCCCCAGTACTTCAGTGTTGCTCTTGCACTGAGGAGCACAGAACTGGGCACAGCATTCCAGGAGAAGCCTCACCAGGGTTGGCGGGCAGGGATCTTCTCCTTTGTTGGCAACACTCCTGATGGAGCCCAGGGTACCATTTGCTTCCTTTACTGCATGGGCAGATTGATGTCTCGTGCTCAACATGGTGTCCTCCAGGACCCCTGGGCTTTTTCTACCAAGCTGCTTCCCAGTTGGGCAGCCCCCAGCATTACTGGTGCAAGAGGTTCTTTGGCAGATGTAGGACTTTGCACTTCCCTTGTTGAATTTAATGAGCTTTCTGTCAGCCCACTTCACCCCAGGAAGGTTCTTCTGAATGGACTGATGATAAACTAAGCTGTGCAACCTACCTGACCAGCCATGATGTAAACAGAAATCTAGAGACTTCAGTCTTTCTGTTTGATGTTGCAGCTGCCCTGACTAATGCTTTATTCTCTTCAGCACCTTTCTGTCTCTTAAGCATAGATAAATACCTTAAGGTTAGCATACGTAAAGCCCAATGTCATAAATTACTGCACTTTTAAAGTAACAGAAGCAACATTTTCATTTGTGACTTAGAGATGCAAGTGGAAAGGAAGTGTACCGACTTGCTTTGCAAACACGAGAGCAGCATATCAGGAGGGATAAAGCTACCAGCAACATCTGCACAGCACAGGTAATTTGTCATGCTCTATTTTAAGCTCTAGAACATGTTGGGTTTACTTTTTAGAGTTTTTATTAGAAGAATAAGGGACATTGAAATATTCTGGTCATTGAGAATTTATTTCGAGTCCTTTGAAAAATGGCTCTGTTTGAAAAGAGAGTATTAATATATGTTTCCTTTAATAAAGACTAGTCCTGAATTCTTGCAATGTCATAAATCCATCTGTCTTTTGGCATGACCACGACTGAGTAGGGCTGTGTTTGTTTTAAATGAGCCAGATTTCATAATGAAAGAGAAGGGAATTTTGGTGATCTGAAATTTTTCACTAAAGGTAAAAGAATTAAGCTTTTAAATTCTACAATTAATTGTTCAAATTGTCACAACTTGTACTTTTGTCTAACTGATTTGATGTGAAAATGCTACATCACCAAAAAGGGATATTTACAGAAAAACACCATAATTAACTTAGTAATTATACAAAATAATTATATTCGACAAGCCTCCACAGACAAGGACATAACTTCTTTTGCTCCTAGCATTGCTTTACTTATGTGTTGTACCAAATTTTGATGAGAGGTTAATATTAAAGTTATTGCTTAGTATAAATGACATGCCATTAAATTTTTTTGTACCATTACTAAACAATGAGTTCCTCTGAGACCAGCTTGACTTTAGAGTCTTCAAACCTCTTTATTGCAGTAGTTAAAGTACATGTTAACTGCTAATGAAGTTACATTTCAAAGGGTGTTGATTTCATAATCAGTGCTCACAGTTTCATAAAAGTATTTTGCCTTTCCCTCCTTTTATTTTGTAGGCAACACATAATCAGTTGTAACATCAGCTGAGGCTATGTGGTTGTCTCTGGTGCTAAAGAAACATTCCACTAAATTAGCGTGAAATAATCCCTACTAACAGTAGCAATAACATTAACAATGTCCTAAACTGTGTTTGGATCCTAGGCTCTTCTGGCTAATATGTCAGCCATGTTTGGTATATACCACGGATCTGATGGGTTAAGGCATATTGCCAGACGGGTGCACAATGCTACTCTAATCTTGGCTGAAGGTGCGTATTTAATGTTTACAGAAACTATTCTAAAATTGTTANCTGTGTTCTCTCAACTGGAGAGAGACCATTTTAAAACAAAAATCCCTGCTGATGTTTTTGGGTACTTCTAATAATGACATCCAAGAATTAGATATCTATGTGTTACAAACTTGGAGACATTACTTCTATTTCCTTGGTAAACTAGTAGAAGGCTACAAAGCAACTCTAGATGATACTGTTGAAATCCTGTTTGCCAACTGCTATTTCATGTACTGGACCATCCTAGTCTACACATAGAAGTCTGCACAAAGTATAAACAACATCACAAAAGAGGGTAATAGATGATATTAAAGCAATAGAAACATTTCACTTAAATTGGGTTGAGTATGGTACCTGCTATGAACATTGAAATCCCAAAGCTTAAGAGCTAACTTAAAGCACAGAAAATAATAGTTGCATCTGGACAATGTGGTCTGGTAGAGGTTGTTTTCACGTGTATGACCATTGTTGCTGTCACAAGGGGATATGCAGAATTGGAATGTTTGGAATTAAGGGATTATTGCTACAAATATTCATGCTATATTTGCCTGTTTAGTTGAAAGACTTTTTGCTACTGTGAAAAAGCACTAAGACTCTAAAGTTTGTTATGGTACATTCTATGACAGTTAATGGCCATTCATATAATATAACTTTTCTTTCCAGTCTTATGATTTTGTCTTTATTGCATTTGTGTACCAACTTTGCTGCTGTATATATTACAGATTTGATGTATTATATTAGATGTATTAATCTTTATTATTAATTTGGTCTGAATCTGATTTAGTTGCATATCATACACAGTGACATTTCACTAAAAAGTTGGTGACTTCGCTGCTCTTTACACAAGGGGAATATTTTGATTTATTATATAAACAGCATTTACTTATGAGATAGTGTTATTCGACTACTGTGTGAGCAAGTAATGCAGTATGCATATAACACAATTAACTTACTGTTTCTTATAGGTCTGAGGCGAGCTGGTCATAAATTACATCATGATCTGTTCTTTGATACCTTGACGATCACATGTGGATGCTCAGTCAAAGAGGTTTTGGACAGGGCAGCTCTTAGAAAGATAAATTTTCGGATTTATAGTGATGACAGAGTAAGCAACTTCCTAAACCTTTGATAAATTCAGAAATTTTTTCCTATCACTTTTTCTTAATTTTCTAATCATTACATGTGCTAAACAGAACAAAATTATTTAAGACCTTGCAATGTGCTCAGATGTCAGTCAGTTATAAAGATATTATAAAGAATGAACTTAAGTGATGCACTTCCAGAAATAATAATTGTATTTTCATTTTTACGCCTGTTAAAAAAAAAAAATTATCTAATTGTTTCACGTTAAATATGCCACTAATCAGTATAGTAGAAAGGTTCTAAAACTTAATGATGAAATAAAAGGTGATACCCAGAATTCAGGTCCTGTGTTAGTGTTTATGAACAGACTGAAATCTAAATATTTTGATAGGCACTTTTGGCAAAGTGTAATATATTCTGTAAATTGGGATGGGAAAAGGGGTGTCATAGCAAAATGGGCAATTTTTCTATTAAGTGGAAAACACTTAGTAGAAGCATTAGAAAGGAGATGGCAAGTCTCAAAGCTTTTGAGCAATCTTGCTCGGATGGTTTAACTGGGTAANTTTTTATTTTATTTTTTTATTTTCGTTTGTGTTTCTGAAATATTTTTTTTGGCCAGAAAAAATATATTGTGCTTCTAGAGTTAACAGCTTTGAGTAATTACTGTTGCTTTTATCCATAGCTTGGAGTATCACTTGATGAAACTGTAAATGAGAAAGACCTGGATGACATATTATGGATTTTTGGTTGCGAGTCTTCTTCTGTAAGTACATAATAGATCAAACAGTTTAAATTATCTGATTATTTCAGAAGTTTAATGAAAACAAAAACTGCTCTTGGGACACTGGGTGTCTATATAATGGCTATTTGTTAAATACTGAGAATTTCAGATCCTCTCTTAAAGAAAGAGGGAGTGTTAGATAAGGATTTATGTAGTGCCATTTTCTGAATTTTGACACTGAGTTCTTTCAGACAGCTTGGACACCTTGCATTTAGGTTATTGCTTCTTTTGGGAGGATTAGGACATGGTGGTCAATGATTCCTTTCCCACTGGAATTTTTGTTGCTTGTCATTAGTATTTAGCAGCAGTACTTAAAAGATGAGGTCTACTGGTTTTAATATAACGCTGTTGTCATGCTAGGTATATACAAGGCTGGTGAAGTTGGGGGTTTTTACCTCAAAAGCTGAATAGATCTTAAAGCAAACTAGTAATATAAGCCAATTATGGTGGAATTTGACTACAAAAATAGAAATTTCCATGAAAGTATTAAACTCCCTGTTTCTTTGTGTGGAAGGAACTAATTGCCGAGAGTATGGGCGATGAAACCAAAGGCATCCTTAGCACCCCATTTAAGAGGATTTCCAAATTCTTAACACACCAGGTTTTCAACAGGTTTGTAAAACTGCTGTTTAGTTTGTATTTTTATGGAATCTGAAAATATCTCCTTTCAAAAGTAATACTGGTGTCAGTTGAGAACAGTTTTGTATCTGCACTCATACCGTCGCTTGCTACTCTAAATAACATATTTAGTAGCATTTTTAGGTATCTTTCTCATTTTAAATGAGCAGAGCAATACTCGTGGTCACATCAGGAATGTGTTTTTCCATTAACCTGCTGTATTGTACAAGCCATTATTTGAGAAGTAGTATCAGCAGACTTACTAGAGCCCTAATATTCTTTATTTACTGATCGATTTCTGAGATCATAATAGGTATTTTTAATCCGTGTTGCTATTAGCAAGCTCAAAGTGCCAGTTTGGAAAGAACTACCTAGTATATATATTAATAACTATCCTCAGTGTTATTTGTTTTTTTCCCTATGCTAGCCACTGGTATAGCTAATCTGCTTGCCCTATCACTACATTTTGTGTTCTCCAGCTATCACTCTGAGACAAATATCGTGCGGTACATGAAAAGATTAGAAAACAAAGATATTTCCCTTGTTCACAGCATGATTCCTTTGGTAGGTATTTACCAAAAAGAGAAAAAAATTGGGTACTTAAATATATCTTGATGTATTTTAATAAATACTGATAAATGTGTCTGTATTCTTAGGGGTCCTGCACAATGAAGCTCAACAGTTCAGCTGAACTTACAGTAAGTAGCAATAATACTGTGTCATTGAGACCCACATGAGTGAACTATCTAGCCAGTGTCATTATAGAGAACAGGCAGTTTTTAGTCTAGCACTCCAGCTGAGGAGGCAGTTTCAGGAATAGCTAGTCATTCTCTTCTGCTAGGAAAAACAGTTCTGAAAAGCACCAGTAGGAGTGCAGCAACAGTAGGGAGAGTGAGTGGATTTCAATACTCTGTTTTGAAAAAAAATAATGAAAATAATTTTTTTAAGAAGATATCACAGTCCTATTCCCTCATGTAGTGTTGCAGTACCTAATTCTCTTTGCTTTACAGATCTTTCAGTCAAATCCTCAGAAACATGGAAAGATTCATGTTTCTTTTTCAGTTTATTAGGATTGTACCCCTTCTCCCCAGGTGAGAAGTACCCAGATACCTTCATTTTTCTGGCTGATAGCAAGTGAAACAGAGCTTTAGCCAGGCTGTTTGAGTACCAAATGTCTTTTTGACTCTGAATGAGCTTCCTCTGTTTTCTCCCTGTTGTCTCTCACTTTGATCTTTCACTAGGTTTCCTTTGTTCCCTTTCTGTCACTGTCTTCTCTCTCTCTTTTCACTGTTTTCTGTCTTGTATAGTCCCTCTAGTTAGAATTAATAGCAACAAAGTATTATGTACTATTCCACACAACTCGTCTCTGGTTACCTTGTGATCCCACAGGTCTGCATAAGGGTAGATGATGTAGTCAGAGAAACTAAGGATTTTTAAGCATATTCTGAAGGTTAAAAAAGGGTTACTGGTGCCTGGCACTGTCATGTCCATCACTAAAGCATATCCCTAATCATCATATCTGCATATCTTATAAATAACTTCTAGGGGAAGTTGACTCTGGGAGTTCCCTGGAGAGGCTGTTCAAATGCTTGTTAACCTGTTCTGTGAAGAAATTTTTCCTAATACCCAGTCTTAACTTCTTGTTCTATTGGTTGTTACCTGGAAAATTAGTTTGACCGTACCTCATCACCTCCTTTCAGGTCATTGTAAAGAGAAATATAGACCCCTCAAGCCTCCTTTCCTCCAGGGTAAACACCCCTAGCTCCCTCAGCTGATCCTCATAAGACTTCAGAGTCGTAGGACTTTGTAAGTGCTGCAGACCCTTCACCAACTTTGTTGCTCTTCTCTGGACATGCTCTGGGACCTCAATTTCTCTCTTGTTATGAGGGGCCTAGAACTGGACACAAGATTTAGGGTGTGGCCTCACCGGTGCCAAGTAGTGGATAAGATCACTTCCTTGGCCCTGCTGGCCACACTATTGCTGATACCTACATCATCACTTAGTATGGAAATTGGTATGTTAGTCTTATATTCTAGCATAAGCCCATCATGATGTGTTTTGAGTGAAGGGTAGGTTGAAGAGAGGAGAGAGAGGGAAATTAGCGAGAGGGAGAGAGGAGTGGAAGAAAGGTGTAAAGAAAGGAATATCACCCATCTTGACTCCAGTGTTGATCCAGCTGATGGAGTATCCCAGGATCCTGAGGCACACATGTACTCAGGCTTTGTGGGGGTACCTTTTACAGGTAAGTTTTCCCTGGAGATAAGTTTCTGGATGTCCATAGAAATTAGTTACCATGTACAGTCTGTTCTTCTAGACCTTTCTGGTCCTAGGGATTTGGAGGTCTTGGGTGGTCTTGATGCCCCATCCCTACTGGATTGACCTTTGGTTGACAGTCCCTGTCCTCTTCTCGACCTTATTTCTTGCTTGTGCTGTACTGTGTTGTGCCAATCTCCAGGAACCAGAGCAAGGAGTTTTGTCCCAGAAAAGTGCCATTGTACCTCCATGTGGCCCCCTTCTGCAGCTGTGCTCCTACTGTGCATTTTTACCTGTGTACACAGTGTGCTCTTACCAGCACACTTGGTTAGATCTTGGTTAGATCCACAGCTGTCTGACTGTTGGTGTTTGGGACATTCACATTAGCCACTGTATCGTCTAGGTTTCTGTAACACCCCATGGCTCAAAGATCAGTATGGACCTGATGTTCGGTTGAGAAGGAAAAAGAAGAGTAGAAAGAGAGAGAGAGAGAGGCATATGCATTCTAAAAACTATTTCTGAACTTTGAGAGTAATCTCTTTTAATAACCCAGGTCTTGATATGTAACCGAAATACCAAAGTAAAAAGCTAAAATGTTAACATTAAATCAGGTAACATTAGACCTTGTTGAAACTCATACTTTGGCTCATTGATCCAACATGTCCAGATTCCTCTGTAGAGGCTTCCAATCCTCCAGCAGATCAGTGGTCCCACCCAGACTGGTATCTGATTTTTATATGACCACAAAGCAACTTCTTTCCTTTATAAATTTTAACAAGCAAACAATTGTCTGCAGAATATTTTGATACAGCACTTTGTTTGTATGTTTTTGTTTCTCTAGCCTATTTCATGGAGAGAATTTGCCAACATCCACCCTTTTGTGCCCCTGGATCAAGCTCAAGGGTATCAGCAGCTTTTCAAGGATTTAGAGAAGGACCTATGTGAGATTACTGGCTATGACAAAATCTCCTTCCAACCAAATAGGTAGAAATTTTGTTTCTGAACATTAGCACGTAAGCATGATTCCAAAAACTTATCTCTAAAGACAATGTGCTAGCCAAAAGTGGAGAAGTTTCTAAAATTAAATTTGCCTTGAATGCAGGATTATGAAGGCAAATAGTTTGTTTTTTTTCTAAAAATTATGGTATGTTACTTTTTCTCATCTCTTCCAAGAGTTTAATGATGTGGTCTTTTTGATTTTTTAAATATTTCGTCCTATGTTTTTCCCTCTGTGAATGTTCTCCACCATTGCTTGTGTAAAATGATGGTGTTATTGGTATTGATATTCTCCTATGAGCTTAACATAAAGATGTGAAATAGGAATAAACCATGAACTTCCAACTGTGTGATTGTTGAAACTGATATTTGATGCACTAGGTTTGACTAAAGAGTGTCTAGGATCTACATGCTCACTGAAATCAATACAGCAACATTGAATGAGTACTGCTGCAGCCTGTTCATGCCCATTAGTAATTTTGACACAAAATAAGTGGCAAAAAATTGCTCTAGACTTAGGATGTCACTGACAGACTTATGTTTCGTTGTGTACATTTTGCTATGCATTGCAGTATTAGTTTGCCTCTCTGTAATCAATCACGTAGTCTCCTGCTAGGTGCTGAATGTGGATCAACATTGGAAGGATTTAACATTATGTTGTAGGCACTTAAATTACCATCTACTGTTTTCATTTGCATCCAGTTGTTAATTCAAGCATGTCCATTTGTAATTTAATCTAGGGAATGTGCTTCTTTTAATTTGCTGACACTTGCCTAAAGTGATTAGTAAGAGCTAGGGCTGGACAGTTCTGGCAGGGAGCTGGGTCTTTCTGGGTTTTGTGCTCTGTAACAGTGTTTATGTTCCTCTTGCAGTGGAGCCCAAGGGGAGTATGCAGGCTTGGCTGCAATCAAGGCTTATTTAAATGCCAGAGGAGAACATCATAGAACCGTAAGTGTCAACGCTTTTGTGGAGAAGAGCTTTGGGTGGGAAGTGGAGAAAGGGAAGTTGATTCAGCAGCTAGAAGTCACCTAGAGAGCAGCTAGGTTGTGTATCCTTACCTGAGACAAGCTTTCAGTATTCCCTGCTTCCCACATGAATCCTGGGTACTGTCTTAAAAGTATTTACAGATGGTAAGAATGAGAAAGGGTACTCCCTGAAAGGGTGATTGTACTACGTCTGGCAGGGATGGACTTAGCTTTCTTCATAGCAGCCCATAGGGTGCTGTGCTATGTGGTTAAAGCACTGTTCATAACACAGGGATCTCTTGGCTGCTGGTGAATAGTGCTTTCACAGTGCCAAGGCTTTCTCTCCATCCCACTGCCCTGCACTGACCCTATCCTTTCTGCAGCAAAGAGGCTGGGAGAGACACAGCTGACCAAAGGCATATTTTATGCCATATAATGGCATACTCAACAATAAAAGCTCAGGGAAAGGAGAACGAAGCAGGGAAGGTCATAATTATGGCATTTGAATTCCCAAGCAACCATTGTATGCGCTGGACACATGGCTAACCATGGGAAGTATTGACTCAATTAAGGAAGAGCAGGTGCTGGTTGCTACCATGGTAGTGCACCAGTATCTATATGCCTTGGTGGCTACTCAGAGAAGTCTCAAGTTTCATCCAGTTCTTGTCCCTTTAAACTGTTTCAAATAAACATCTGTAGAACATATGAAGGTAACTTGACTCACAAGAACTATAAAAACTATAGATGAATCACGCAACTGTGTTTTGATTCACTGAGGATCAACTTTTGTTGGTAACACTAGAGTCTAAAAGCTTCATTTGTGTTACTTTCTATATGAACTACCTGAGACTGACCTCAAGGAGTCACTTCTCAGGTGTAGTATTGCAACCTGACAAAAGTTGTTCTTGTAAACATGAGAGGCAATACAACTGTAGTTAATCCCAAAGAAGCATCACTTCTTACTAGCACGCAGTGGTTAATAGAAGTTTGAATTCTAATTTTCATTTTTAAAGAAATAAATATTCTTTATTTGCACCTCATGGCAAGCAGTTAAAGGTGAAAAATCTGAAAGTAATAATGTTCCTTTGGGTGCTTTCTGAACAATCTGAAAGAACATATGTTTTAATCATAGAGTTTAGGTATAAATTTAACTGGAAGTTACGTAGGTTAAATTCAAGATTTTGGTGGTAGTAAGTTTCATTTTGGAGAGATAATAGCGTGTGAGTAATGAAAGGACAGGTTAACCCAGACCAAAAATCTGTCAGTCTGACCATCCAGTCTCACAGCAGCGTAGAGCAGACTAGTAGACTCCTTTTGCAACGAAGGCTACAAGGACAGAGTGATATACAACACATAGACCCAGCTTCTATGTGTCTGTGCTTTGGGAACTTCCCAGTCCAAAGGAATCCAGGGGCACTGCTTATGCATTTTTTCTATGATTAAGTCTGATTGCTTGACATCTTACGAGGAAACTTCTGGTATATATTCTGAAACCTTCTGTGGCTTCATCATTCATTATCATATCATTCTTCGTAAGAAATGCTTTCTCTTTAACACTTTTGAACCTGACATGTTACAGTCTTGAAAGTGTCACTCATCTCACTCTTGAGGGATTTTGAACAGTTCTTCCTGTTCAGCAGTTCACAGTTGACATATTGTGCTAATTTAGACTTTTTTTATTACATCTTTATCCATCCTCACTTCTGTCTTCCTAATTGGATTCCACTTATTTGTCTATCCTTATCCAAAAAAGCCACCTCATAACTTTGGTTATCTTGAGAGTTTATGTGTTCCTTTTACTTTTTTCTCTATCTCCATTCTAGTTTTTGATGTAGTTGCTTTCTTTTCCACTAACACTGCAGCACTACTTTAGAGTAGCAATATATTCAAAACTAAGCATAACAGTTATGAGTTGTTAATATTTGTTTTCTCTTATAGTATTCTAGGTTGGTCTTGCTCAAGTGTATACATACTGTTTTGAATGCTGCTACTCAAAGTTGTGGGTCCTTTACTGTACTATACAATCAATTCTTTTAGTGGTCTGGGGGCTTTTTATTCACAGGATATTTGCCATTTCACTGTGTGTTTTCATTATAAACCAAATTATGAGTAATGTAAAATGCTACAGAACCAGCAAAGATATTTATAGCATTCTATTAGGATGACATTTCTTTACAGTGAACACTGACTGTATCTTTTCATTTCTTTCCCATGTTTTCATAAATGTTTATCACATGAACCTTCCAATTTACCCCACTGGAAATTAGTTTAGGAATGTTTTTTGAGACCACATTAAAAACTTTTTGGAAATCTGAGATTAGTTAGGTCTTCTTCCACACACTCACAGAGTTGGCTTTAAACAGTAGGAAAAAAGTGGTCAGTGCAGTAACATCCATATTTTCTGAATCTGATTTTATCATTGGCTTTGGGACTCATTTGCTGTCTCAAAATGAAAGGGTCACTGTCCTGACCTCCCGAGAGCTATAGGCTCTGTGTGAGGAAACTACAAAAAATTGAGTAGTGAGTGCTGTCTTTGTTTCTTTGTTGCATCCAGATCACCTCAAACTTCTTGGAAGTCAGCCACTCTTTACAACTACAAGCTTTGTTTATTGAGTGGTTTTACTCAATGGGAAATGAAATTAGGTTAAAATTTTATTCCTTGGACAGTTGTCTTCTGATTGTCTGTGTATGCTTTGCTGTTTCTCTTATTCTGTGCCAGATCCTTGGGCTTCTGTGAGAACCTGTGGTCCCTCTGTGCACTGAAATACCCAGAGGTTGACTGCACAGCAGAGAGAGCTTAGGGGCTCTTGCAGTTACTCACACTTCACAAGTTTCAAATGTTACTGTAAAATCAAGATATTCTTGAGGAAAAAAAAAAGAAAATGAGAAAGCCCCCAAAATGTTGATCCTTCAGCAGAAGTGCCTCTTCTCCTGGGCTGCAAGAACTTACTAAACCAGCAGTTCAAGCTTATTGCAGCTGACCTCATTTGGATTTGGTGCCCCATTGTGGGACAAAAGCATGGATGTGACGGGTCAACTGTGATCTCTCCTTGTTGCCTGATCAATAATGTCTGTACCCAGCGAGACTGGGTGGCTATCTAGACTCACTTTGCATTTATGCTGTGCAGCTAAAATGACTACAGATGTGACACAGTGCTTCCCAGCACTGGAGCTTGGACCCCTGTTTTCTGTGTTTTGAAGTAATTAGTATTTGTCTCAGCATCTTTATGGAACAAGGTCCATGAATCATCAAGCAGTTTCTCATGAAAACAAAGTGCCTTAAAATTACTTAACAAACCTAAGTTTGGATAATTTAATAAACTGAGTTAAATCCTTCCAAGAGAATCATAATAGAAAAATGTTTCTATACCCTCATTGAATAGGAGCAAAGGATTTGAGTTTTTTTTTAGAGAAGATGTATTTATTGTCTTTAGAAGGCATGGAATTCCTAGCAAATGTCTGGAAATATCTTGACCTCCATTTTCCCATCACTAACAAGAACCTACATTTATTTAGGTAAAAGTACTTCTCCTGTGTTCTTTTTAGTTTAACAGTATAGAGCATGTAAGTATCTCTCTGAAACTTCATATCAAAAGCAAAATATTTCAGTCTAAATTTTTGGTCTTAATAGAATACGCAAGAAAATGCTTTGGAAGTCAGCTGCAGTTGTAGTGGAAATTTGGAATTAAATAGTTTTTCCTTTCAAGTCATTGTACATATGGAGACTGCTTACTTTAAGAAAAATAGTATTTTTAAAAAAAGGTGAGATGAGACAAAAGGATTCTAAATGTGAGTATATGAGATAGTATTCTAGAACTGCAGCCCTAAATATGATTATGCAGCAAATGACACTTTACTTTGCTAATGAGTATCTAGATGCTGATACCTGAATGGATTAAAAAAAAAAAAAAAAAGAGTTGCATCATTCAGTACAAGATGCAATTTGCCAGTAAACATTCCCTACCTTTTGGAAACTCTGAGATGTAGCTAAATGCAGATCAAAATTTTGAACTAGTTATACTTTAGCCTCTGCTTTTCCTCCCTTCTAAGGTTTGCCTTATTCCTAAATCTGCTCATGGTACAAATCCAGCAAGCGCACAAATGGCAGGAATGAAAATTCAGCCAATTGAAGTGGATAAAAATGGGAGCATTGATATTTCCCATTTAAAAGCAATGGTGAGTATTTACTTATATTTCATTTTCAAGTCAGTAACACTCCTACACTCCTCCTCTGAAAGCAATAGTATTGGCAGCTGAATCTCATTTTTCTTTAGGAGAAAGTAGAGCAGAAATAATGTTTACATGCTTGGAAAATTTAAGCGTTTGTTTTGTTGTTTGTTTATTTGTTTTGGTGGGTTTTTTGTTGGTTTTTTTTTTTTTTCTCCTCGTCACTCAGACACTAGCAGTGTGGTGGCTCTTAATTTGTATTGCTTTAAGCAGTGGGATTGGTCATTATATCACATTACCTCACACGCCAGTGCTTCACTTGGCTTCTGTGAAGGTCTCAAATTATATATAATTATCTATATATCTCTATCTATACACTTGCCTTCTTCCCTAATTTAAGATTCTGATTTATTGAGAAAACACACTTTTTCCATAGGCATTGCTGAAGGAATTTGGTATCTTTTGCTGACTATAGATGACTTTGATTATCTGCTGAGAGAATTGCTTCCCACTTGTAAAACACTTGATAACTTTTTTATATTTTTTTGTTAAAATCTTGAGAAGCTTTAGGAGCCTCAGTGACCTTTTCTCTCCTGCTCGCTGCCACTAGGTGGACAAGCACAAAGACAACTTGGCAGCCATCATGATCACATACCCTTCTACCAATGGTGTGTTTGAAGAGGAGATTGGAGATGTGTGTGACCTCATTCACAAACACGGAGGCCAAGTTTACTTAGATGGAGCAAATATGAATGCTCAGGTACAAAATCTCCTAGGCAGATTTATTGCAACTGGGAGTCCTTGGAATAAAACTAGCACAGCAGTTCTCAGCTCAGACCATAACACAGCTTCCTCACAAGGTGGCACCATGCATGGGGGAGGAGGTGAGGTTGGCAAGAACAGTAATAAAAATTAGATGGTGAAAGTAATTCCCTTTTATCTGATTGGCCTTGCAATATATTGTAAGATGTATCAGTTGTTCATTGAAATTGGCTTAGTCTACTTAACCTTTACAGAGGACGTTCTTTTCAGACATAATTAAGAATTCCTAAAGCAAAAAGTTGTTTTCATCAAGTTCTTGTTTTATGATGTATCATGATAAAGAAAAACATAAAAACATATACTGTCTTCTTCAACATGTTTTCCTTGAGTACATTAATATAATTAAATGGCATGTGAAGAAGTTTTTGAAACAGAGTATTCCATTCACAGGTGGGTCTCTGTCGTCCTGGAGATTACGGCTCTGATGTCTCTCACTTAAACCTTCACAAAACCTTTTGCATTCCCCATGGAGGAGGAGGACCTGGAATGGGGCCAATTGGAGTGTGGGTATCTCTACAGGAATAACCTGTCCTTAAAAAAACATATCTATCCCTTAGTGAGTCTTGGTTGGCAGTTCACTTCAGTACAGAGCCATGAATGGAAGAGGTGTACTGCTTTCTGTAAACTTTTGTCCTTCTCCAGCACAGTCATGTGCTGATCTCATGAATGGTGATGTTCACCTGTGTTCCCAAACACTGACTTCCATGTTGGCCTTTCAGTGTGCATGGCAGGCGTCCCTCAGCAATCCCTTTCCTGAGTAAATGCAGAGATGATCTGTGAACTTTGAGGGCCAATACTATATGTAGTCCAGAATGCAGAAGTGTACATAAGCTGTGTGAATCTATTCTGTAGAGCAGTCATATTTCCTTAAAAGAAAATAATCTTACTTGTTTCAAGAAAACAATTTTTATTTGAACAACTTCATGAATATCTTGTGATAGGTTGAAAACTGAGTGCTACCCTCTGTGGCACCAGTTGCATTAATTAACTTTCTTTCTGTTGAAGAAGATACAGGCCTGACTTCCTGGAGAATTGTGTTTGGAAGCAAGGTGAAGAGAAACTACTGCTGAGATGTCCTGATACAGTAACATAGGAACATATATTTAAGTTCTAAAATCAGTGTTTTTCTTTCAGGAAGAAACATTTGGCTCCCTACTTGCCAACACACCCTGTCATCAAAATGCAGGTGGATAAGGATGCATGTCCTTTGGGTACTGTCAGTGCTGCACCTTGGGGTTCCAGTGCTATATTGCCAATTTCCTGGGTGTATATCAAGGTGTGTGGAATTTAATATGGAGTTTCAGCTAAGGTTCTGTGCCTGTTTTAAGTCTAATGACCACTCTGAAGAGCAACTCATCATATTTGCACAGATGGAAGTGCAAATGACTACAGCACAGTCAGAGATTATTTATCTTTATCAAACCTCCTTTTTTTCTAGTAGGAGAGTGGAGCTACCTATTGTCATCTGTTACCATGGGAAAGGGCTTCAGGGCAACTTCGTTAACTTAATAGTTAACTCTTTGCTCTAGTCAGTAGTAATCTTTGAGACAAGTGGACACTAGACAGAAAACTGCAATCCAGCATGCCCTTCTACTTTCTCTGACATTGAAGTTTTCCTGTTTAAAAGCTACTTGGTAATTACTGTTCTTCCAAGAATATTTCTAGTTGTATGCTACAATATTGTTATTCCTGACGTGTGTAATATATAACTTTCCAATATCCTGAATTCCAGAGGATTTTACTGAACTTGAAAACTGAACTTGGTGGCTTTTCAGCTGAGGGTAAAAATCACTTGTTGACTTGTTGAGTGCAAGCTGGTTCCCAGTACAGATTATTTGAACTACTACACTGTTATGGGAAGCTCTTTCTTCACAATGCAAAATGCTTTTTCTTTACACTGTCCCATCTGAAGAGGCTACCTTGAAGGCTGTTTTGGCTTTCTCATTTATCAAGTTATCTTCTAGATGCAGTGTTAAGAAATTCAATTACATCTCGGTTCCAGCACTGTCCTTTTGCAGTGATTTAGCAGAGGAATAAGTGCATCGGTGTTCATTTAGCTCTGGTCTTTCTTAATGCACAGTATCATCTGTGACACAACACCAGGAAGCAGAGTTTGGATTGCTGGCACAGCACACACAGCTCTTTGGACAGCTCTCTTGTCACTCGTTGCCTAAGATGGTGTCAGGCAGCTTTTTGACATTATTGAGATCTCACTTTTTTCTATTCCCTTCAAAGCTTCACAATTTGAGGAAAGGTTTGGGTCATTCACTTGTGAACATCAAGCTAAACCTTTTAAGTAAGCACTGTCATGAGCTATGGAAGCCAAAGGTGGTCTCAGTTAATACTCAGTGAGTGTCTTGTGGAAAAGTGTAGTTGCAGAGTCACTGCTTTAAAACTGGCCAGATACATCAAGGCACTGTTGTCTGTTGTGTTGTCAGTGCAAGAGCACCCTTAACTTGCTTGGGAGTGGTTTTAGATCTGTTTCTTCATGTTATTCATCTTTCAGACAATGGGAGCAAAGGGTCTGAAGCATGCTTCTGAGATTGCTATCCTAAATGCAAACTACATGGCAAAGAGACTAGAGAAGCACTACAAAATCCTTTTCAGAGGAGCAAGAGGCAAGTATTAGACTTTTTTTTCTTCTACAAAGCTAATCTTTTTTGCCTGATGTAGAAGTTTGCTTGTAGTGCAGTTCTTTTTGAATGATATGTGACAGCTGCATCTCAAACTTCTCTTGATGTTGTTCACAAGTAGAGAACCTTCCACACTTCTTCTGTGGATGTATTGCAATGAAACAGTTACTTGGAAGGAAAAATGCTTGTTTGTAATTTGTAAAGTTTGTAATGGCATGATGGAGTAAACAATCAGATTGTTCTCCTCTAAGTCTAAGAACAGATTAATGAACAATAGAAGAATGAGAAGCAACCAAGCTGAGACCTCCAAATCTCCCATAACCAATGCCACTGCAGTTTAAGAGCTGGAAGTATTTTTTGGACCTGTACTTTCTCTTGCACCCTTTTTCTGGAAAAAAAAAAATCCTGCCAGATTTCCCTCATTTCAGCTCCTTGTTCACTTTCCTGAAATGGGATAAATCCCCTTCACAATGCAAGGTACTTTAGCTACATTCTGGTTCCCTTTTATGGCTTTCCAGTCTTGCAGCAGAAGTAATGATAAAGAGGTGAAAAAATTACCTATTACAGTAGAGTAACTCTCAGAGAAATGTTATTTTGCTTGTTTAAGTTGAACAGCATCAAAGAACATTTGAGTACAATATGTATGCTCTTTAAAATAAATGTCTTAAATGTAATGGCATACACCTTGGCTAAAGCTGCAGGTTGCACTTTAACAGACTATATTGTTTCCTCTCTGAAGTGAATGGAATTTGAAAATTTTGAAGGATTCAGCAATGAAATGGAACAAGGTTCTCCAGAATCATGATTATAAATTTAGATAATTTATGTCCTTAGCCCCTCTATAACATTAGATTTGAAATCTGCTCTGGCATAAGGTAAAACTGATTATCTTGATTAACTCAAGATAGCTTAACACCCAAATGGTGTTGGGCCATTGAGAAATCCCGTTGTTTTTCAGAGTAATTGTAAATTGTGTGACATACTTAGACCACTTATTCATAATTCTGAACTTGGAAATAAGGCCTTTTCTTAATGTGAAATGGGACTGAAAGGGCCAGGCTTCACACACTGAATTGTACATCTCTTACCTGATAATTTCTCAGGTTTGAATTTTTGCCCAAGTGATTATTTTTGTATTTTTGCCATGCTCTCCACAAAACCAATCAGAACAGACTGCTTGTAGATAACATTGTTCTCCTACTAAGTAAACATAGTATACTTTTTCATTTACAGGTTATGTAGCTCATGAATTCATTTTGGATACGAGACCTTTCAAAAAATCAGCAAACATTGAAGCTGTAGATCTTGCTAAGAGGCTTCAGGATTATGGTAAGTCAAATGTCTATTTTTTAAAATAACAGTGTAAGTGAAAATTTTCTGAATCCCTTCTAAAGGGAGACAAGAAACATTCTGTGCTAATGAGTGATGAATCTGTCATCATTTCAGGCCACCTCATCTTTAAGGGCCTAGAGAGAGATTTGTGTCAATTGAGTTGTAGCAGCTACTTACAACTCTTGCATAGAAAGGGCTGAATTTGTGAATCAGTTGATAGCTAATGCATATATCTATTATCTCATCACCTGTTGTCAGTGACTGATTAATTGTCCTGTCATCAGGTTTTCATGCTCCAACCATGTCCTGGCCAGTGGCAGGGACACTTATGATTGAACCAACGGAGTCTGAAGACAAAGCAGAGCTGGACAGATTTTGTGATGCAATGATCAGTATTCGGCAGGAAATTGCTGAAATAGAGGAGGGTAGAATGGACCCCCAAATTAACCCACTAAAGGTAAGGTGACATATAGAGCAAGTTACCAGCATCAGCTTAACCCTTGAATCTGCTTCCTGGTCTTTCAGTACTCTCAAAAACAACTGTGTGCAACAGTGAACACAAGACTTTCCAGAAACCTTCAATTTTTCAAAATTTGAATTTTGACTGTTTCACATCAGAAGTTTGGCCTTTGTTGACAAAGCAGAGGAAGTTATTTCCACAAGCACATAATCTATATTTCAAGGCCACCTGAAAGTAGTGAAGGAGGTGCTTATTTGTCTGGTTTAAGATGATAAGTGGGAAGACTTTAAGAATAAAATAAAGATTGAATTAATAATTAGCAGCAGCACTGAACTGCTATTGGCTCAAGTTCTGTTCAAGTCTTGTAATGCTGTACTGACTTCCAAATACTGTGGGGACTTTGTGAAAAGTTGGACTTTGGATAATATCTTTAGGCAAACTGAAAAAAAATCCAAATACCAACTCATGTTCTGGTTTAAATCTGCCTTTTCTCCCCCATATATACAGTGTTCTCAAGGGACTCCCCAGGCAAAAATAATTTATATATAGTAATGTGAATTTAAAGGAGGGTTCACACATATATTCAGTGATTTTATGTCCTAAATGTGTCTTTTTCATTGTAGATGTCACCACATACTCTGAACTGTGTCACTTCTTCCAAGTGGGATCGTCCCTACTCCAGAGAAGTGGCAGCATTCCCACTGGTGAGTAAATAATGGGAATGTAGTGGTGTGGTATATATATAAATACATAAATATGCTTTATGCTCTGTAGTTTTTTGGTCACAGATGAAGGAATCTGGTAAGAATAAAAATTTGAGAGGAGTTTTTAATGTTGCCCTACTGCAGTTCCATTCATTTTGTTTTTAAAGGCAAGGAAATAAGATCTCAAAAAAAAAAAAGTCTTTTACACATCAAGTGCAAACTTGATTTCTAAATATTAGCACTTCAACATTGGACATTTATTCCTGTTGGAAATAGCCTGTTCAGTTATGACATACTGCACCAAGGGCTCCCAGAACAGAGTACCATGTGCTACCATGTTCAGCATGGGGCAAGCCACACCAGTGTGGGCCTGCTACAAATAAAGGTCAGATTGGAGTCAGACTCTTCAGTCATCGTAGTTGCTTCCACAGTCATGTCCTCTAAACGTGTTAACTAACTTTTCATATCTGAAACAGAATTGCAACAATTTAATTGCTATGTCTTATCCCAAAGAGTTCAACTGCACCTCTAAAGTTTGCCACCTTGCTTTGTATATTATATTGTAACTCTGTTGAATAGTGCAGTAGTCTACTCCACTTTTCTTTGGTTCCTAGCTGTAAGCCAGTTATACAAAGGAATGTAAAGTTTTCTTTTATCCCATGAAAACTGCTTCTTTGCAAGCGTTTCTTAGAGGACATGGTTATACTTTTCTTAAAAATCTGAACTTGCTTTTGACTGCCACCTCTATTATACATGCTTGTTAACTTTCAGGGACTGCAAATAGATTTGAGTGATGACTTCCCATAAAAATATCCACTTTTCCAGCATTTTAAAGTTTTAAAACTTCTAATGTCTATTATAATTTTGTAGATTTGATTGGTAGAAAAATTAAGATGGTTGGGGTTTTTTTATCTCTCTTAGCCATTTGTGAAGCCTGAAAGTAAGTTTTGGCCCACAATTGCTCGCATTGATGACATATATGGAGATCAACATCTGGTTTGTACCTGCCCACCAATGGAAGCCTATGAATCTCCCTTTTCTGAACAGAAGAGAGCATCTTCATAAGACTGCTTCCAGCTGCTTGCATTTCTGACTCCATCAGGATGGCCTTTTCCTGATTTGCTGGGGATATGTATACTGTGTATATTTTGGTTAATCACCATGTTTGTTAATTGAATCACTGCTCAGTTAAAATGTAAATACAATCAGTATGTTAGATGTAAACAGAATGTGATTGTTCCGCAGTAGTTGATATTGAAGTTGCCTTAATTCTGCATTTTATCTGTTTTTTGCTGAAGTTTTAACAATTAACACCCAATTTGCAAAGTGGCATGAGAGATATGGTTAAAAAAGTAGAAAATATGCAAATACTTAAGGCAATACTAATGAACATTAATTGCAGGATTAATTGTTTATATTTTGTAAAAAAATTATGAAGTAGATTTTTAATTTACTTCATATATTACCACTAGCATTGCTAGTGTTAATATTTCATACTAATTTTTTTACCTATCAGTGTTAGTAGTCTAATAAAATGGGTCAGAATTTTAAGTGTTGTTGTGTTTTGGATATAAACTTTTCAGCTGGATTTGTCCAACAGGGCAGTATGAAAGATGAAGCTTAAGTTCTGATTTGTGATAATTGCTGCGGTAGTAACAGCTGTTATGCAAAGGAAAATACTGTCAGAGATTAATATTTACATAAATCTCTGATTTTTTTTCAATGAGTTTGAATGGGCCATTTTACCCGGAAGTAACAATCTTTTTTTGAATCACATCAATTTTTCTTTGTAGTTTCACGTAATCCTCTCTTATTCTAGAGAAGGCATGAAAGACCTTTCTTAACAGACTGCATACTGCTTAGTATGACTTAGATCTTGGGTAACATAAAGCAGTTTTCTTGAATAAGTAAACAGGTACTGGGATAATACTCAGAGCAGAGAAAGGACCACACAGTTTTGTACCTTACAACCAGGCACTACTCAACCTCTCTTCGAAGGTCCACATGGCCTCAGAACGCTCTCTGAAGTGGCACAAATGAGGCCACAGTTCACAGCATTCTTTCAGTACTATACCTTTGTGTCCTTTACAGTGAAAGTTTTGGGACTGCAATTTTCCCATTACCTACCTTACGACTTTAACAGGAACTTTAATTACACAAAGAGACTGTAGATGACAGGAGACAGGAATGGCTTTCATTAAAGGAAGGTTAGGCCAGATGTGAAAAGCTGCATCTACATCCTAAACCACCTCAATACATTGTGAAGAAAATCAGAATTTCATACTCTAAGATTTACTGTTGAAAAGGATGTCTTTCAGTAGCTACTGATATAGCGCTAAGGACGTTAAAAAATCATAAAAAACCATTGCAAACTTGTAATGTGAGGAAAGGACAGTCTTTCTGTTGCCAGTCTAACTCCACAGTCTTGTCAATCTATTTCAGTATTTTTAAGTGGAGTTTCATGTTGCTCGATTATGTTTGTACTGAAAAAATGTATTAAAATACTGGTTTACATATTTCTGTATCAAGCAGATAACTTGCCATTGGTGATCTGAGACAAACTTACCTCATCTGATCTGTTAGCTGGTAAAAACTATCAAATGGAAAACAAGGCATTAAAATACTACCCATCCCTCAACTAGAAAGTGAAAAGCCACAAGTCTGTCGTGCTTACTGCACAGATGAGATGACTATTTCTAAGGTAAAATTATCTGTTCTCCTCAGAAAACACTGAGCTATGTGTAGCACTACTGTGGTTGCAAACCGTCAGTGCACTCTTAGTGCCTGTAATGGGAATCTGTCTTGTCCCTGTGTGAGGCTCCCACAGCTCCCAGCTGCACCAAGCTGGCTCTCGCAGCAAGTGCTGCCAACACTAGTGGGGCAGGGAGGAGACCTTCCAGCTCTGCTACATGAATAGAGCACTAATAAGCTCCCACTGCTACAGAGCATGAATGAGTTCATGGATATCAACGTCAGGTTGTTTTTTGGGTTGGGGTACTTCTGGGGTTTTTGGTGTTTTTTTTACGTAAATGTTCTCTTCACTGAGAAATAAGGAATAAAAAGCCTCGCATCTGAAAAATAAGATCACCTAAAGAAAGCGTTAATAAGCTGAAAAATAAATTCTGCAGAAACCTTCTGAATTGAGTAATAGTAAAAGCAAAATTAGCAACTTTTCTGAATCATAAAATATTTAATAAGGTATATTTTGGGGGGAGGATATATTGTATATAAAATTTCAGATCACAATATGAAGCGATTTGAATCCCCTCCAAGCTAGCACTGCCTTTAATGCTGTGTAGATGTATTGCCACTGATACAAGACCTACAAAAAGCATACAGTTTAACTAATACAGAAGTGGCATTTTTATATGAACTATTTTTTACACAACTAGAGTGTCTTGAATACCCTCTTTTAAGTGCAAAAAACACAGATCACTTTACACTAATGTAGCAACAATGCATTCATATTGTTCTCATTAGTCATTAGTAGTCAACTTGCATAAGATACAAGAAAAGCACAATGAAGCTCACAAAAATAGACTAAAAATCAGCCTGTTCTTGCAAAAAAATACAGCATAATAGAAGAAAAAGACAAAAAAGGGATTATGCACACCACAGAATTTGCTGTTATTTAATCCAAATGGCTTAAGTGCTGATTCTGTTTCTTTTTCCTGTCTTTTTTGCAGGTTTTTCTTTTGGTTAAAATTTTTTTAAAGTTTGGTTTGGTTTTTTTTTTTTTTTTTCTTTTTTTTTCTGTAAATCAAACCACATGGACCAGGCACAACTAATATTTAAGAGGCAGTGTGTAGCTAAAACATCACTAACTATTTTTTCATCCCCAACATTGTTTAACAGAATTTATTTTCCTCTGTCCTGAGGTAGTTACAAAAAACAAATCATAAATTAAGCATCAGCTAGGCCAGTAAGAGCTGATGCTTTCCTT